>JARHVA010000546.1:0-60000 GCA_037957365.1 Torreya grandis | reverse complement strand
CGTGATGATTTTGATCCTTTAGAACCCTATTCCCTCACTCCAACTAAGGATTTCTTATCTAAACCTAACTACGGTGGCTTGAGAAGTAGATGAATAAAAATTGAAGCAAAGAGATTGCATATGGAAGCATTAAATTCTATTGATGATGATTCAGAATGGATGATGGATTCATTTTTATCCCTAAGAAAAGAGCTCCTATTAGGGAGAGCCTTATTGATAGATGGTGATAACTAATCAGATTAGTGTTAAATTCCCTCTATGGTTTTAGGACAGTTGTCAACAATATTTTTGGAGCCACTTGAAGTATTATTTAGTTTTTTATCCAACTTTTGACCTGTTATGATCATTTTTTTAATTGTTTTATCTTAAGTTTATTTACCTAGAAACTAACCCCTTCAACCCTTATTCACCTATATATATACTTTAACTATATTATATAATTATAATTATATTATTTTTTAAATAAGGTAAATAAATGGGTTTTAAGGGATCCCATAACCCAAACAAAAAGGATGGGTATAATTAAGAGACAACTAAAAAATTCACACTAGATCAAACATCCCTTCAAGGAGCCAACAAAAACCCATTCTTAACCAACCCAAAACCATCAATAAACCCACCCCAACTCAATAGAAGTAATCGATACATGACAAATAATATTATACACTTACCAGTCTTCTAACTCATCCTAGATAGTATATTTGGACTTTTTAGTCTTCTTGTTGTCAATCATTTTTGCATTCTTGTTAAACTCCTTTTTTTCATGTTTCCTCTTATCCTTTTACTTTTCTCCTCCATATATTATGCCTTTGGTATATTCTTAATACCTTTAAAGACTTAAATGCTTTTGCCCTCTTCTTGTTTAGTGTTACCTCCTTGTACTTCCTCCAACTTTATTTTTATTATTTTTGCAGCTCATAATCATCTTTAAGTGCTACCTTGAGCTTGAGTTTGAGAATCTGATTAGTTTCTTCCAAACCTCACCACCCTTGTTGATAACACTTGCTTTGGTTAGGATAACCTCTCTCATAATTTTGATTTCCTTTCTAATATCTCTGATGTCATTTTATAGACCCTTCAAGTTCATCCTAGCCCCTTACCCCCAAATTCACTTCTAATCTTTCATAGACACCTTCCTACCATATTTCAAATAAAACACTAAGGTCCTAACCTCTCTTGTAGCCCATCTTGCTCATTACTATTTTTCCATTGAATTAGGATTTGGAGAATTTGGTTATTCATTTATGAGTTTGACAAGGGTTTTATCCTCTAAATTTATTATTTGAGGTCATCCTAATCCTCTGACATAATAATTCTCTTTTTGACTTTGGTTTATCCCTTCCTCTTTTTGTTGTGCAGGAACTGGTCGAACATTATCTTTGTGTCCTTGAATTCCATCTTAGAATCCTCTCTTGTATCCATAATCCTAGTCTTATCAATATATTTGGGACCATCATCCTCCTAAATAACCATCTTATTATGAATGAATGGCTTATCCTCCCTCACTAACAACATGATGAGCACTTGATGAATACTAAAAAATGTCATTTTGATAGGCCTACACCTTGAATTTCAGGGTTATAATATAAAAAATGGCATACCAAGGAAAAAATTATTTTAAAAATGGTTAATCAAAAGGAAATGGTGTGAGTGCACCAACCTTTTATTCCCCTCAAGAGTCAAGTACCTCATTACTTGTAGACACATCTCTGACCAAGGAAACATAAGACTTTACCTCAAGAAGTCTTTTTTCACCTTCTTTGCTAAGGCCTCAACCTTGTAATTTTTTTAATAAACTTGAGCCTTCGATGCTTGTCCTTGAATGTATTTATTACATTATATGACATATTATTATCCATTGTAATTCTCTCCTCAAAGACATTGATCAAAACCCCTCTCATCCTAACAACCCTATATCTCTAGGCTTTGGTAAAGTTAACTAATAGTTTGGGATCATGGCCAATAATTTTCTCCATGTACACCATGAGGCCACCCATACATAATATTTTCCAAATGGGACTAATTTTGACATTGACACATGAGATTGGATAAATCCTATCCAACTCACCTCCATCCTCTCAGATATGTGAGTTCTATTACAATCATCTACATACAATTCTCTTCTCTACTTGAAAGCTATAATATTAGAATTAAAAGTGATGTGAAATACCAACTGCACATTAATTATGCCTTTGATACTTACAAGTGTGCAGCCTTCCTCGTATGAAGGTAAATGATATCCCCTCTTAGAGCATTAATGTGATCCTCATTAGGATTAAAGCTCTCCCATGTATTTGGGAATAAAATCTCATAAATATAAAAACATACTCATATCAAATGTGCTTAGTTTAAATATGAATACCATTTTATTTAACCGTCAAGTTATTTAAGAGTTTTGGTGGAAGTTCCTCTAATGAGAACCATTTTTTAAATAAATTATCCCCCATGCCGAAGTTAGCCATTATGTCAACACACCCATTTCCTTCCCTATACACATATTTGATTTGAACTTGTTGGACATGGTTGAGGATGGTTTTATCATATTTTATTTACCTTAAAATTTTCCAATAAGAGTAGAGATACCTTATAATATTCAAGGAATTTCCTTCTATAATCATATTTTGAATCTTAAGTTTTACTGTCGATCGGATTCCCCATAACACCACCCTGGCCTTAATTACATGATTGGTTTGGGCACCCATCCCACTAGAAAAATCCATCACTAATGACCCTTTCTAAATTTCTATTAAGCCCTCCCCCTGATGGGCCTCAGGTTCCCCTTGGCCATGCCATCAAAATTGAGCTTGAACCAACCCTCTAGAGGTATGGACCATCTGACCAAATTACCATCCTTATTGCTTTCAATACTAGTTTGAGCCTTAAGAATATCAATGCTCTAGAGAGGAATAATAAGGTGACTAGACTCCCCAATCCCATCTTTGTTTTTTGAAGAAAAACCCCACCAATTTTCCTTTATGGCCCCATAAATTTATATCACCACTGATTTTAGTTTATTACATTTATCCCTTAAAATATGGTCATTTTTCTCTTTCCAAATACCCCATAAGATATGAGGTAGAGTGAGTTTCCATAATAAATATAGGATAGGCTATTTCTAGGGTGGGTTATGTATACACATAATATTTTCAAACTTTATCAATTACTGATGCTTTCTCTCTTGTAGGAACCCATCGAGTCTCAATGTCTCTAAGTGCACACCTTAAAGGGTGCACCAAGAAAGGGGTGGGTAGACGATTGGTGATCATAAGATTTTTGTCCCCTATACGACCATTTGCTATCTACACAACCATCTCCTATACACTTTTCTAAACTTTACCTCCTCTCTTACACACTCCTCCAAGAAATTCACCACCTTAATTAGCCCCTACTTAAGCCTAAAACCATTTTTAACATTTAATGAAAAATGTTAGCTTGGGTTGAACATGTATTCTATTTAATATTTTCATGTTATGGGTCTAGTCGACCTTCGTTGACCTAGATTGAGAGCTAACTTGATTTTATCAATTAATGATACAAGGACAAATTGGGCTAACCCTATTAGATAAACATTCACAAAGGTTTAGTATTAGATCCAACTTTATATAAGTATCCATTTTTTTCATTTAAAGAGAAGATAAAGAGTATTATATTGAGCATCTACTTATCCACCATTCTACTTGAGGAACATTGCTTAGGGTTTCAATACTTTCTTTGGAGATACGGATCTTGTCTTATGGAGAAGTATTTTAGATACATAGATAAGCTGTATAACTTAGAGATGAATTATCTTTGATATAATTACTTACCACAACAAACTCTTATAAAGCACCTTGGCCAAGGGAGATATTGAGCCTTTGCTAGTTTGTCTTCAAAAGTAAGTATTCCTAACTTTATTCCTCTGTTAAAGTAGATAGATTTTCATTTGTAATTCTCTCCCATGCATTATGATTTTCTATACATTAACTTGAGTATATATCTTATATGCACGTTTACTTTTTATGTTTATTACACCCACTTTGTGCCACAAGAATTGGTGAGCACTAGATTATATTTTACTTTACTTTTGATATACTTAATGAATATCAAAACATAGGACCTAGCTAGGGTTATTGCATGGTGTTGCTTGACTAGAGGCTTTAGAACCCTCTATAATGATGTTGTTGCGATAAAATATCTCTTTCTTGGGTCTATAGGATCCATCTTGGTCATGACCCTGAATGTTTAAATGTATCAACAAACAGAAGTGTAAGTAGGATTTATCTTTTCTATGATAGAATTGATTAATAGGTCAGCTACATTTTTAATTTGTATACATTATGGTGAACCTGACATGAATAAAACCCTTGTAGGTTTTTTTATGAATTCATTTAATTATCATAGTATATATTTTTATTTTTATAGTACTGTATCAAACCTATCGATATAGTCTAACATTCTATGCACATGTTTAACACACAACCACTCCAAAATGACTCTATTCTATTAGTGTAAGTCTTATCCAAATATAGGTGACTAGATCGATCATCTTGACACATTATTATTCTCATGTTACATAATTTCATACATAGTTGAGTTAGTTGACTCTATTTTTAGTGTACATGTTTATAGACATAGTCAAACCAGTCAACTTTGTTCATAGATTCTTTAAAATCAGCTCTTAAACAACACAACATCAAATTTGAAAATTAAGTATATTCAAAACTACCAAGCTCATTATTCCCTTCTCTATCATTTTTATTTTTCATTTACAATATTTTGTTCATAATCTTGCAGTCTATAAAATTACAACCCTACAAAAAATTGGGTCAACTAGCTCGATATAATTTTGTAGCTTGCCTTCTCTCTAGAAGACATAGTTGACCTATTTAACTATGTTGTTCTAGATCTTATGTAAAATATTAGTGACCTTGTTGACTCTATTATGTATTATTTTCATATAGTATGACCTAAATTGACTCTATACTCTTCACACTCAAAGGAATTAACCTATTTTTATAGTAATTAGCTCACTTTTCATTTCAGTTACTTGCATGCTCAGAGTAATAAACATAGACTGATTAAGTGTTTTTTTTTCAATTTACCAATTTAGTCACATTATTTTGATCTTTTACACACACTTCCAAATCACTTTACACTAATCAAGAATTAAACATTTTATTCCCAAAGCCTACCTACTTGGATTTTATCACCAAGGAAGAAGCTGACTTGGTTTTCTGGCCAAGTATAAACATGTGGTTAATGGCATATATTGGAAAATAAACCAACACCCTTATCACTATAGGATCATGAAGTGAGAGGGTAAGGCACAATAATGATCCAATACCATCACTAATACATATCCATTTCAACTTAAAATATAAACTATCCATAGATTATTCTCTAGTTCCTTTTTACAGCCAAATCCCCATCACATTAATTTCAAAATTTATTATAACTTAACAACATTTATGAATGACTAATTAATTATAGTTTACATTCAAGTTTTGATGCTTATTATTTAATCATTGTATTTTGTATTTCAAAACTTGCACTAGGCAATGTTAGAGCAAGGATTGTGCTATGTGTTCAATAAGATTAACCACATTGATCTAATTACTTGTGTGCTTCACTTTATTTACTTAGTTATTATCTTGAAAAAATTTCCCCTATTTTTAGAATACTATTGTCCCTATTGACACAGTATCTCATATACTATTTTTCTTTCTTACCTTCAGTACAAAGTCACCTCATCTGATTGTGTATATTTTTTAGCCTATTTAGTTTCTCCCTCTAGAATATATAGTCAACTTGTATGACTATGTATCTTGTCATCCTATTCTATTTCCTATCTTGTAGTACATAGTCAAACTATCTAACTATGTCCTCTTTTCATCCTGTTATGTTTTCTATCTTGTAGCACATAGTCAACTTATATAATTGTGTCCTTTTTCCCTATTTTGTTTCCTATTTTATAGAACATTATCGATTGATTCAATCCTATATCCTATCAATTAATAATTCTTTCCATAAACTTTCTAACCTCTTTCCTTTATCATAAATTTATTTTTTGAGGATAATATAGAGTTAAATTAGACAAACATGATGAGTTTTACCAATCCTAATAGGTTTACCAAGACACAAATTGTGACACCCACCTTGGATGAAAGCAATTTCCATGTTTCCACTCGCACTACCAATTATGGGACTCCTCCCCATTTATCCTCAATTTATAATCCTTTGTTCACCTTATAATATAATCATGATTTAGGGTACATAACAAGAATGCTATTCTTCATAATTAAATTTCTACAACATAGAGGAAAAAACCCTTTAACCATTTATAATCTTATGATACTTAATTAGAATAACCTCCTTCACCCTCCCCTAGCTTCTCTCATAGATTTGGGGGAACCACTTTCTTTGCACCTCAACCTTTTCCTTATATTATGTATCCTTCACACACCATGACATCTTCTTCTATGACGTCTTCAACCTTCATGCTAAGTATCTATACTAACATGGTAGGTTCAACTTCTAGTGGGCCTCTTCAATAGAGTTTTCCCCTTAACCATGCCACTAGTGCATATTTTGATACCAATGCTTCTCATACCACTAGTGCATATTTTTCTATTAGTGCTTCTCATGTTATTAGTGCATGTTTTTCTACCAATGATTTTAATGCCATGAGTGTAGCACATGCTACTACTTGTAGTGAAACTTAAGCCATTAATATTAATGCCAATGCATCATATACTATGCACACTAGTCAAAATACTACCCAAACTAACAAATTATTATTATAAACACTCAATCAAATGCATAATTTTCAAATTAATAATGCAAATTAGATGATGCAAATGCAAAAACATCTCTTTAATCTTCAAAATCACCCTCAATAGGTTTCATGAGGAGTGTAAAATATGAATGCACCCCAACCCCCTTTCTAGATTCCCATGGTAAATTTATACCTCAACTACCCCTCATTAATAAAATAATCAAACATATAAAAAATGAACCTTTTGTACCTCAAATTGCTAATATTGACATAAGAGGTATCACACCCACCATCGCCTATAATGGATCCACTGATCTCACATTGCACTTAAATATATTTGGTAACCTTTAGAAAGATTGGGTCAAACTTAACACTTTAATGCTACTAAAATATTAGATAAAACACTCTCAAGATATGATTTATATTATTACAATCAAGATCCTCTTCCCAACCACAAAGATAACGTTATCATGCCTAATACTTATAAAAACAATGTTGAAAGTCTTATATAACTCACTACTAATGAATAAAACTTGCATAATATGACTAACATGTAAAGAGTAGTTGATTTCATTGACTCCAATCTAACACCCACACATCACACCTCTCAACCATTCTACTTCATTTAGGACACTTCCTCATCCCATCTAATGGAATTGGGACAAGAGGAATTATAAAGTTTTAAACACCATGCTCAACAACTCAACTTGAATATACCTCGCACACCATCTCTACTCTTCCCCCAACATCCACACAACTAGACAACATTCCCCAAACTTCCAATAGTATTTATTAAATCCAACCACAAGAAATACCTCAACCAACCATCACACCATCTCAAGTCAATAAACCCATTTGTAATCAACCCAAACCAACTACATCCTATCAACATAAGTTCCATTGCACTTACAACCCTCCTTCATAGGAGCTCTTGCAACATTATGCACTTATATCTAGCAATCCTCCCATGGGTTATGATGAATGGGATCCCACTGTAGAACTTTCTCATATCCCATCTCAAATACCTTTCCTTGAGTTAATGCAAACTTCTCCCCATCATCAAAACTATCTAATACAATTGTTATTTTAAATGGACATCCCTAGTCCTCCTCTAGCATGACACTAAGCTACCTTATCTAGATCCAAATATAGTATCCTTAAACAATGTGAAGATATATACATAAAGGTTGATGAAATAGTGGACACTTCTCTTTCCTTTAAGTTTCCTATCACTTCCATGATTCCCAACAAGATTTTGCTTCATGCATATGACCCTCCTCTATTCATTATCATCCAAATTGGTGACATCCAAGTTAAACATGCCTTAATTGGTGAAGGTTTAGTTACTTGAATTAAATCCCTTGATTTCATCAAGAGACTTAGATATTTTGAATGCTAACTCAAATCTACATGTAGCACATGTCAAGGATACAATAGAAGGTAAATATCTCTTCTAGGTTGTGTTTGGCTTCCCATCACCATCCCTCCTCTCACCATATATATGAAAGTTATTATCTTTAAAGTTTCCCTCTCTTATAACATCTTGTTTGGTCAACCTTGGACTCATTGTGTGAGAGTAGTCATCTCATCTATGTGCCAATTCATCAAATTACCCCATAATGGAGCTATTTACAAGATTTAAGGAGACACGAACCCTTTGAATTTTGAACAATTTCAAGAATGTAGTGATTTTAAAATTCTTACCATTGAACCTTTGCCTAGTATCCCATTTAGAGAATCCCAACTCTTAAATCATCCCATCAATTCCATTTGAGGTTATAGTGGTCACCTTGAATCAATTAGGAACATTCCACCTAAACTCCTAGATTATGATGATGACAATCTAGATGAGATTAGCCTTAAGATCAAAACCTATGATCTATCCCCTCACACTATCTCCCAACTTCCTCCTCTTTACAACCTTGATCTTGTCAACCACCTATTAATGATATACTCAGTGTCTTAAATAAGACTAGACATTCTATCCATCATATATCATTTGATGAAAACATCATACCTACACGTAACATAGACTTGCATACACCTAACTATGATGATGGTTATGCTTTAGATGAACCATTTTTATCCAGGCTTGTCCAAGCTAAAAATTTCAAATTTTTTTGATAGTAAACTTATTTATTTCAATATTTTCATTCATCTTTTATCAGTCCATATTTTATAGTACCTTATACTAGTCTTCTTCCTATTTATCATAGGGTAGAGATGGACTACTCACATGGTATACCTCTAGTTACAATAAATCCCCTCAGGACCCTGCTCATGGATCATGACATGATAGGTCCTTACCACTTTTATAGATACCAAGATCCTTATAGTTCACTTCCCCCATATACACTAGCTGCTATTATTAAGCCTTCCACATGGCTACCCTCACCTTCAACTGAGCCTAGTCTAGTTTATACTCCCACTCTACCTTCAGCTGAGCATAGTCTAATTTATATTCCATCCTTGCCTTCCCTTGGTGATGGAATTCTTCCTTTACTGTAACTTGATCCCATTCCTACCCAATGGGATGATCAACCTTATTTTTATATCCACAAAGTTTTTGACCATTAGACCAAAGTTTGCTAGTTATATCATCCACCATAGGTTCTCCTTCCACTTCTTCTATTATTAGGTCCCTAAAGCCTACTAACAAATGTATTTATTTCTTCCATAAGATAGATAACCAATCTTCCACTCATTTATAAAAACTTAGGTAGTCTATTGACATATTACGTCCTGCCACTGCTCAGATTAAAGATAAGGCTATACCTCTTCCTAAGATATTACCATAGTATATCCCTAAATATGGGGAGGTATATTATTTTTGGCACCACTGTGGTACACATCATACTAGTTTATACCATAGTCTCCAATAACACCTTCATGATCATCCACATTAGATACCTACACTAACTATTCCTCCTTCCACAAGTTACCCACACAAGAAGGCTCCTCTTTCTCCACTAGTGGCACCTCCTTCTCGCCCCACAAATACTATTCCCATTCAAATACCTATTCCTCTCCTTGAGTATCCTATGCATGATATCCCTCATGAGCATGATCCTTAAATTATACCTACATTTTCAATTGAGGAGATTTATAAATAAGTCTTTGCATAACTTTCCATGATGACTGATGAGACTCTAGCTACTATCAAGATCCAACTTCATAGAGATATTTCAAATCTCATGGATAATATTTGTGGTCAAATTTATTAGTATTTGTGAAAATGGCATGGTGTTATTTCAAATTATTCTATATTATTATTTTGGATTGGATTTGCGATCCATTTTTATATACCTTATACACTTGACTATGTGTCAAATTTTGTTTCACCTATCTATTTTACATGGATCATTGTATTATGCTTTATGTGTTTTATATGGTTTCATTTACTTTCCTCTTTTATTATGGATTATTATTGTTATTTTCATGATTTCACACTTATATTTATAATTTCACTTCTTTCATGGATTATTTTTCTTTTACAATGATTGTTTGTTATCTTATCTCTCTTAAAAATCAAATAATTATTATTATGACCTGATTATACAAACCTTAATTCCTTAGGAATATTTTTCTACCATATGATCAGTTAGCAAACAAGACTTCTCATTATACTTCTATTTATTGATCTAATTTGGATATCCCTTTATTCCTTTATCTTCCTTTCACGTATTAAGCATACATACAGTTGAACCTTGAGATTACATATTGGTTCATAAGTAAGCCTAAGTGTTTAGTTAGTCATATCTTTGGATACTTAGCTTCATCTAAACTAAAGTCTAAATATCATTCTTGTGTATCAATTATATCACTCATGTTAGTTTTTCCAAAATTATATGGAGGAATCATAAAAGCCATAAAAAAGTTAAAATCTAAATCATTTACATAAAAGACAATGATTTAAAAGGCAAGATACAAATTTAAACGTCTAACACACTAAAAGACATGATTCATAGCACATCTATTCCTAATCAAAGCTCAAAATCCATAGTTGGCCTCATGATAGAGTTAAGGTCCATTGTGGTGTGGTAGGATAGTATATTGGGATAGAATAATTAAAATAATCTTTAAGTGCTACCTACTTTCTCACATAAGTACCCAATATTTGAAGTAGACTGACATCTCTGTAAGTGGTCTTGAGGAATGGGGAACATGTTTTGGGAAGGTAGGTATATTTTAATTTTATTATTCATATAACTATCATGATTCGATCTTAGTATCTCACTTATTTTCCTATACAACTTTGTGTTTATTGTAAGCAGGTATCCTTTGTATTTCGATGGTCACTAGACTCATAGTGTCTCTCTTTTGTACCTAGTATGCCTTATGTTTTCTAAGGTCTTATCATAGATGCCTATGTCATGCCTTTTACATTATTTATTTCATTATAACATGCTTAATATTTACTCTTGAGAAATATTATTTTTTTAACTGATAATTACCGCTAGGGATTTACTTTGTGAGTTGTAGTGTAAGACCATGGATAGGACTAGTCTCTCCTCACAAATTACCATAACAAAATATTTCCTTATTACCATTCACTTCATTAGTGTTCCCCTTGTGAGTTATATTTTAAGACCATAGATAAGACCAAGCCCTCATCAAAATTACCACATTATAAACATATTTTTAATTCCTATAGTTGTTTTCACCTCATTGATGTTCCTTTTGTGAGTTGTAGTGTAAGACCATGAATAGGACCAAACACTCCTAAAAAAATATTCCAATACCTAGTTCATACTATAAGAAAGCCAAAATGAAATTACATGCTTCAAATTTGAGATAAGTAGTGATTGATTATGAGTTACATGTCATTGACATACTTCCCATCTTGATTTAGTATGTTTTATGCTTCAAATTTGAGATAATTAGTGATTGATTATGAGTTACATGTCATTGACATACTTCCCATCTTGATTTAGTATGTTTTATTCATAAGTCTTTCACTTTTATCTTCTTATTTTTTGATTGTGCGTATGTTTACAACCATTTTATTAAATTTCTCATACTTCCTAGCTTGAGTTAGTGTGATGAATTTTATTTACACTTACATTTTTTTTCTTTTCATACTTCCAAACTTGATTTAGTATGATTGATTAACTTTATTATTTGTTTGTTTTTATACCATTGGTTTTCACGTGTCTTCCATTTTATTACAAATTTTCATACTTCTTAACGTGATATAGCATGAATTTTTATTTTGTTTTAATTTGGTTCAAATATTTTACATGGTTTGGAAACATGTGTTACCCTTTTTATCACTTTGGTTTATTATATTTATTCATATTTCGTTTTTACACATTTCCCATCATGATATAGTGTGTATTACATTTTTTTTGATTATTTATGCTTTTCCAAATCATTTTTTCCTTTTTATTTTTAACCATGTATGTGTATCACATAATGCTAAAAAATAAATAGACATCACATATTTCCCATAACATATACAACAAAATCAAAATATATGTGCCAAAAAATAAATATATCCATGCACCCACATCCAAATCTAAGTATAACTGATATGATCAATGAACTGATTATGACTGACTTTTATGAATGGTGCACTATAAAGAGGTAGTATAGCATATCATGCCATCAAACTATCCCCATAAGTTATCCACATGGGCCTGTACCTATCTGAGATAGATAATAGTTTCCATGTGCATGGCTTGTTCCTATGCTAAGGCCTACTAGGCCTAAGACTCTCTAGCTCCTACCCCTATTGGTGGATGTAACCTATCACCTCATTCTTGTAGATATCATACGACCTCTCCCACCAGTATAAACTAGCTCACTTGATTTGGGGTAGATGTAATCATTGAATCATCCAAAGTGGTAGGGTTGTACAGTGACATCACCTCATCCAAAATGTCATGATGTGTAACTGTAACAAGGGCTCCCCATCTAACATCCTCTATTATAAGATATGCAAAACCAAATATAAATTAGATTATATGTATATATCTATCTCAAATTATCTATCATAATCAATGATGCAACTAGTGTTCTATATCTAAAATTTAAATCAAATTAAAACATTTCTCACTAGTGATAGTACACTAACCATGGTCTCATCATCTGATCTCTTGCTAAGGACCTCCTCCATCAGTTGCCTCTACACCAATGAAAATATAGGTAACATCACTTGAGCCCATTGTGGTCCTCTCCTCAATGGCCTCTCTATAGTAACTGTGTCTTAGAATCATTGTCAGATCCTCCTATATGATAGCTAATGCTTGTATATCCTCACATCAATGGTGTCTCCATCTCTGATGAGCTTATGATGGCCATTACCACCTCTATCATGGTCCTTTTTCTCCTTCATCCCCTGCATCCACATCCATTACATCATCTCTTCTTATCATCATTACCTCTTGCTATCATGCCTGACTAGCCCATGGTCTATTTCATTGAGGGATAATCACTAGTATATCCACATGTATGCCTCTACCTCCTCTCCCTTTTACATCTCTATCATGCCATGCCTAATAAGTAGGCACTACTAGAGGGGATAATGAATGAATAAGTCCTAGTTATCTGGGTATATGAGCCACTAGATGAGGCTCCACCCATGAAGTGTAGTGGATTATGATTCACACACATGCTAAAATTATAGCAATGGTATCCCAAATTGGCCAAATGGTAGTTATGTGAGTGTATGAATGCCACACTATCTACCCTTGTGTGATAGTCTATAATGATAGAACATGGGGCTTAACTTATAGTACATGGTCCTACCTCTATCGAATGACCTGAGGTAACCTATCATTGACTGCATGGAGTAACCTAGCTAACCGATACATGGGGAATATCTCATATATCCACATGCTTACAATAATAAAAGGTCCCATCATATTCTATCCCCAAGACTACATATCATACATATTATGCATAAGCTAGACCTAGATGATAGAATCAAGATCATATAGCCCTACCTGATGTAAAATTGACTGGCACAAAGCTATTGCATATAATGACACCTTACCATCTAAGTTGTGACACAATACTCATGCTATCACAAGCCTTATCATAGCCTTTTAGATATCTAGAATGGCCATGAGATAAACATCAAACAAACTCATATATAACCTAATATAGATCTTATCTAAGCTTATATCACACTAAACTAAGGCTTGTCTCTCATCTTCTAACTCAAGTGTATCACAAATCACTAACATCCCATCTATTAGAAGTCTAATCGATGCATTGATGTCCTCCAAGGTGATTGCCACCTCTATGATATCCCCTTCCACCTCCCATAAGAAAGCATGGTCAATCATTCCCATGATTTTAGGTACATAAAAACAAGATGAACACTCAAAGGGATCTATCTCACCACCATAATACCTTTGAAGCCCAAGGTGAATAGTCAAGCCCTATCCACATCTACTAACTACTCCAATAGATCTGGTAGCTAGGACACATCCACTAGGTTCTAAAATATTTGGCATCTCTGTAAAATATCAAATAATAAAGGATGTATCAGATCTTGATGTCATAATAATTAAAATACATTCTTATATATTCTCAAAAATTTATAAATTAACTACTTCATTATCTTATTTGATCTACTTTTATTATTTTTTTACACAATCAACCTCTTTGATACTAAATTGGCCTTGCCACATTCTTACCATACTACATCAACCCACTAATATGTAGTCAACCTTTTTATTTCAAACACTATCAACCTATTTGATACTAAATCAACCCTTTTTTAGCTTTAACATATATCTCAACCCTTGGGTACATAGTTGACCTCTTTTAACAAACTATATTAGCCACATAGTATAAACTACATCAACCAAAGGGTACAATATCAGTCATCTTACTATTTTCAAACTATATTAGCCTACTACTATGTAGTCAACCATCTTTAATGATACTATATCAGCCCACTGCTACATAGTTGGCCACCTATTTTTTTCTTACCTTGCAAATTGAGTCGATATGGTTGGTTCTATTCTTAGTTTGTGATAAATTTTTGACTATTTACCATAAATTCCTCAGGCATTTATTAGTATGATCCTTTCCTACCTAGTACCTCGTTCTACCCCTAATTTACCTAAAACTTTTCTAGGGTTAGTTTCGGTGTCTAGATTTTTCCTAGAATCCAATTTTCTATATTTAGTATAATTTCAAGTAAAATTTCTCAAAATTTTGAAATTAATGCTTTCTTACCAATGTTACACCCCCTACGACCACTATCCATCCTCCATGTTGTAGTTGTCATCTGTTCACCATGGTCACTCTCTAGGCTCAAACTGGGTCTCTCAGAACAATATTTTCTCAGAATAGTAAAATAAAAAATGAATAAATATTCACCCTATTTATATTTACTATTAAAAATTATTCACCTATTAATTATTTACCATCATATTCTATTTTTTGACCATATATTTATTTTTACTAGCTTTTTTAATGAACCACAAGATGTTATATAATACTAACATTATAGAGAATATTTTCACATATCACATGCATATTTTGAAAAAAAATCATTTTTTTCACTAATTTCTACATGTTCGCCTAATGTTCCTTACATTTGACACCTTCACATTTCTTTCACTTCACTCATTATTTATAACATTAAGGTAAGTAAAGGTATGTATTTTTCAATTATGTCCTTTCATTTATCTTATTTACTTCTTACTATAATTTATTTAGCTTCAATGTTGCATGTTGCTATGTTTTTTTACCGAAGCATAATCCCTTATTACACTTATGTGACACGTGATGAGCTTTGAGTAGGGCATATATATACACAATATTTTTAAACTTTATTAATTACTAATATTTTCTCTCTTGGAGGAACCTACCAAGTTCACACATTAAAGGGTGCACTGGGAAAGGGGTGATAGACCATTAGTACTTTGTAGGTTTTTTATCCCCTATACCACCCCTTGCTATCTACATAGTCATATCCTATACACTTGCCTAAGATTTACCCCCTCTCTTACACACTCCAAGAAATTCACCACCTTATTTATGACCTACCTAAGCCTAAAACCCTTTTTGACATTTACCAAACAATGTCAACCTAGGCCAACCATGTATTCTAATTAATATTTACATGTTACGGGTCTAGGTTGGCCTTGGCTAACCTAGACCAGGACCTAACTTAATTTTATCAATTAAAGACGTAAGGTCAAATTAAGCTGACCTTATCAGATAAAATTTTAGAAAGGTTTGGGATTATATCCCACTATATATCCACATCTATTTCTATCATTTAAAGAGAATAAGAATACTATATTTTTCATCTACTTATCCACCATTCTACTTGAGGAGCATTGCTTAGGATTTCAATACTTTTTTTGGAGATATAGATCTTGTCTTGTGGAGAAGTATTTTGGATACATGGAGAAGTTATGTAGCTTAGGGATGACTTATATTTGTTATCCTTACATATGATAAAAACCTCTTACTAAGCACCTTGGCCAAGGAAGAGATTGAGGCTCGACAGGTTTGCTTTTGTAGGTAAGTATTCCTAACTTTGTTCTTCCTTTTTAAAGTAGATAGATTTGTATTTGCACTTATCTCCCATGCATTAGGATATCCTATACATTAAATTTAGTATAGATATTATATGAATGTTTACTTTTTATGTTTATTACCCCTACTTTGTGCCATAAGCTTTGGTGAGCATTAGATTAAATTTTACTTTACTTTGTATATACTTAGTGAATATGAAAACATAGTATGTAGCTAGGGTTATTACATGGTGTTGTTTGAATAAAATATTGAGAACCCTCTCTAGTGATGTTATTGTGATAAGGGACTCCTTGGTTAGGTCTATCATATCCATCTTGGTCATGACCTTGAATGTCTAAATGTATCAACAAATAAAAGTGTAAGTAGGATTTATCTTATTTGAGCTAGGATTGATTAATAGGTCAGCTACATTTTTATTTGTATACATGTTCCACTTTAGAATGAGGTCCCACATTAAGTTAGGATTGACCTAGACCATGTTGAATTTATCCAAAAATAAATTAAATAATTTTACCCAAAACTATAATCCAAGAAAATATGCTTCCACTAGGTTCTTACCAAGAGCTTATACCATGATAATAAAAAGGTATGATGAGAAAGGATCTCCTTTATTTAGCCATTTCAACATATAAGTAGCCTTATATATATACATTGACCATAATAGATAATTTAAGAGTAAAAATACAATCACAAATGATATTTATAATCTTTTAGTTGAAACCAGCCTTCTCAAGGATCTTGTCTAAGAATTGCCATGATACTCTATCATAAGCCTTATTAAAATCAAGTTTGAGGAACATTCCCATCCTTTTTAAGTGTTAAATTGAATGAATAACTTCATGAAAAAAGATTATTATGTCAATAATTTACCTTCCATGCACAAAAGTCCCTTGTTATTTAAAAATAATTTTGGGTAATAGAGGCTACAACCTTATGATAAGAGTTTTAGTGAAAATCTTGTAAAAGGTATTTCAAAAGATAATTGGCCTATAAATATTCAAATATTTATCTCCCAAATTCTCGATTATGAGGACAAGGAAGGTGATGTTTAGTTCCTTGAGGACATCCCCAATTCTAAATAATTCATCTGCCATAACCATAAACTCATTATCAATAATTCCAAAAATTATTGAAAAAATGGGAGGAAATCCATTTGAGCTTAGGGTTTTTCTCCTTCCATGGAGAAGAAAACAAACTTAACCTCTTATGGAGTAGGTTTCTTAAGGATGTCATAGTTATCCTCAATATTTATCACATTTTGAAATAGTTCAAGAAATTCATTCTCCATACTAGGGCTGGGATTAGAGTTTCCAGACATAAGACTCTTGAAGTAGGAACCAATTTCATGTTTAACCTCCATATACTATCCACACTTGCTTCCATCCTCTCTATTAATGTCTCTAATTCTAATTTCAATCCTATTCCTACTAGATGAGAGATGGGTTTTTTTGGTATTTATGTCTCCTTACTTAAGTTAAATACTTCTTAACTTCTATCTCCAATAGGTTTGATTCTTAGCTTTTAGGTTATAGAAAAGGCTGAGGAGGTCTTTTTATTTTGGAGAATTTCTTGATTTAGCCCAAAAAAATGCACCTCTTTTTCAAGTTTCTATTTTTTCTCATTATATTTTTATTCTATTTAAAAATGTTTCCAAACACCTCTTTATTATAGATTTTAAGTTTTTGTTTGACAAGCTTGAGATTTCAGGCTAGAATGAACATATCTAATCCTTGGAATTCCTCATTCCACCATAGCTTCATTGATACCCAAACCTTTGAGTGTTTTAACCACATCTTCTCAAACCAAAAAGGGATGCACTTTTTTTAATGACCTTCTCAATAAGAACCAAAAGATCATGGTCAGATCTAACCCTTAAGAGAAGATAGTCTGCAATAGCTATTTATATCCCAACCCAAGGATAAAATGAATTTGTCTAGCCTAAATTGGATGTTATTTTCTCCCAACCCCCTATTAGTCCAAGTGAACTTGAACCCACTTAGTTCTATGTCAAGTAAACCATTACTAGATATGAAGTCATTGAGGTCTACCATGTTGTTGTTATACTCCTGGATTCCTATTTTTTTCTCAAAATGAGAGAGAGGAGTATTGAAATATCTAGATACCATCCATTTCTAGCCATCATTATTTGATTTAAAAGTTTTGAGATCATCTTAAAGGGACTTCCTACTAGTTCTAGTATTGAGAGTGTAGATATTGGACGTAATCCATTAGGATGTCATCACTTTATCACAAAAAATACTACAACACAATTATATTTTAAGGTCATAGGGGTTACAAAACATATCTAAGATACTCGAAGGTCCATTTGACCCAACAATTGCATACCTTGAACACTTCTATATACTATTTCTATCTTTTTTCAAGTTAACATCGAATAACTTAGTTTATTACAAAATTAAAATTCTAGGTCTCTGACTCAAGATTGAGTTCATAACTAATGTTTACTTGTTGGGATTATTTATCCCTCTTATATTCCAAGATATGACTTTCATTTTTTAGAGTTTGAGAAAAACTTACCTGGCTATAAGGTCCTTTATGTACCTCTTGCTACCTCCTTTTCCATTTTTATGTTTCTTAATTTATACCCTACCAATATTATTCTTGATTTGGGACCTTATCCCACCTCAAAATTGTTTTTATATCCCTTAAATTCCTTAAATCCATTGATCCTTGTTAGGGAATTTTATCTCCTTCTCCTTGGTCTTAAATTCACAACATTGGTCCACCTCTAACTTTACTGAATCCATTTTAAGAGTGCATTTTAAAGGTTTGGTATCTCTTTTCCTTGGTTTTATCCTCTTAGGGGTAAAACTCCCCTAATTTATTGATGTAGTTTGGGTGCCTTTAATTAGTGTGAGACCTTCCTTTTTTGAATCCTTCTTCCTTGGAGTTAGACCATCTTCCTCCCATAATGGGATTATGGAGACCTCCTTCTATAACATTTTTAGAGAATATTTCTTATCCATAAAATCCTTACCATATTAATTTTTATTTTATAATCTTCCTACAATCTACTTAATGTTAAAAGCCTCAATACATTTATCTCTTAGTTGGTTTATAGTTGCCTCACTCTTTTTAAGATTTAACCCATATGACTTTGGATTTTCTAGCTTATGTTTTCCCTCCTTACTCTGGGTTTTAACCATATATTCTTTAGGAGATACTCATTTTTACTTCAATAAATCTTGCACTGATTATTTTACTCAAAAATAAAATTATGATTCTTTTCTATTCTTAGTAGGGACTAAGTGTACAATATTCCTCTAAAGGAAGAAAACAACTTTCTTGGCCACTTTTTTATTTGGGTAGTCCTTAGCCTCATGCCCCAACATATTACATTTCTCAAAAATTCCATCTTCTTTTTCATACTCATTGTACTTCCTCCACTTCCCATACTTTGACTTAAGAATAATCAACCATAGAAGGTGTTTATCAATTTGGACATAAACATTGAAGTAGGTTGGAACAAGCCTCTTCTTGGATTTAGTCACTAGATCCAAGCCTATGGTTTGTCCAATGGCCTTAAAAATCCCCATAATAACCTCCTCCTACTAGAATCCTAGTGGGAGATCTGGGAGGCATATCCAAAGTGGGACTTCTTTCATTGATTTGTTGTTAAGGTTAAATCTTGGTTTCTACTTTATGAGAAAAAGGTAGGATTTTCCCATGGATCATAACTCTTATAATAGGGTTATTACATAGTCTTAAAAGTTATTAAAAGAGATAAGGAAGATTTTTTCCCATAAAAACAACCTCTATTTGTCCCTTAGGATTCCACTTATGATTATCCCACTCCTGAAACTTGTCTATATTTAGCCTAAAACCATTGAACCTACCTAAAAGAGAATTTTAAAGCTTATCATAGTGGGCACTAAGACTATAGACCCTTAATAGTCTTGTATCATACATAGTTTCTCATGAACATCTTTAGATCTATTATTTTTCTAACTCAAATTCCATCTAGTTATCTTAGAATTCATTTTGGTCTCTATTTCATGGGCCTTCTCTCTTGAATTTTTATAGAATAGTATAAAAGTAGTCTTGACCTCTTCCAGAGTAATTTATAGGGATTAAAGATTATTATGGATGATGAAGGTCAATGGAGGAGTAATTAGGGATGATAAAGGAGTTATTGCCGATGACTAGGGATAGTGAAGGTCAATGAGGGAGTGATTAGGTACAATGAGGAATAATGAGAGAGTGATTAGGGTTGATAAGGGATGCGTATGAAGTGATTAAGGATAAGGGAGGGATGATGATCAAGTGAAAGTAACAAAAAGTGGTTATTTGATGTGTGCAGGTCATCAATGTGACCTATGCTAGCTCAATCACACCACTTTGCATCAAGTTCAAGGTGAGTGGTTTGAAAACTTAAATTTTGAGAAGCCTAAGGCTCCTATAAATGCCAAGAAGAAATATATAAGACATAAAAACCTTAAAAATGACTATATGTTTACCAAATATGGACATTAATTGCATAAGTTATGCCCTAAAATCCATAGGTTCAATGCTGAGACCTTGAAAATGCTTAAGCACTGACTAGATTAGATTTTGAAAAACTATTTTCCACATCATAAGGTGTAAAACTATGAGACCAACTCTATAAAATGTAGAGTGAGCCTAATTTATTATATTTATACTTATACTTAACATTTATTTAAGTAAATATTAACTTTAACTTGATATTACCTTTTTGTACATATTTTATGCTTTTAGGTGCAAAGTAATAAGAACACATACGTGTTCTTCATTATGCGTACAAATTATTCATAATGCTTACATGTTCTTGATAGCACGTATATGTTCCTAATAATGTGTATGTGTTCTTAATAATGTGTATATGTTAGAACATGTACATGCTATAGCATGTACATGTTATTGAAATTTGAATTAAAAAATCAAGCCTTTTGGCTTGGAAATAGTTTGGATTCCCAAGACAAAGGCTTGGACCTATCAATATATAGTGAAGTCTAAGAGTTTTGATAGAAAACAACAAATTTAAACTTCCATCACTAAATACACATTACCATACAAAATTCAAAAAATCACTACCATATAATGAGCATGCTCTCCTCTTTCCAAATATATGATTTTTATAATTTTTGGACTATTTTAAGGGTTTAAACTATGTTGATTTCTAACTATAACTTTTTAGGTCACTACATGCCTATTCATGTTTATGTAATTTATATTTCATTGATCCAAGTAAAATACAAATTATATGGTCATAACCAGCCTTAATTCCACAAACATTAAAAAAAAAAAAGAAATTTCATTTTTTAAGGTACTTAGGGGGCCCACATGACCATATATCCATTTTTTATTAGTTTTTAGGATCTATTTACTTAAAAAATTAGTAAAAAAATATTCATTGAAAAAATTAAAAAAAATATAGGTCACAAACTAGAATATATTATCTAAATATTCACCAAAGGGTTTCAAACAATATTAAACGATGCTAAAAAAAAGGTGGGCCACATGGCTGTCTATCTACTCTATTTAAAAAAAAAAAAAGAGTTCCTCTTCAAAATTTAGATGTTTGACCTAGTTACACTTAACCATTTAAAAAAAAAATACTGTTTTGGAAAATAGACTCAAAATTCTCTAATTAATATTCTTATACCATCTTCAAATTTTGAGTGTAGTCATCTCAAATTATCTATAGAAGTTCAGATTTCTAAAATTTCAAGAAAATTATGTCCATGGGTAGGCTCGGTTTTGTCCCCCAACTTTGTGCACTTACCCTAGTACAAAAAATTATTGAAAGTGTATATATAATATATATTTTTTTTCATAAATTTGGTGAATATTTTAGAAGTATTTGGTTCAAATGCCTCACCACTATTAAAAATAAGGTAACATCAATATACATCAACAATAATTTTGCAAATGTTATTGGCTAACAAACTCATGACATTACCTATTACTAAAAATCGATCAACAAAATATCTTTTACATAAAATAGGCAAACCATATGTGATTACTATAAATCATAAGACATGATACAAGACATTGTGAAACACTACAAAATAAAATTTAGAAATACATGTTTGAGGGCATTATCAGATTAATACAAAATTAAAAAATATATCTTATTGTAAGGGTTCAAAATATATCATGTAAAAATATGACACTCATAAGATATCTTCAATAGGAGGATTTAACTATTATAATATACATGGATGTGGATTATTATAAACACAATCACCTTGATACTACTAAATGAGAAACTATTTGTAGTGTTCAAAGATTAGAGCAAATAGTACATTATATCAATGAATTACATCATAGTGCAGATTGGGAAGAAGCTCATGGATATATCATATAACAAATAGCTTGTCGACCAAAATTTATCAATACACAAGTATGGATTATGCTTCATACAATTTAGATACCATTTACATTGGGACTATCATAGTTATAATAAATGCAAGCTACAATGGATATTAATAAACATTGCATTACTTTTTCACATGAAGGAATAATAATTCACATAATACATGATGGTAACAATGAAGAAGATAATGAAATCTCTTCAAATATAACATACATAACATAATATGGACATTCAGAAGGTGCATATGAATATGCCATGCATTTTAATAACTCTCAAGGATTTCAATTTTGATGAAGATGACTTACTGGATGACCATCAATTACAATAAATAATATAATTTTTTTAAAAACACTCAAATAATAAAAAAATTAAACAAATATTGTACATATCTTCTTAATTGCTTCATCATGCCATTCTTCCACTTCTACACATGAAATCTATTTGATCAATCTTATAGCCCATTAATATTTATGTATTTTTGGTCTCTTGGCTCTTATTTTTCACTTTCATGATTTGAAGAGTCCAAAACAATGATATGATATTGCCATTTATTACCATTCAACATGTTGTTTTTATAGTCTGAGTAAATCAAACCATCTTTTCCATCACAAACAATATTAAATAAAAATTGTCAAGATCTATTGTCACTAATTTCCCAAACCTGATAATATTACTTATTAAATTTTATACATTTAAATAAAAATTAGATCAAATAGAGCCTTAATACATATAATTTTTTGATATTATACTTAGTTGTATTTTATGTACACTATTATTCATGTAAGATCTTTCCTATTCACCTCATTGTTCATACATCCGTGTTGCATACATTAACAAGTGTAAATACTATGAGACAAGTATGTATAATCATTCCTCCACATACCTATCCTATCCCCACATTTTTTTCAACTACAATTATTATATATAATGGGGGTGTCTTACTCATACATGACCATACCATCAGATTCAATGTACAATTTACTTTGACACATGTTACATATTATTCAGATCCTTTCATTTTATTATGCTTTCAAAACCATGTTATAAATCCTAGTTTATATTGTTCTTGTTTCAAAAATAAAAAAAAGTACCAAAAAAATCAAATATTTAAAAAAAAAAAATTCAAAATATTTTAAAAATCCAAAATCAAGACCTAATCATGATTAGATATCTATTTTACATCATTATTGTATGTAATTTATCTCATAATTGGTAGATATCATAATCCTTTTTTATGAAACATAAATTTCATTAGTATTCTTGAATGTTATGCATGATATAAAAATTTCACATGGATATTAGATGTTGAACTTGCCTCTAAATAGTGACCATGCCATGTTAGGGGAATCTTATCCAAAGGTTACAATATTTACACATTTTATAATCCCATAACTCCTATATTGTGTTTGAGTTATGTACTTTTTACAAATGTCTTGCTAACATCTCTATCTTACATTGTGTACATGGATATGATTTTTTATAGGATATGATCACATTACATATACATGGTGTAGACTATGTTTCTAGTTCTTTGCTCCATTTATGTTATTACTTGTCTATAGTAGAGTAGACTTTGATTGTATATTATGTAGGCCCTTGGCCCTTATGTGAAAATTACTTGAGAATTTATATGAGATCATTGTGACATTTGAACATGTCCATTTATTTTGTCCCTTGGCCTTGTGTGCATAACATTTGCTTATGTGACATTTAAACATGTCCCTTATATATGGCCCTTGGAATTACTGTTTTACCTGGTGTGCCATTATTACGTGTTATGTTTGTGTGTTTGTTGAGCTTGTTGAGTGTCATAATCCATTTCATACACTAAATATTGTGTGGGTTTATCCTATTATAACTACTACTATGAGATTCATCGATACATTTATCTAGATTTGACACTTTTGACTCATATGTTATATACATGTTTTGAATGATACATATCTTACTATGACAACATATTTTTTTACATATGCTATAATATTCAATGATCACATTTTGATACACATGATACCATTAACATTTATTTTGAGATGATTGACTTTCAACATACACCATTCACATTAAAAGGGAGGAATTTCAATGAGATTTTTATACATGAGATAAGTCTCTATGAGCATGAATTAGTTTAGGTACAAAATACAGTTTTAGATAATTTAGAATGGTTAAAAATTTAATTATTGATACAAATTATGGGGCCATATGCCATGCATATGCATTCACATTACATGAATAGATTATATATTCACACATTTTGGGTGTAATGTATGGGCATATACCCACAATATTCAAACATAAATTACAAATTTACATCTACATGCAGTTACATATTTTACATTTATCACATAGGGGCATGATACAAATTCATGCATGCATTATACTATTTAAAATTAGAAGGCCATGATACAAATTCATGTCATACTTTCATTACTACTTGTTTTTTGAGGCCATGGTAGGGGCATAAACTTTATCCTTTCTCTTTTGAGCATACATACAAGAAATAAGGGAAAAAGTGACATTTGAATCTATAAATATATTTTTAGTGGTTGATTCAGTTAAAGTGCATAATGCATAATGGAGATTTAGTGCCCTCTATCATTATAACCTACAAATCCATTATAGAATCCAAATCATCTCCATCTTGGGGTTATAAAGATCGAAAAATAAAATTAAGGTTTATATATCCCTTAATGGGTTCTATTTTCTATACATGTTCACTTCTAATTGGGGCTTAATAACCCTTGTTTCACCATTGGTTCAACAAAGGAACCAATCCCTTCAAATGCTTCATGGGAAGCACCAAATATCCAATGCATAAAAAAATCATCATATTCAAGAAATGTTACAAGAGAAACATTGGTTTCACACATATAACAACTCCTCCCTTTATTCATTTTCAAATTTTCATATTTAAAAGTTCAATTTTTTTTTTTAAAAATTATAAATGAACTAAATGACCAACTCATGAGTTGTTGTAGGATTTTCCAAGTTAAATTTCCATGCATAATTGAAGTATGTGGGGTACACACTTGGGTATATATTTCAATTTAATCTAATAATTTTGTTTCAATGTTGAAGGGGAGGGATGCAAATACTAAAATTTTATTGTGAATACTTTGAATGTCAATTTTGGCTCATATTTACCTTAATTGACTTGAAAATTTAAATTGGTCTAATTTTACCACCTCACTCTCTTATAGATACTTTTATAGACCCATCCCTTATAAGTTTATATTTTACACCTATAAAAATTATAAATTTATAAGAACATCTCTAAGATCTATATAGACATTTCAAATTATTAAGATCAAGTGTCACCCTTCTCAGGTTAGAATTGACCCACAAAGGGCATGATGGACTATTGATCTCGACCTTTACAGGTCGATCTTTCCCTTTACCCTAAAATTAATATTTTTCAAATTTAAACCCTCCTTTATAGGTTGGTATGTATTTTTAAGATAAGTAGTATGAGGTTTCACCCTTTTGGATTGCTATAAATGCACATCTAAGCCACCTATTCTACTACTTAGCAATCACATAGATATTTAAATATTAAGGCACACTTATGCTATTGCACACTAAGAAAAACTTACCTATTCTATATAAATTTAATTTTATTCATTTAAAAGTAACCTTTAGCCAAGTCATGAATGTATTTTATCTAAGTCAAACATAAGCATTATCAAGTATTCAAGTGTCTCTAGATGCTACATGTAACAAAGGAGCACCATTGCACTAAACACTCTAGGTTAGAGAACTACATGGATTTTATCCCTACTTCAGATTAATTTGGATACATAAGAAATGTTAAATCATCATGGGGGAAATAGGGGTCAAATCCACCCATTACATCCCCCATTTATTTTTGTAGGTTTTTAGCTATCACAAACCTTAGTAGGGTTTAAAATTTGAATAGGTCATTTATGAGTCATCCACATATAACCAAAGGTCAAAATTTTACATAGCTTTATATTTTAGGTAGGTACAAGTGAATGTATTTTTAGTTTCATATTTTCCCATGCAGGTCAAGATAGAGGGTCAAGAGTGGAAATCGATTCTTAATGTTTCCAATCAGTTTTGACCCATAATAGTGGCAATTATATTTTCAATTACATGAACTTAATCAGGTCTGAGTTATCATTATTAACTATTTTTATTCATAAATAGTCAACCTAACAAGCATAAATCAACTAAGTCTTGTTGTGCTTATTCATAATTAACCTCTATCATTCATTCAAACTTTGTTCATTTCACTATTTTACTTTCATTTTATTAGAACATTTAATTTATAATTGGTCCCCTTATATACCCCTAGCACACATATTTAATTAAATAATAATGTTTTATTATTTATTAACACAGGTTGAAAATGCGTGTAAATAAATAATAAAACATATTTATTTATTTAATACCATTGGTTTAAATTATTCTCAGGGAGAGGTTGGACCCATTGGTTACAACGGTCCATTTCCATAGTCCATTATAAAAAGGGTTTTACCCCTTTAGTAAATCATTCATGATTCATGGATTATTGTCACATTGAGTATTTGTGTGTGGCAAATATTATTAAAGAGTTTTATGAAGGTGTGTGAGAGAAGTGAGGAGTTGGAGGATTGTATTGGGTACAATGGTTTTTATTATATGAATATATCAATTGTAAGTTTTTTTTACCTATATTGGAGGTTTTGCCACCTATATCTATGTTTATTTTTCACTGTGTTATTTGATTATTAATTACACATCTATATTTCCTATGTGTTTGTACATTATATATACTACATAAATTTTGACATAGTTTTAGAGCTTGGAGATGGTGTATTAATTAGCAAGACTTTGGAGATTTGTTTATTTTCCCCATGAGATATCAATTTAAATCAAATTTAATTTAAATTCAGATATGTACAACAATGGTATCATCATGGGGCCAGATGGTCTAGTTTAAAATTTTGCTTGGTACATTCGTTGGACTATGGAGACTTATATATCAATTTTTGATCATCTAAAGATTAATCAAGCATCCTAAGCCATAAAAAATTAGATTTTCAGCCTCAAAACTCAACTTGGATGCCATTATTGGATGTTGTATGACACTCTTGGGTTGAAAAATAAGGAAAAAATATTTTTGATCTCCTCAACTCTCCTTTTGGTGTTTAAACCTCTAATTCATCATTTTTAACAAATCTAAACCTCTGTAGAGCCTTAAATGGCATCCTAAAGCCTATGTGAATTTTTATCTCCTCCTTAGGTGTAATTGTATGGCTGGATCATCCTTAAAAAATGTTAAAATTAAGTTTTTAGAAATCAAATTTTAAAGCTTTTGGATGCTTCATTACAAGGTTTGAGGAAGGTCTGTCAATTTTTATGGCTTGAGAAGGCCTCTTTTCCACCTATAACAACCTCTCCTACTCCACTTGGGCCCCTTTTTTCTTCTCAAAATGTGATAATATAGGTATGTATAATTTCATATAGTTTGGGAAATTATTTAAAAAATACTTTATTTTTAAAATCACTATTTCCATGCAAAAGCAAAAGGGGCTTACCTAAGTTACCTTTTACTAAAAATAGTAAATTATTTTTGAAAAGTTACATTTTTTTTATTTACATACGTGTTATAATATATATTTATATATATTTTTTATTTTTAAAATTATTTTAAAAAAATTTAAAAATAAATTAGTGTATATAAACTCCTAAGCAAACTACTAGATGAGTTGGTAGTTATCTTTTTGATAAAAACTTACAAAAAGGGAGGTCAAGGGTTAAAAATTCATTACATGTAATTATTTATTAATTTAGTAATTTTTTTTCAAATTAGAATTTATGAAAACTTTTTGGTTTGCATGCAAAATAACTCACATGCAAAACTCTTGTGTAGCTTTGACACTTTTGATACTTAACCTAGACTATATTTGGTTTACCATGATAATGTGATTAGTCAATTTATATGTTTTTAGGCATTATGGACACATTGGTGTGGTCCTTTTTTTTTAAAATCATCCCATTATAATTTTTAATAACATTTTAAATCATAGTGTTTAGATAGTTATTCCTTGTGTGACTCTTGTAACACTTAGTTTAGTGTAATTTGTTACAGTTTTTCATATTATTTCACATTAATTTGAACACTTATTATTTGTTTTTAGTATAAATTTTATTTATTATCAAAAATAGTAAAAATTTGCATTCAAAAATATCATGGAAGGAGTAGGAAAAAATCAAAATTTTGAACTAGGTTTTGAGTGTCTAAACCAAGAATCAGTAGTAGAGAACACATACACCCCACTAGGGGGTGAGGAAAGATCAAAGTTAGACATGTAATACATGGGATATATTTAAAATTAAATCAAAAGAGTCCAATGGAGAGGAGACTAGTCCTAGCTCCCAAAACCTCCTTTGTCTTGGGCAAACCATGTTTTGGGCAAGAGACCAATGGACCTAGACCAACTAGATTTATAATTAGAGTCTTCAATGGAAAAAATGAGGTATGTATCAACATACCTAAAACCATTTAAAAAAAATTAGATTCAAAACTCACTAATTCCATCTTATCCAGAGTTAACGGCTTCAGACCAAACATAGACTCTTTTAGGAAATGGGTGAACCAACGGTGGAAACCTAAGGGCCAACCTGAGGTGGTTACCATGGAAAGGAACTTGTTTTTGGTAAACTTAACCTACCAAGAATATTGTTTTAAATTCTTGACTAAAATACTGTAGTTCATGGGCAAGTCTAATGTGAGTATTAGGATATGGAAATATTAAAACAACTTAGGTGGCATAGCCATGAAAGATATTCCAATGTAGGCATAAATTCCTGAGTTACCCTTAGAATATTGGGAACCTAAGGTGATACTAGGAATATAAAAATACTTAGGCCAACCCATATCTATAAATCCATTCATGAGATCCAAAAGAATAATGGTGATAGCCAGGTTCAATATGTTCATCCTAGTAGATAAGCCTCTCTTGAACTTGATCAAAATTAAATCCAAATATGATGAGTGGTCCTGAGATATTGAGTAAGAGAATGTAGCTTCCATATAAAAATAATTTAATAGTCTAAGTCACACAACAAAATATATTCCCAAGGCATCCCAACCAAACCAACTCATGAAGCTAGTTTAGACTAATAAACCCCTAGACCCATATGTGGCCACAACAACCCCATCTAAGAAGACAAATGGCCTTTGCTTAAAAATTGTGCCTCATGAAGGGCTCAGTTAAAAAAATCAAAACACCTATCTTGGTGCTATAATCCCCATGTTAAGATTGAATGGAATTTTCCCTCCCTAAAAATAATTGGGGAAGGAGTCATTGAAGGCCATCAGATTCTTTGGTATGCCAAGGATGCTCTCCTCAACCCCATTTATGGACACCATAAGAAAATATACTGATAGAAAGAAAAATATAATAAACCCCCTATAAGTAGTCTATAATCACCTATCATTCAATATTATTTAGGTGTGTGAATCCTGAGGGGGTTCAACTCAAATTGACCAAGCCCCAAAGAGGGAGAAGAAATGAATTTTGGTAGTATTGATAGATAGGTTTGTTGTTCCCAAAATCTGTCACTTGTTTTTGGGGAAAACATATTGACTATTTTGGTCTTAAAGGCAAAAATGATCTCTTCCCTTCTAAAAAATGTTTTGAGTATTCAAATTCTTCAATTACTCAAGTCTTCTTAGCTAAAGAACTCGTAGGTTTAATAGGTAGGCTTTCTCAAAAAGAAGTTCCAACACTTAGGCAATTTCAAGGCTAGTTCAACACCGAGGTTCAATCAAAGGTCCATCGACAGGCTTCAAACAAGTGGAATTAACCATTGAACCAATGAACCATTAAACCTTAAACTTTCACAAGTTTAAAGTGGTTCAAAGGTTCAAAAGGAGTTAAGTGCTTCGAAGGATCTAGAAAGTTTGAAGACTTCGGCAAGTTCAAAGGTTTAGTGACTTCGGTGTACTTAAAGAAAAGAAGGCTTCAAAGAGTGAAGATTGAATAGTTGAACCTTGAATCAAAATAGTTCAAAGTGGTTCGATGTGGTTCAACGTGGTTCAAATGGTTTAAAGGGTTCAATGAGTTTAATAAGTTCAAAAGACTTAGAGAATAAAAGGATTTAAAGAAAGAGAATGAACTATTTAACAGTTGAAATTTGAATCGATATGGTTCAAAGGTTAAAGGTTCAAAGAAGTCCAAATATGGTTCAACCGAAGAAGGAAAAGAAAGTGAATGTGGCCCTTCACAAGAGATTGAACTGAAGAGTTGATTGAACCACTGACCATTGAACTAATTTGAACTATTGAACTGCTACACTCCAAGGTTCAAGGTTCATAATGGTTCAAGCGACTAAGTGATCATGATGTCCCCATATACATCAAATTCAAGGTAATGAAATATCCATTGATTTTTAAATATGGTGTGGACCCTGTGAACAAATTCAGTGACTGGCCAAAGAAGAAGTCGAAGGAGCCAACAAAAAGTGAGAAGATAGCCCAAGAGCTCAGATCACCAAGGAAGGTCAAGACGTGGTAAGGAAAAATAGAACAACTATAGGAAATATATAAATATCTATAGGAGAATTATTTTTAGTAGGTGAAACAGTCCACCAGGTGGACATCAAAGAGTGTGAGCATTTAAAGATGTGACCTATTTTTTTGCATTAAGTAAAGATGAATGGACAACAGTGTAAGCATCATAAAGAAGACCAGACAACCCATGCTTAAGAAAGGATGTTTGATATGATTTAAATGCCAAAGTTAAGGTTGATGACCTATTCTAGCATGGCCCTTTCATGGAAATACATTCAAGGCATTGAATGCATCATGGGCCATTTCCATGAAACAAAGTGCCCAAGTCTATCTTGGAGCGCTATATATTGTAATCTCTCTTATTGTTCTAGGGAGATCTCTTTGTTATAGAAGCAAAACTCTACCCAAATTGAAAGGCATTTCTTGAGACTTTGAGCTCAGATTGTTAATCATATTACTTTATTTGAATGAGAAAATAAGTGACCTTTCAAACTCTGTGCTGGAATAGCTTGTGTTATTTAGGAAATTGTTCTTATGTCTATTTCCTAGAAACATTCTTGTCCATTTAATTTAACAAGCAGAACTAGTGGAAGTAATCAAGAAGGTGTCCTGAAGCTGACTGTGGAGAGACTTTGTGCTGCCACAATGGTCTTTAGTGTGTTGTGTTTTGTATCTATGTAAAGGATCTTGGGACAACTTTGTGCCCCATTATCCTTTGTATATTTCACTCTTTGGCAGTTGAGGTGGAGACTTTATGCTACACTTCATCCTACTGTGTTACTACATCTAGTTACTTTTACTACCCTGGAAGGAATTTGGATGTTGACTGAGTATTACTTCTAAAAGAAGAGAAGTACCTCCAACAATCACCCAGGAATTCTCCTATGTCTGTGAACATCATCTCTGAAAAAAGAGAGATGGATGGTGTTATCCTACCCTGAGTGTTATTTTCAGCTTATATTTATAGTATATTAATATATCATAGTTATAGGGAACCTCCCCTTGATGAGAGGAGAGATTTGCCCCCTTTTGATCTGGTTGACCTGCACATTTGGCCGATAAATCTCCCTATGCTATGGTTGAAACACCTATTTTTCCCTCAGTTAGCTGGTGATAAAATATTCACCCAATAAGGTTATTTGAAACCCCCTCTTAAAAGAACAAGGAGAGGATAAGAGAAATTAGTCCCCCATCATGGTAGGTCATTCACCCCTAATCATTAAGGATTCATTTCTAAAAAAAGAAATGGATAAATAAATAAGCCAATGTTTCACCTCAATCAATCATAAACACGATCAAGTAACATGAGATGAGCAGTGGACATTGCTTAAAGGAAAAAAGGAAAGAAGAAGACCGACATGGGAGAAGCATCAAAATATTTAGGTAGAGTGTCTAACAAAGTAGTCAAAAATAAGGAAATATACAATAATATAACCAAAGGTAATAAAAAAACCCATAAGATCCAATTCTCTAGAACTAAAAAATGATATTCATCTCTTGGAATGTGAAGGGGCTCAATAACCCCAGTAAACAAAGATTAGTTAGGAATATTAGGAAAAATAATGACCCTATTATTTTGATGATCAAATAAGAAAATGTCTAAAGCTTCTCTAAATAGTTGTAGTGATAAGTTATGGACAAAGTCCAATTGTATTAGCTCAAGTTCAAATGGGGCTTCGAGTGGCCTGGTAGTTCTATGGAACCCTCAAATCTTAGATAGTGAAATTATGATCTAAAATAATAAAAACATTACTATTCTATTCAAGAACAATAAAAATAATGTGGAATGGATCCTTTTAAATATTTATGCCCCTAATATTAGACATGGTATAAAAAACTCTAGGAAGATTTGTTTGATTTCATGGATTTTTGCGGAAGTTGGAAATGGTTGGTTGTATGAGAATTTCATTCCACCTTAAAATTGATGGAAAAGAAAGGGGGGATCCAAGATTTCATAGATAGTATGGTATACCTAAAATAATTTATTATAAAATCTAGCCTTGTTGATGTGGATCTCAAAGGCAACCTCTTCACTTGGTTAAATAGAAGACTTGGAGAGAACTTAATCTAGGTAAACTTGACCACTTTTTGGTTTCTCTAAATTGGGATCTTCATTTTTATCTCCCTTTCATCTCTACCTAGGATTGGGTTGGATCATAACCCTATCATATTTGAGAGGGAAAAGATATCCAAACCCAAGACCCTACCATTTAGATTTGAGAACATGTGGTTGCATCACCCTAACATCCATGAGATTATTAAGGTCTAGTGAAAGGAACCAATTTTTGGATTGGATATGTTCATTTTGAAAAAGAAACTAAACCAAATTAAGACCAATCTCAAAGTATAGAACATGGATGTCTTTAGTAACATCTTTTTCTAAAATAAATCTATGGAGGGAGAGCTGAAAAAATTAGAAGACCATAAGTCTGTCTATGGTTCCAATGAAATCTTGGCCAATTCAAAAAAACAACTACTTAGTGCTTACCAAAACCTTGAATCCAAGGAGGAATCATTTTGGAAGCAAAAATATAGTTGGCTCTAGCTGAAGGAAGGGGAAATGAACACAAAATTATTTCACCAAACTACTTCTAAAATAGGAATACAAAGATTATTTATGAGTGATGGCAATAAATACAAGGAAAGTGAGATTAACGAATAGATCATCCTTTATTTTATGAATCTCCTAAAGGGAACTATATTAGAAGATAATAAAATAGAATATTAGCTAATCCAAAACCTTCCAAGGATCATTTCCCAAGTAGAGAACTTATATCTTCATAATTACCCATCATTGGATGAGGTCAAATCAATAATTTTCTCCATCAATGTAAACAAGGTCCCAGGCCTGGATGGATTTCCTCTGTTATTTTCCAATAGTTTTGGGATTAGTGAAGGTTAAAGTAGACATTTGTGAATTATTCAAAGATAGTACCATATTGAAATAAATAAATAAGACATTCCTTGTTCTCATCCCTAAGAAACTATAACAATACCAATTAAAGGATTTCAAGCCTATCATCTTATGCTCCACTATCTACAAGATCTATACTAAAACTCTGGTTACTTGGATTCAACCCCTTCTATAGAGGATTATTGTTGAGTAACAAGGAGCCTTCATGTTTGAGAGGTATCATACTAATGAGATCATAATTTTCCATGAAGCTCTTCACTTGGTTTCAAATTCTACCAAACATGGTATGTTCCTAAAGTTAGACATGAACAAAGCCTATGGTAAGGTCTCATGGAGATTCCTAGACAAGGTGTTGGATACTCTTAGATATGATTATGAATTTAGAATTCTAATATGCAGCTACATTTCCACCCCCATGTTCTCAGTCTTGATCAACAATATTAAAAAAGGGTTCCTCTAAGCTAGTAAGGGATCACATAAAGGGATCCCCTATCCCCCTATCTATTCATCATGCTAGCTAAAACCTTTGGTAGAAGCCTATAGGCTATGAGAGGGAAATGGATTATAAAAGGTATTAAAATTACCCATAACACCATCCTTATGACTCATGAATAATTAGCTGATGACATCTTTCTTCTAAGGGAAGCCTCAGTCACTGAATCTAAGGCCCACAATAAAATTGTCATGAAATATGAGTGAGATTTAGGATAATATGTAAATTATATTAAAATAAAAATATCTAAAGGGAAAATAAGAAGACAAAATTATTTGGGAGAAAGGACCCAATGATGGTTTCACCTTCTAGAGGGCCATCTCCAGTAGTAAGAGTCTCTTGCAGAAAGGTAACATATGGAAGGTTGGGAATGGGGAGAGAATTAAATTATGGCATGACTCTTGGATATCTCAATCTCCCTTAGCTTCAAAGCCCTCATGGAACAAACTTAGTAGAAATCTTAAGGCCTCTATAGGTTATAAGGTTAAGGATTATTGGTCAAGTGAGGATGGTATCATAAAGTGGAATAATCTGATCACCAATTCAAATAATGAGGAATTTCTTTGGGAAATCAATGTTCTAAAAACTACCCTCCAACATAAACATATATAAATGTTTCCCAAAGATGATTCCCTTATTTGGTCAGTTGAAGATAATGAAGATTACATGGTGAAATTTGGTTATCTTTTTAATCTTGAATTGGAAGATGATTGGCTATAATAGAGATATCTTTGGATCAGATATATTACCTCGAATATCAACATCTTATTTTGGCTAATAGCCCATGATAAAATTTTGACTATGGACAACATGTCTAAGCATGGCATGCTGATCCATAATAGGTTTATCCTCTCTAAATCCAACAAATAATTGGTTTTACAACTCTTTTTAGAGTGCTATTTTGGGTCCATGATCTTGGAACTCCTCCTTAAAAAGTTCAATGTGGCTTGGACCAAAAATAATTCTATCTTGGATCTCATTTTATAATAGAAACTGTTATCACATAGATTTTGCACCTGTTCTTGATGTTGTAGCTCATTGTGAAAAAAACTAATGATACAATGGGATCACCTTCAAGATGTAGGACCTTGGTGAATTGAGGTAAACCTCTAGAGAAGGTCAATTTCCTTTCACTAAATTTTATACAACTGATAAAATACTAGTTTAAATAGAAATTTTGCTTCTTAGTGATCTTACTCCTAAACTAGGGTTTGACTGGGGAAAGAGTTTTGGGAATGAAATTACAAAAATAAATATGGCGATTGCACCAAATATTTTTTAGTGAATTTTAATGCTTGATTAAATGAACACAACAAAATGATAGATATATTGAAACTTGTAGGAGCACAAATTCATGCAAATGTGAAACCAAAGGTAATATTGGGTATTTTTCGTATAAGGGATAAGATTCTTTATTTTAGTCAAATAATATTTTAGAAGGGTGAAAGAACACCAAAAATAAAATTTTCTAACTAAAATAAGAATTGAAACATCCAAAAATATTTAAATAACCTTGCATACATAAAGATTACATAGACAAGAAAGGCAAATCTTCAATTTATTCTCATTCTCTAGGTTACAACATGTAGACAAGTTATTCAAAATGTAGAATAATATCTCTAGAAGAAAAAATATATATGGGCTATGCCATATTACCCATATTTATAAAAAAAATCTCATAAAAGAGATATAGTTAACAAGGAAATCCATGCCTAGTAGAAGAACATACAAAAATTTGGAAACTCCATGAAAAGAGGCATGATCTACAGCTAGTGGTGTCTTTGGTGAAGTGAACAAGTGTTGTAAAAGATCATGCAAGAGTTGGGAATGATACAAACTAATGGAGGCATGGTGGAAACTTCATGCAACATCTTTCTTCTTCTCTAGTTAAGCTGCAACTTCATCTTCATGTAATGAGGCACCAAACTGAAACTCTAATTTTAGAACAAAAGATAACGTAAGTTACTTTTTTGAAAAACCCTAACTTGTGATTTTTAATTGGGACTTTTACAACTTTTAATTCACACAATGTTGAATAAATAAGAATTACATTTTAATATATATGCTTTTGCAAATTAAGCAAATTAAACTTGTAAAAATAGAAATTTTAATTTGCAAGTTTGCTTTTACAACTTTCAACCTGTCAAAATGAAACATGGAAATTACACACGTCTCTTTCTAAAAAAGAGTTTTCAAAATGATAGTTGCAATTTAAAAGTTGTAACTTTACAATATTTTTATACTAATAAAAATACAATATACAAGAATGTTCTTGATAGAAAGAATTAATATATATCCAACACTTCTAAAACCTCTTTGTCCTTTCTCACCTATATTTTTAATATATGCATAAAAACTCTTGAAGATCTTCAAGATTTTATCTTCATCAGGACCAAAAGAGTAGAGGTGGCTTATCATGCATTCTACTATTATATCAGAGAGTTCCCCTTTGAAGGTTCTATATTATTGAGTCTTTTTTCCCATCTGATCTAATGTGTTATGGTACTTGATGAAATGGTGGATAGATCTCAAGATAAAATTTGTATCTCTTACGGATTCTCTTTCAACTACTTATTTAAATTTATTTTGAAATTATTATACAAAGAGAACCTGATTCTACTAATTTGTTGCCTAGCATAATAATTTATTCAACAAATCTTCAATTTTATATAATATATTAGTGGCTTTGTCATGTGCAAATTTAGCATTATGGGCACTATTTATAAGTATATTTATTCTAAATTGAGCTACTCTATCCAACTCCTCTAGCTCTGAATCATTTATCAGTGTCTTTTCTACAAGGAGGATGTCAACATGAATTTAGCCCATAACTATCAATTTTGGATAGAAAAGTTTTAACCTTTCTATCTTTTCTTCATACTTGCTAATATGATATCTTAGGGTGACCCTTCTCTCCCTCAAAGTGGTATAATGGTCCATTACTAGTTATATAACTCTGTTTCCCTTTGAGATGAACTCTTTCATACATTCCTTGTTGGCCCTTCCCATGCTACTAATTTATATTACTACATCAAGTGTTGCCTAATCTCTGATTTGAGTAGTAGGTTGTGCTGGTTGAGTAGTGGGATCGATGAATTTCTTCAATGTAGTCATTAATTATTCAACCTTATTCTTTAGCTCATCCTTCGTGACCTTGTCACTATCCATTTTCTCAAAAAGAGAGTTAATGATGAATTGAATGTCATGTTTCAATCCCTCTCTTGTATGACATCTAAGATGAAATTTTGATACTTGGTAATCCCCTACCACTAGATATTCTTTCTATTTTTTTGGTGGGGGGATTACAATCTCTACATACTTTCCCCTATAGAATCATATAATATTCTTGAAGTGGTCTGGGGAGTTGTCTTGGATTTCTTGTGTGTATTTTTGAGGCCAAAATCCAATGTGTTTGGTGACACTATCTTCTTTCATTTCTTCCCCATAGTCTATGCTGACTAACTAGGAGTAGGATCTTATTGTGCCACTGTCACTTGAGAATCTATAGTTGAATGTGATGCATTAGTGGGCATGATGATAAGAGTTGTATCCTTCACTGATATTACCACTGATTATTTGATAGATGACTTTAAAATCTCTTCCTCACCTATGGGTTAAGGGTACAAAATTATATTATTGATTTGATCCATATCTATCTCTTTTATAGGGGTTGTCATTACCATGGAAGTAGAAGAGGTGGGGGAAATGGAAATCAATGTGTCTAGTGGGGGTGTGGGAAATGGGAGTGATATCAATGGAGGACTAGACATAAGGAGTTAGAATTAAGGAACCTATAGAAATGTGGAGTCCAAATCCTTGAATGAGTCAACCAAATTAGTAGGGACACTCAGAGTTGGTGAAGTGGGAAAGGTGAAGGGAGATGAAGATGAAGTAGTAGTTATCTTAGGGGTTGGGATGGCTAGTGGGATTATAGTTAGAATGACTAAATACATGGATATATACTACTATTTAGTGTTGGTGATTAATGGAATGAAAGGAATTATATATGAGATGAAATTAATTATGGAAAGGGGAGTGAGATTATGGAAGAGGGAAGTGGAATGGAAACTTGAGTATCTAATTGAAGTAAAATCTGAGTGTCCAATTGAGAGGATTGAACTATTGATAATGGACTTATTGATATAGGTAAATTTGTGGGAATAGAGGATGGAGTCAATTGAGGTGAAGGAGGAGTGGAGATAGGAGGATGAGGTGTTGGAGATAAAATAATGACATAAATAGGTGGGGGATGTATCACAAAGATGGGAGATAAAACTATGACTAAGATGGGTATTGAAGCTATTGTTGTTTCAACTATAGATATGTCTTTAGATGAAATGACTATTGGTTAATCAGTTACTGCTCTATGGATTCTTTATTGTCCCTTATTAGCCTTTGATTTATTCTTCCTCTTATGGTAAATAGTTGGCCTATCTACCTATTTTGAGAGTGCTCCACCACTAGAACCTTCTAGTGATGGTGGTACTCCCTTCTCCTTGAGTTTTAATAGTTTTTCATTGATTCTTACTATCTATTTGGTCACTTGGACCCATTTAATTATTAGCCAACTAAGTGTTTTATTGATTATGTTGGTGGTTCTATCCATTAAAGATAAGGACTCAAGAATGGACCACCTCACTACTAGAAGAGATAAAGTATGGATTTTGTTCTATGGGTAGACTTTGTCTACAAGGGACTCATCATAAATCAAGTCCTTGGGGACTGGTGCAATGTTAAAGGCCTTGATCTAATCAAGGGTCATTCTAGAGTAGTCCTTCAGTCTTACTTCCTCTTCATCTTCTAAGTCCTCCTAGTAGTTTTCATATTAGGAGACATGGGAATATGTGAAAACTCCCAGTGTATTGGTACTATTGCCATGAACATCATAGAATGTCCTTACCTCTAAGGCTCTTAAGGTCATTTGTGTCATTTCAACCTCTATACACTTGGATTTGGATAGAGAAGGGCATGTGTACCTACCTATGCCCATGGGGAAAGGAATTCCTAATTTATGTTTACTAGATAATAATTTGTGAGTTTTAACTAGTTGTCTCACAAGCTCTATTAATGCCCATTTATCACTCACATACCTTGAGAGGGTTTAAGGACAACCATTGAATCAAAATACTTTGATGTATGAGTATGTGGGGAACTAGATGAAATAAGAACCCCAATTGGTGATCTCTAAAGTGGTAACATCAGAGAATCTCTTCTTTTATAGTTCCTTATTGAAGATAACTATGATGCAATAGATAAATGCATCATTCACTCTTCTAAAGTGTTGCTTAGTAGCCTCAAGAGTGAGGTTAGGGTAATAATTGAACACTTTATTTTCATGATTATCTACTGTGTTGAGTCTTGGGAAAACTCTCCCTTTAGACAATATATAAATTAGATAAAAAGTCATATAAAATTACCCTATGGTTTAGACCTCCATTAATTGCTTATGGATGGGGTCACTGATGAGCTATGCCCAATGGATGTATTTCTAGTTTTGGTGGATCACTCAAATATATTGGTACATCTTGTCTTAGAAAATCTTCACATTAGGGCTACAATTGATCTTATGTAGTAGTATGATTAGATCAAATACCTCATCCTTAAAATCAATCCTTGCTAATGTTTTAGGCAATCTGGTGGTTGCAACCCTAGGTATCATTAGCCATTGTTTGTTCATTACTCTCTAATATCTTGTGTTATTGTCTTGATATGATTTTCTTGATGAATCTAGAGTTATATCTAGGTAAATCTCAAATTCGGGTATCAATCACACATAATCAATGAAGTCTGGGTCTACTTTTAAATCCTTTCTCCTTTGTCATTTATCACCTTTCTCTTATTAACATCATATAGCTTTACTAGTGTAAGTACCAACTAAGGGATTTACACAGTCAAGGGGAAAGTTTCTTCCTGAGGAAGTCTGGAGTCATAGATACTTTGGATCTAGTCATTGTTGAATTAAACATTTATTCTAGTCCAAAAATCACCTAGGTCAATGTGACCTTGGTCTGTGTTTGTAATCTCAATTATATTGGATTCTAGATTGAGAGTGATATCAGGTCCTTTATATTTGAAATTCATCTCTTTCCTAGACATGGATTCTAGAGAAAATGTTGGGGGAAACCAACTATAGAGTTGGTAGGATTTATAGGTGCAAAACACATGTGGAAGTCTTGATAGAACTTTGAGTTACTCTATGTAAGTGAAAAGTCCATGGGACTGTGAGGTTTTAATTGTAGGTAGGAATCTTTGGTAGATATGGAAGTTGAAAAACACACTTGAATTTCTTGGTGAAAACTCTGGTAGAGATTAGGATTATTCAGAGCATTGAAAAAGTCCATAAGACTATGGGGTTACAAATGCAGGTTGAAATCCCATGGGTTTTCAAGGTGCAAAATATATGTGGAAAGTCCATGGGGACTATTAGGGAATCTTGAAAAAGAATATTTGATGATTTTTGGAATATTTATGGGGATATTCACTTGGTATATGAATTTGGTAAAACCCTAAGTTTTTGAGGAAAATATTGGAAGGATGATATGAGTTTTTATAACCCTAATGCTATCACAAAAATTGCTAACAACCCATCAATGCCCAAGGAAAGCAATGAAAAACCTAAAAAAGTATTCAAATATACAAAGGAGTGTAGACAAATGTAAATAACTAAAAAAAAAATTATTTTAAAGAAAGATGGCTTAAAAAACATAGAAGGTTCAAAAGAATAATGTGTAGGGGGTTTATGGTGTCTTGGCATGGTGTGTTACTCGATTATGTAGTTTATAGGTTCTTGGACATCATGACAAATACATGGCACATGGTTTGAGGTCACTATCAAGGTTGAAAACATCCAAATTTTATTGATCAAAATTAAGTAATGATTTACAAAAACCCTAATTTGATTTATATAAACACTATAATAAATGCCCCAATGGTAGTTGTTGGTAGAGATCTAGGTCTTTGAACACATTTACAACTTTATAATTTTGATAATTGCACTTTGATCTTTAGATTCCATGGGATTGGCTTGTTTGACCCTTTGAAAATGGAAGGGAAAAACTTGGGGATTAATTTTCAACTTTGAAAGTTATAATTTGCAATTCAAGTTCCAAATTTCATAGGAAGGGTTGTTAGTGAGAAGTGAACCTTGGATTACAATTTTCAAATTTGTAAGTTGCAAATTACAACTAGTGTTACAATTTATAGTTGGAGTTTTAAATAGGAAACGGAGATTGGGAAGTAATTCTCAAGTTTGAAAATTGAAAATTTTAGTCCAATATTTAGTTTTATGAGGTATTTGGTTTGTGGGAAGGGGAACTCCACTTACAATTTGAAAGTTTGCAAGTTGCATATTGTGAGTGAGTTTCTATTTTCTACCAGCTAGTGTTTAGTGGGAAGCAGAGGTTTGGATGCAATTTGAATATTTGAAAATCACAAATTACACTTAGATATATAGTTTTCATCAGGCTCATGCATTGTGAGAAGTGGAGGTTGGGAAGTAATTTGCAATTTTGAAAATTACAAATTGTAGTCCAATCTCTAGTTTTTACAAGCTTAGGAAAATGGGTGTTTTGAGTTAATTTAGGACATTTTTTCAAAAAATTAATGGATCTCCTTTAGGGTACTTGACATCTTGACATTTTTGGGACAAAACTATCAACATTTTTGAGGACCTCTATAGGGTGATTACCTGCTAATCAGATTCTTTCTAGTAGCCTTATAGTTCATTGGGCATGGAGTCATTTTAAGCTTAACACACTTTAACTGGTGAGGAATAAAATTGGGATTTTCCTAAACAAGAATAAAATAGTAAAAACATAACAGACTAAAGAAACAAAAAATCCTAATGACTTGACTTGTGTGAAAGTACTTATTTTGAAAACACAACTAACCTTAATATATACAAAATTTTATTTTATTTGGAATGGATTCCAACGTCAAAAGAAAGCTTTCAGGTATATATCATTGACTGGGATATATAGTTTTAATCCATAGAGATTAGATAGATGGAATGCATTGGTTCTTTTTCACTGAGTTATAATATATAGAATGCTCCATGTTGCATCAAACTTGGTGTGCTTGCCTAGTTTAACTTTGTTTGCATCTCATTTGAGAATCATGTCTCCTTCATTAAAGCTCATGTCAGATGATTTTTTGTCAAAAATACTCTTTTTTTGAGCCTAATTTACTTCTAAAAATTTCATTGACTGGTTCTTGACATCTTCTAGTTCTATGAGTTCCATCAATCTTACTGTCATTTCATCATTGTAATTCAAATCCAATTGATGATTGAGTTATAGATATGGTAACTCAATCAACAATGGGAATTTGTTTTCCTTTACATATACTAACATGAATGGAGAGTTACCAATGGATCAGAGTGATCTTATTAGCACATAGTGCTGATTTCATCTTTGTGTGTCATGTCTTTTGATTATCCTCCATTGTCCTTTTGATAATTCTTATGAGGTTCTTATTGGTAGACTTAGCCAGGTCATTACCCTATGGGTAATAATTGGAATAAGTACTTAGGTATAAATTATGCTTTACATCCCATTTACTCACTTGAGTGCCCACAAAAGCTTTGGCATTGTCTGAGATAATGGTGTAAGGAACACCAAACCTTGAGATTATGCCATCCATGAATTCCAAGATAGATGCCTTCTTATCATATTTTAGTGAAATTGATTCAGTCCATCCTATGAAATAGTCCATTGGTATAAGGACCCATTTTTGGCCTACACTCGATGGTGGATTGATCATACCAACGAAATCTAATCCCCATTGAGCAAAGGATTGGTCAGCTTGAATTGGTCTAAGAGGGAAAGCTACTAATATTTTCTTACCTATGAAGTAAACACACCTCTCATAGTTCCTTACCCATTGGTGGGAATATTTGAATATTTTAGGCCAATAATAGGCCCTTTATTATTTTGATGGTTGTGTTTCTTACAGATAAATGTCCCCATGATGAGCCATCATGAAATTCTTTGAGCACCTTGGGGACTTGATTATGCTCGAAACATCTTAGCATGACTCCATTCATATTTTTTTAAACAATATTCCATCAAAAAGAACATAAGGAATGGATTGGAGTCTAAAATACCTTTTCTTGGACTGCTAAAAGTCATATGGGTACTCATTAGTCTATAGGAATATGGTCATGTCATGGATCTAACTATTGAAAAGAGGTGGATTGGCTGGCTGAGATGCACTTTAGGCATATACTACTTCAAATACTATTTCATCAATCTTGATATCATAAGCCAACTATTCACATAATCCCTTTCCTCTTATAAGCTTTGTAATTTTTATGTCCATGTTATATTCTATGAGTTTTATTATCCATCTTGCTCTTTTTTTCATTTATTTCTCAGCTCAACAAGAACTCTTTAACACTTTAGTGACTAACCATCAAATGAATTTTATTTTTGGAGAGTGCATGCTTAAATTTTTTGAGAGTCTTAATTACAACATATACTTTCTTCTCCATGAAATTATAATTTTCTTCATAAACCTTTAGGGATTATCTGAAGAAAGATATTGGTTGTTCCAGTTATTCTTTATTATGCTGGGTTAGAATAGTTGAGATGATGTCTTCCCCTTCAAAAACATAGAGATTAATATATTTCTTGTGGTTGGGGTTAACTAGGGTAGGAGCCTACAAAATATCTTACTTGATGGCTTCAAATCTATCTTTTCCTTCTTGTGTCTAGCTAAAAATGATACCCTTCTTAAGCATTTTAGTAAAGAGTTTGGCCATAGAGGTAAAATTTGGAACAAATCTTCTTATGAAGTTTATTTTTCTGAGAGAAATTTGTAATCCCTTCTTATGCCTTGGTAGTGCTAATGCATATATATATCACTTATTTTCTCTGGGTCTATTATAAGACTCTCCTTTGAAATAATGTGTCCTAGTAGTTTTCCTTCATGAATTATGAAAATGCACTTTTTTGGGATTGAGAAAAACTCTAAATTCTTTGCATATTTTAAAATTTTTCCTACAATGATCGAACATGAAAAGGATTCATCTAGTCAAGAAATTAAAATATTGGCACACTTGCTAACTTTAGCTTTAAAGTGTCAAATGCCTCTTCTTACACCTCACCCTAGTAAAATGTGCCATCCTTGTGTAAGAAATCCTATAGAGGCATGTCAATTTTTGCATAGCTCCTTATAAACTTCCTATAGTAGCCATAATGGCCTAGAAAGGAATGAACATCCTTCTGTATGGAAGGGGTCTGAAGCTAGATGATTATTACAATCTTTGTTGGATCAATGAACAATCCTTCCTTGTAGATGATGTGCCCAAGTAGTGTACCAAATAGGTTTACAAAGATGCACTTCTTTAAATTTAATGATATCTAGAGCTATCTACACCTTTCAAAAATAAGGTATAGGTTATCATGATGGTCCCATATAAGACCATACATGGTCTAGTCATCAAGATATACTTGGAAGAACTTGTGAATGAAGTCCTTGAAAGCAGTGATCACTTCCCTAGAGAACATGGTTGGTGCATTCTTGAGCCCAAAAGGTGTCACATTGTAAGTAAAATAACCTAATTTAGTTATGAAGTTGGTTTTGGGCCTATCCTCCTCCTTTATCTACACCTGATGGTAACCTAAGAACCCATCATTGAAGATGTAGATTTTTCATCCTACAACCCCATCTAAGACTTCATCAGTGAATAGTGTTGAGAAAGGGTCATTGATGTAGGTAGTGTTAAACATCCTATAATTAATGCAAATTCATATACACCTATCCTTCTTGATGTTAGTGACCATTAGACTCACTCACTTAGATTCTTACATTGGGTAGATGACACTAGTGGCCAACATCCCATTGATCTTCACTTTCACCTTGGCATAGAGATTAGGGTTCATCTAATAGGGGTGCTTCTTAACTAGTCTTGTGATGTCTACCAATTTGATGCTCATATTTAATAATGAAGGGTAGATGCAATTCATTTAATTATAGATATGTAGGAAGAGGTATTGAAATTCCCTCAAGAGGTTGATGATGCACATGATCTCTACCTCAAACTAGTATGCACCTATGGTGGCCATCTTGGGCTCACCTTCAGCACTGATGTCTACTTGGGTGGTCTAGAGGGGTGCATGATAGGGTTTGTTTCTCTCCTAGTGGGAGTATTATACATACCTCATTCCCTCTGTCATCTAAAATCAAAGGTGCATTAGGTCTTTATCATCTAGAGAGTTGTCATCAATGAGGTGCACCAAATTTGCTTTCTTGCTAGAACCCTCCAATTGTGCTCCTTCTAGGTCTTATCTTCTTCTTCACTAGAGTCACTATGGAGCATCATTTATTTAAATAAAGTTAGGAGTGTCATTCATTTTTCATTGAGCATCTATTGTAAATAATCTTTCAAGATAGTTGTGTCCTCAAAAATGGCTTGATGAAGGACTTGTAGCAACTCCAATAATTTCAAGTTCTATGAAGAGAAGGAGAAAGTGTGCATAAACCTCTTTTTTAGCATGTCCAAATTTCCTAATTCCTAGCACATCTCGTTCATGATGTACCATGCTCCCACCCATGTCTTTAAATTTATATATAAGGCATGCACCCATAGGCCTCATGGCACATTTTCTTTGTAGATCACTCAAGTCTCTTCACAAAGTTAAATGTATGCAATTGGGTCAGAATTACCACCATAGGGGGTTATGTCTAGATTCTTATTTCTCTTACCAAATCTGATGCACATAGCCACCTTCACATCCTACCAAGTGGGTAAGTCAAGTTTCTATGTGGCCCACCAATGTGCTACAATACTCTTTAGTGTGTACACTAATGCACCTAATTTATCAATATCTTTTGGGATGTAAGCTTTGATATCCTACACAAACTTTTTAACAAGTTGGCTTCCTTCTTAATTTGTAAGTGTTATGAGATTTGCCTTGCTAAGCTAGAGTACTCACTTTCTTGTCTTCTTGGTACAAGGAGTCAACTTCTTCTGAGGTCACATAATTCTTATCAACCTTGTGCCAAATAATCTAGGTCTAGCTTTGTGTACTAGGCAACATCTGTGCTCAATGACCTCATAGGCTTCTTCAACCCAATGTTCATAAGCTACATCAATTATATCTAAGGTTTATTGGCTATCTTACCAAGTGAGCACCCCTTGTTCACTGAGATTGAGAGTCTTAATGCCCTATGTCATGATGTTATAAATGTGGTTAACCTCATCCTCAAGATTAACACTCTCAACATAAGGTGGTCCTTAATTTCTTGAGAGAGGCATCACCACCCTCTCCTTGCCATTTTTGAAGGTCATATAGTGCTTATTGAAGTGCATATCAATGTTGTTTGCATATCACCATGGCCTTCCTAAGAGTTCTAGGTAGTTGTCCTCCTCTGCTAGCTCTATGACCTCAAAGTCAACTTGGAACTCAGTGACCATGATGTCCACTATGGTGCTCTTCAAGATTCCTATGGGTTGTGCTTGGGTCTTATTTACCATGAAAAACATGTGTGGTGATGGTCTCAAGGGTGGATTCCCTATTTTTTCCTATGCATTCTTGGCTAGGATATTGACCTCTACACCTATGTCAACTAGTAATTTGAAAACTGACCACCCATTGATGGTGGCATCTATTAGCAATTCTTGGTCATACTCAGTGTTCTGAGTATGCCTTCTCATGTCTACTATATATGTGGTGCTATAATCTCTATCACCTAGGGGATGGATTTTCATGTTGGTGATTTCTCTTCATTCCTTAGGAGTAAGTCCTTTAGTAGGGGTAGTAGCCCTTCTTTAACCTCCTACTGGTCTTTCCTTCTATGTGTCATGGTGGCATGTGCCTCTAAATATCTATCCAACTAGAGTTTACCCTTTAAGTCTTATATCATGATCATCACTTGCTACATGACATCCTTTTGGAATACAAGATCAATATATGACACTAATTTTAGATTAGGCCATGTTATATGCTTGATGTAACTTAATTCACCATATTCTAGGTGTAGGTCCTAGTTTGGCATGATGAGTAGCTGAGTAGTGTGCCCACTCCACATCATGATCTACACCTTTATAAGACCTTTATGAGTGTATTATGGCTTAAGATCCCATCTTCCTTCTTTATACTCATGCTGTACCATAATGGCTCCTCTATCCACTCTAGGTTGACCTTGCATTATCTTCTTGTAGAGATCTAGGTAGTTTTTTTACTATGTGTGAGCCTCAATAGTACCCACATGTTGGGTGTGTGGGGTAGTCACACTGATAATGCTTATTCAACCCACACTTATAACAAGATTATGGTGGGAACCTCCCTCCACCATGTCTAACTCCTCAACCTCATGCCCCTCTTTGGTTGCCATAACCCATGTTGTTCTGGCCATAGCCTTCATTTCCTTGGCCTACTTGGCCCCTATTGAAGTTATGTCTTGATTTTCACCTCTTTCTATGTTTTGGTGCATCTCATTGATGAATCTACAATCTTCTATCATGTGCATATAGGCAAAACACATCTTATAGTAAACTATAGTATTTACTTGACCAATGCACTACAATAGGGGATAGTTTTAGGAGTCATGCACTCTATGGAAAACCTTAAAACTAGGGAGTATTTCATAGACATTGTTACAAAATTAGTTTTTCTTGTTATGCCTCTCTATCTCATAGTTAGTTCAACATATCCCATTACAAGATTCATGTGCCTATCTAGCAGTAAGATTTTGTAATTGAGAGGCCATCGATGCAATTTTCACTTCTATAAAGGGACTAATCCCAGTGTTGGCACTTCTTATAGCCTCAACCTAGATCATGGAATCAACCAATTCATGGGGTTATATGAAGGTCTTCATGGATAGTACCCTTTAAAGTGGCACCTACATGTCCCCAACAAACCATTGCATATGTTGGGAGGGGTGGATATCATAAGGAAGCTTGGAGAGGAAAGTCTTGAACCATGTTTTGTACAAGCACACACTTTAATAATCTCCTTGAGTGCCACAGTGCTCTATTGTTCAAACTTAAGAATGTTAAACTCCTTTAAGAACACTTCTTTTAGCACATGATAGTCAACCATAGCCTAGTTTGGGTCAAAATTTTGATACTAGGTATGAACACAATCTAGTAGGGTTGTCACAAACTATATTGCCTTGCACTCAGGCTGAGTAATGCCCCAAGCTTGCCACTATAACTCACATTTTAGTTCATTCTCTATAATTTTCTCAACTTCATGATGCTCAAGCAAATGCATGTCCATTTCAAGGTACATCTACTATGGTAGTGGTGTGGGATTCTATAGTGCCTAACCTCCTTGTGTTTGCATAGGGGGCGGTCCCCTAATACCCCCACTAGTAGGGTTAACCATTGACCCTAATGGAGGAGGTTGTGTCATAGATATTGATGGTGTAACTCTACTCATTGGTGGTGTTGTACCACTTACTATGAGCTATTGCCCAGTTGGCATGGTTGACATTCCTTGCACAAGAATATTTAAGCTTGTGTTCATGGTACTTAAACTAGAACTCATTTGGTCATCCATACCATTGCTCAAATCTTCATATAAGAGCACTTTTTCAATCAAAAATTCTTGATCTAAAATCTTGGTCCAATCACATTTGATTAGGGTAATATGTTCAATTACAGTTCTTCTATTCTCAAAGGGGAATCTAGTGCATGGGCTTGTATTTTAGGGTTAAAGGGGGTAGGTGCCTTTAGCACATCTCTAAGTACCTCATAATTTTATAACTTACTGCATCCCACACCCATCTACAAAGTATAACCATTTATTTCCTCCTCCATATCAACAAGCTATGGTATTTCAAAATATCCTTCCCCATGCCCTTCTTGCTTGATAAGGTCTTCTCAACACTTTTAGGTTCCAGGTCTTTCATCTACACTTATCATAGTTTAGCCTCTAGAGCTCTTAGGTGTTAAGTTGTTATTCCTCTTCCATGGCACCCTTCCTACACTTCCTCCTTCTTCCCCTCATACTTGCCCATATGTGAAAGGACTTTTAGCCTTCCATCTTTATGGTATCTATCTTGTAATCAACCATGATCTTCTTTAGCTTGGTGCAAAGTCTTCTGATGAATACACCTCTTGGTTCTCAAATAAATTCATGCTCTACATCTTCTAGGAATAAAAAGGTCAACACTATGAATTCCAACATGTAACTATTCAAAGCACCATCCCACCACTTATCTATGGCATGTATCCACTCCTCATCTAGGCTTTCTAACCTCTCTATGTGCTTTGTAGTCCACTCAAGGTGTTCTCCATAATTTATTCATAAAGTATTAACATATGAAACCAACCATTTATATACGTGCTCAGGTAGCTTATAGAAGAATAATTCATATAATAGGTCTTATAGCTAAGTCTACACCTATTTCCATAGCTTTTATCCTTGGCACATGGGATGCTTCTATGTGAAGTAGTCTTCAACTTGCTCTAACTAGTGCTCGATATTCTCAAGTGATAGTTAAAACATCACTCTACTACAACATATTAGTAATGAAATCCAATAGGTCTTAATAATAGAACTAAAATGTTATATTTTAAGTGTGTCACTTAAGTAGGCATGGCACTTGGTCATGCACGTAACTCTAGTAATCAAGTATTTTTAGGTTCAAATGAGTTAGGTGCAATAGGAGAAAGGTATGATGCATAAAATTTAAGCACAATAATGTGCTAGCATCAATTTCATATAAGGCACAAACCTTATGTGCTCACCTAAAGTGTGGTAGTGAAGGGACTAGGTCCTTGTTGGGTTAGTTGCATCATGTTAGTAGCCAAGGGATTATATAGTGTTTAAGGGGTTCACAGGGTAGTCTAGCACAAGATCAAATAAAGGAGGGTTAGAGCCTTATTGGTGCATGTAGGCCAAGGGGTCCACATGGGGTTGTCCATTCATCTTGAGGTTGTTAGTTGGTATTGTGTTTAGCATGAGAGCTCTTCATAGTGTTTAAGAGAGCTAAGTTTCACAAAGGTACCACTTACTACCAATGTGGGATCCCAAATCATCAATAGATTATGTAGGGAAAGAAAATCACAACTATTCTATAACAATTTATCATAAAGCACTAGTAACTTATATTCATTCATTGATGTCTTACTCTATTATAATGACTAGTAATAACCTTTGCTAATCAATTATAATTCTACTTATGCTAAAGGCTCATAGACGAGCATGGCTTACACTTTTCATTTTTCATTCAAAGGGCTTACTGCTAGTATCACTCCTAAATTTTCTAGGGATTTGTTATAAAACCCAATCCTTTTCTTCTACTTTTGGAGGTCACTTTTAAATATTCACTAGCCACTCCTCTTATGATTAGATAGGTGCATGTCAAAGGATGAGTAGTTGAGGGCTTGTCAACTTTATTACATGATATAGGATAACTAGGTACATGTTGAGTTATTGGTTGTGGTAGTTTTCCTATTTAATCCACTACTTAAACCTTCATGCTTCTCGAGCCTTGAGTCATCACATGTAGTACTATTTAGGTATGCCTCAAGGCTTGTGATGCTCTTCAAATATCAGCTAGCTAGCATGAGGACTCTGGGAGTTGATATATTCAGTGCCAAAGTGTACAAAAAGGGGTCCTTCACTGCCTCCAAGGGTTTCTATGCTCTAGGATGTGTCTTAGTTGGTTCATGACCAAGTCTTACCAAAAAGGGGCCCTAACAACCATATCTTAATATATCTCTATCTTGTAAACCATCTTAACATAATTTCCTCTAAAAGGAGTTTCCACACTCACCACACTATTGTTAATAGAGGTTATTGAAGCATCAAAACATGTTAAGGAAGAAGATAGATGTAAGATAATTCATGTGCATAGAATATTTTACCATATAAAGATAGGAATTTGGATGATAGAAACATAAGAAGCATTAATTATTTTGCATTATTTAGGAATTAAGAACAATTATTATTGTATAAACTAAAATAATGCATTTAGAATAGTTTAGATAAAAAAGTAATCAAGAAATTACACATGATAATGCATGCAAGGAACATAACAAAAAACTATATAGGTAACCATAACCAGATAATCTCTATTGATCTCTACTAAAAGTGTAACCCTCTTATTCGTACAAACAAAAGTATATATAGACATTTTCAGTTTATAATTATTCTTCTTCTTCTCATACTTGGCACCAAAAGTGGAGTCTCTTCATATTCTAGCCTATTACAAGTAATGAAGATAAGAAAAAATAGGCTATATAATGATAAAATGAGTGCATAATGCATGAATATCAAACAAATATCTTGCACAAATTTACAATCCATGTTCTCCTACTAATATGTTGTTAGGGAAATTACACTTGGACTATGGTGCATTATTTTTATTACTTTTAAATGATAGAAGTTGATTGTGCTAAAATAACTTATGAAAGAGTTATGATCTTATTTTTGAACTAATAAATGTGAAATTAACTTATCTAAGGATATAAGGTTGTTTTGTGTGCTAATAATATGGATATTTTATTTTAGACAAGGGTTAAACCCTAGTGCAAACTCTTACAGGAATTTATGTATTATTGTGTTATCGATATCTATGATTGATGGAATGGTTTCTTATCTTAGTTGATTTATTTATATGATGATTAAGTGATATGATAATAAGATATATGTTGTACAATCTATTTTAGAAATAACAAGTTGACACTATTCATTAAAACTCAAGTTATATAGGGAAATTGGTTGTGTTGGATATGAAAAAATGGCTTAAGTTTTAAATTAAGTGTTTTAATATTAGATGAAGGCCCCTTTAATTGAAATTTTAGAAATAATGTTAATGCTATATATTTATAAGACTGTGCTTCTTGATTCTACCCTAGTATAACTTTGGAATCTATTTTTCATTACACAATTTCAATATGAAACAAGTTTGAATAGTTAAACTGACAGTTAAAGTGTTAACTTTATTTTATGAATCAATGCATGTTGGTTTTAGGTCTCAGACTTGCACTTTGATTTCATTAAGTGATTATTGATATATGACACATTTAAGTTGTTAAGATGAATAAAACAATGTTTGATCATTTTGACTTACTGCTTAAATTTATGATTATTTTGGGAAGGTAACAACATCAATATTATTATACTTACTAGATATATATGTGGATAGTTTTCACATTACACCTAATAGATGGATTGGGTTTTTCCCTACTTATCTTATGGAGCACTTATTGGAATTGATATGGTTGTTAACAATATTTTTTAGAATTCTACTATTGAATGTTGATAGTTTAGAGTTCAAAAATTTTATACGTTTATATGGATATACACATATAATTATGATACTAAGTATGTGGATGTTGATAGTTTGGATTTCATAATTTTTATAAGTTTATATGGATATACATATATGAGTATGATACTAACCATGTCGACTTGTTAGTAAATTAAAATAATAGATAAATATATTGAACTTAGCATTTAAGGAAAGTCTAATTGATTCTATTATAAGAAATAATGAAATAAATGTTAGTGTAGTCAAAAGGGTAAGTAAATTGTGCTATTGCAGTTACTTGAGATGGTCTATACAATTGTAGTTATTTTGAATATTTTCTTTTTAAATTTTTTTGGAAAATGTGGAGGGTGGTAGCATCAATGTGATTAAATGTATGATTTGAGTTATTTTATAATAAATGTGGGCACATGGGATACTCTATACCATAAAAATTAAAATGGATGGTTGGTAAATTACTCATGATCATTAAATGATTTGAAATATATGTTAGTACATTGGGTGTTAATTCAGTTGAAATGTCAATCAATAACTTAAGGGTTTGGGTTACAATCACCCTATTATTGAGTTGAAGAAGAAGATATGAAATTAATAAGTTATTTTTTGCATTGAGTTTGACCATACACTGACTCCTAAAATATATGTGGTAATTTTAATTAAATGGTGAACTTTAGTCTATTTCATTTCATTTAACTTCCTTGAGGGATTTGATTTTTATTAAGGGAGATTCTTGTTAGTAGATGAATAATTTAGAATTATGATAAAATCCAATGTGATAGCTAACCCATAGAATTCATAAATGGACCACTTTATGTTAATATGAGCTACTAAGAGACTAAAGATCATGTGAGTATAATTAATTCTCAGTGTACATATAATGATTCTAGCTATAGTGAAAACGTTTACTCACATGGCTTTTTTTTTGTATATCTACATAAACTTTCATAAGATGTGAATAAAAAATAAAACCTATGATGGAATAATGTTTCATGTCATTTGGGTTAATAACTAAAATAATTTATTTGGTTCAATAAGTTAATTTGATGCGATATAAAGTGCTTGGATTTATTATGATTTAATGCTAAAGGACATTGTTGTGAAAAAACCTAATATTTATTAAGATGATTTTGTTAAGGGATTTCAATATGGAATCAAAATATGATTTACTATTTAGTGGAATTGGAAATTATTTGTCGTAAAGAATGCAATCTATGATTAACTTGGATAGTAGATAGAGCATATGGGATTAATATGTTGAAAGGAGATATTATGTTTAATGATTATCATTAGTAATATGTAAAGCTATATGAAACACTATAGGTCATTGATTTAAGATTATTTTTATTGAGTGTGGAATAACATTGAAGAATGGATCTGTCTTAAATATGAAAAATCACTGTAAATGTTGTACTAAATAAGTCAAGAACTATTAGATTATTTTTTTAAATCAATCTAGATAATATAATCTCATTATTATTGTGTGGGTTTTAAAAACATTAATTTAGGGACTATTATGCTCTTTATAACTAAGTAGTAATAAAATCAATTAAATAATTTATTTATGTCTTTTACCTTGAGTAGATGATAGACAAATCTATTTTTGTTTTGAGTAGTCTATTACTAAATTTGTTATATTATAGAGGTGAAAATATCATAAGGATAAAGTGATTAATTATGGATAGGAAATATAACTATGGGGTTATTGTTGGAATTTGGTATTAGTCACATAACTTAGAAGTGGTTAAACATTAATATGGTTATTATGATAATATTTTAACAATAATTTACATGTATTTCATTTAAAGTGATGGTAATAGTTATGCATGTTCAATGATTGGTTTTTTATATCAAGATCATAACTTTAAAAATGCCAAAATTTTATGGGTTGATTTTTGAGGTTGTGACAAATATATCCTATCCATAAAGATTAAATATTAAAGAACTATTCCTTATTCAAGAATGACCAAATTGAACCTTGAACCTATAAAAATTAATACTTTAACCAAAATCTTGGTTTAAGTTTAAAATAATTCTTTAAAGCATATACAATTATTTTAAACACATTCATCTTCTAATATTCTAAAGGTATAATATATAGTCTAACCCAAACCTATTTGAAAGAAGGGTGAACCTGATCTTCAAAAAATGTTCATACCAAGGGTAAATATAAAAAATTTCCCCCTTAAACACATAGTGTTGAACTTGAAAAATCCTATTCATTTCCTCATTGGCGAATTTAATTAAAATCCATCCTTTCACTAGATAACAAATATTACTTACTTGAAAAATCTTCTAATTCTCTCCTAACCAATTATATAGTAGCTTTAATTTATAATTTTGGTTGGAAAGTGTACCCAAAATTTCCTTGGAGGATATATCCTTACACTCCCCAATAATAAATTTCTTCTTAGGAATGCCAATCGTCGTAAGAGATTTATACTCAGAGTGGGAGACACCTAGATGTAGATATTGATGTGGATCTAAAATTGATTTTAAAGAAATTGAACCCACTAAAACTTCCTTCTCATCCATATAATTTGTCTCTAAATCCCTCTCCCCTACCACTCTCCTTTGATTAGTTTCTAGAGTAGGAAAATATTTAAATCCACAATTCAAAGAAATAATCCTATAGTTTTCCTTAAAATCCTCCCATGTTGATAAATACACATTTAAAATAATATCAATTTGTTCATCAAAAAGAGATTTAATAAGGATATATCTAATTTAACCCTTGATTTTTTTTTATTTTCACCAAATAAAGAAAATAGATTCATAATGTCCCCTTTAGATCCACTTGAAATAACACCTTTTCCTAAAGCATGAGACACTCCAAATTGATGATCATCCATAACATCCATGTTTACATTTTATTTAGTATCAAATACATCCTCATTTGTATTATACACAAAATCATTTTTATCCTTTGTATAAAATTAACTTAGTATCATCCTTTACATCTTATGTAGTAACTAATATTTTCCCTTATGAAGCAACCTATACTTCCCCTTCCATAGTAATAAGAAAAGGATTATTCCTTTTGATTAAAATCATACTTCCATTAGTTATAAAATAACAATTTAGAAATTTTGGGAATCATTTGAAAATCAATAATATTTGTGGAATTCAAAGACAAACATGCCTTTACATCATCCTATAACATCTTGAGTGCTCACATTGTTAGGTAATGACATATATGTGGCAATTTGGTAAATGCATAAAGAAATAATAAAGTAATTTTAAATTATAATATTTTACCCCATAGTATATAAATTTTAAGTAAAAGTGGAATTATAAACTTTCCTTTACTCTTAATTCTCACCTTGGAAATCAAATATCTTATAGAAAACTATCATGGCTAAACAAAGAGGATTTGTACATAGGGGATTTAATATGGAGCAATTTTTTTATTACAATTTGAAATCAATTGGGATGTTAATTGTAATTAAAATAAAATGAATTGAAGGGTTGCAAATGTTATAAATTAATTCTAACTATTAAAAAAAATTATAGTATTAAAATGGACAAAAATTGAATAGATGAAAGAAACCAACTATGAAAAGCAAAGGAAGACTTAGCTATTTTTTTCCTTTTAGGTTGACTATGTGCAATTCAAAGATGGTTGTGAATGATGAAATAAGACTTGATTATGCATGTGTAATTTAAACTTAAATATCATTGTTATGGGAGATCGACTATCAATTTTCACCTTTGTGGGTTGATCTTGACTTGTGTAAAAAAATAAGAAAAAGATGGTACTGATACTTGCAATTACTTGAAATACAATTATATGGAAAATTTAGACCTTTGGCTATGTAAGGATCACCTAAAAATGACCTCTTCAAGGTTAAAACACCACTAGGGTTTGTGATAGTTAAAATAAAATTAAGTAGAGGAGTGTACTAGGCTTAGCTTACCTTAATCACCCTTGTGATGATTGAATGTTGCCTATGTATCTATATTATTCCTAAGAGGGAATCAAACCCATGTAGTTATCCTACTTAGAGTGTTTAGTGAGATAGTTATCCTTTGATACATGTATGAATTTAGAGATGGATTTAATACTTGATAATTATTTATTTGACTTAGATAAAATAGGATCATGACTTGGCTAAAGGCTAATTCAAGTGAATAGAATCCAAATTAGGAATAACAGGGAAGCTTTGATCAGTATGTAATAGTATAAGTGTGTGTTAATAATGAAATTTACAAGTGTTATAATAAATGGCTTTAATGTGTATTTATAATAATCTAAAGCGGGGAAGCTTCACACTACCTATCCTAAAAATATGTACCAACATGTAAGGAAGGGTTTAACTTTGAAAAATAGTCATTTTTGGGTAAGGGGTAAGAATGACCCATAAATTTTTGCTATCAATAGATGATCCTGACTCATTCAGGTTGATTCTATATTCTAAAGGTGATATTTGATCCTAAGGATTTGAATATCCATATAGATTCTTATAGAGGTTTTTTAGCATTTAATAATATCTATGTAGGTGTAAATAAATAACTTAGAAGGGATGGGACTACACAAGTACTTGGGATAGAGTGAGGTGGTAAAATAGGACCAAGTTAATGGCTCAATTTAATAAAGGTAAATGTGGGCCAAAATTGACATTAACAATTATTCATGACTACATTTAAGTATCTACATTTCCCCTCTTTTAATCTAGGAATGAAATTACTAAATTAAAAGGTAAAATGTACACAAGTGTGTAAAACACACTTTGCATTTAGGAGGAATCTCCAATTATGAAGTGTTTCACATTGAACCTATATGTGTGAAACTAATATTAAGCTTATAACTTTACTTGAATATGATGCTTGATTGAAGCATGAATATTTGGTTCTTCACATGAAACACTTGGAGGGATTGATTCGTTTGTTGAATAATGATGAATTGAGAGTGATCAATCCCCAATTTGAAGTGAAAATTTAAGGAAAATAGAACCCATCGAGGGATAAAGAAACCTTAATTTGTGTTTTTTTAATTTGTAAACATAATATATAAATGAGTTGGAAACTATAGTAGATTCATAGGCTATAATTTTTAAGCATGATGAATCTACAACATGGCATTATGCATTTAATCTAAATCTACAAATTGCCCTTATATTCAATCATCACTTTGTGCCTTAGTTCTTGTATGCATGATCAAAAGAGAATGTATAACGTCCATGCTCCTACCATGCCCTTGGTTAACAAGTAGTAATGAAAATATGGAATGAATTAGTATCATTCTCCTTAAATTTTAAATAGTATAATGTGTACATGAATTTTTTCCATGTCCCCATGTGATAAACATAATTTTTTTATCTATATGTAAATGTAAAATTTGTAACTTTTGTTTGAATCTTGTGCACAAATACCTAGGCATATACATGCAAAATTTATGAATATGTAATATATTCCTATAATGTGAATGCATATGAATGGCATATGCCCCCATAATCTATACTAATAACTAAATTTTAAAACCATTTTGAATTCTTTGATATTATATTTTACACCCCAAAATTGATTTTCTACTTATAGGTGCTTATATTTGTATGAAAATCCCCCATTTTGAGGTGAGGGATGTGTATTGAAAGTCATTCATCTCAAAATAAAAGTTAATTATATCATGTGTATCAATATATAATCATTAACTATCACCACATTTGTTAAAATGTATGTTGTTATAGTAATATATGTATCATTCAAAGCATGCATGTAGCATATATTTCAAGGCCTAATATGCCAAATCTAGATTTATTTATCAATGAATATCATAATAGTAATTTTAATAGAATAAGCCTTCACACTAGTTAGTGCATGAAATGGATCATGGAACTTATCAAACTCAAGAAGCTTAACAAGCACACAAATATAAAAAGTCAAATGTCACTCATATATCCAAGGGCCAACACAAAAATGACATAATAATGTCACACACTCAAATAAATCTAAGGACCACACACAATAAGGCCAAGGGTTATTCAATCGACATGAATATGTTACAATCACACAAAAGGGCCAAGGTCCATACATGTGTATCAATATATAATCATTGACTATCATTGCATATGTGAAAATGTATGTTTTTATAGTAATATATGTATCATTCAAATCATGCATGTAGAATATAATGTAAGGCCTAATATGTCATATATATATATATATATATCAATGAATCAATGTATATATATAGTAGGCTTATTATATTACAATTACTATTATGAGATTCATTGATACATACATATATATATGAATCAATGTATATATATAGTAGGCTTATTATATTACAATTACTATTATGAGATTCATTGATACACACACACACACACACACACACACACACACACACACACACACACACACACACACACACAAACATACATACATACACACACACACATTATATATATATATATATATATGTATGTGTGTGTGTATGTATGTATGAATCAATGTTTGTGTGTGTGTGTGTGTAGTAGTGCTGTGTGTGTGTGTACAATGTACTGTGTGTGTGATGTCATGTGATACATACAATGACATCTCATGAATCAATGTATATATGTATATATATATAGTAGCCTTACTATATATATACATTGATTCATATATGAGATGTCATGTACACACATGACATCTCATACATAGTACATTGTACATATACATACAGCACTACTATATATATACATTGACACATTGATATATATATATATATATATAAACACATGCACGCATCACGCATGTATATATATAGTAGGCTTATTATATATACATATATACTATATATGAGATATCATTGATACATACATACATCATATGAATCAATGTATATATATAGTAGGCTTATTATATTACAATTACTATTATGAGATTCATTGATACATACATACATACACACACACACACACACACACACACACACACACACACACACACACAAACATACATACATACACACACACACATTATATATATATATATATATATAATGTGTGTGTGTGTATGTATGTATGTTTGTGTGTGTGTGTGTGTGTGTGTGTGTGTGTGTGTGTGTGTGTGTGTGTGTGTGTGTGTATCAATGAATCTCATAATAGTAATTGTAATATAATAAGCCTACTATATATATACATTGATTCATATATGTATGTATGTATCAATGAATCTCATAATAGTAATTGTAATATAATAAGCCTACTATATATATACATTGATTCATTGATATATATAT
>JARHVA010000545.1:5110000-5137040 GCA_037957365.1 Torreya grandis | reverse complement strand
AATCTTAAGTTGGAGACAAGGTGGAAAATCAAAGCCTAAGGAGATCCAAATTTTCTTGAACACTTCATCCAATCCTCAAATTGCATCACTACCTCAAGAAGAGAATCATAATCATAACATCCTAAGCTGGAATAAGGTAGTGGAGTCATGAGAAAATAAAGGGGATATAAGTCTAGATAAAGAGTGTGAATTTAAGAAAGAGATTGATCCTATGCAAGCCCCTCCCACCCTTCCTCAAGAGGCCTTTTTTTCATATCATCCCTCTTTTACTACTTATCCTCATGAAGATGCCTATCAAATTCAAAAGATACTTTTCCAAGAAAACCTAGCTAATCAAATTGAAGAGTTAGATTCAAGAATGAAATTATTGAGTCAAGGTGTGATGTAAGGTTTAAAGCCAAAAGAAGATCCTATGCCTAACCACACCCCATATAACATTAATTAAGAGAGTTATCAAGTGCAATCAGATTTAAAAGAAGTGATTTTCAAATGGAAATAAGAAAACCAAACTATTTTATCCTAAGGTTTTCTTCCCCTTCCTCAATAACTCACAAAAGGATCCCCTGCAATTTATTCTCAATTTGATGTTGAGTTATATGTTCCACCTATACCAATGAGTTCATCTTGTCCTCACCCTATCACCCTTTAGCTTGATGTACCTATGTTTTTGGAACCTAAAGAGGAACATTTGGTTGATAATAATTTATAACTTTTTCTTGAAAACATAGCTCCTTCGCAGCCTCATTGGGCTAGGTCTTCTTATTACAAAATGCCTTGCATTGACATCACCAAAAAGGAGAAATAAATTGAGGATATTGCAGTCCTTGAGAAGAAAATTTTAGGTTATAATAGTTGAGATACAAATTGATATCCCTTAAGAGGATCTAAATTCTTAAGAAGAGGTGATTTCTTGTGTTGATATTGAAGAATGTCTTCCTTATGTCAAAGAAGAGGAAATCATCATTGGCTCTTCCATCACTATCCAGTATATCATAGATGGGAAAGAAAAAGTCTCTAATCAGCCTTGGGATGACTTATTTTCAATAATTATAGAAGGTTATACTCCTCTTCAAGGAGGTTATGATCTAGTCAAAAATAGAAAAGGTAGCCTTGACACTCAAGTGGGTATGCAAAGAAGAAGAAACTTTTAAAATTTATCCTATCAAGAGGAATATGAATCCCATGATTATATGTTTTAAATAATCAAAATGTATTATCATAGTCTTAACTAGTTGGGAGAAACACATAAGCTTTTGAAGGATAAAACAAGCTTCTATTGGCCTCAATCTTCCAAGGAACAATAAACTACTCTTCTTGAAGCCATGCCTACCAAGAAGATACAAGTTGATCATGAGATGAAGAGTGGGTAAAATTATGAGGTATGTGTAAAAATTCAAGAGGAATACATTTACATTTGAGACATATTTGAGGATGATATACTTGAGATTAGATCAAGTGAAGTGCTAAGGAATAGGTCTGATCCACTAGGCATCCAATCCAAGGAGAAACATGTTTAACACTATGATTCATCTCATGAAGAAGAAGATTCAAGGAAATTTAATTTTAATCCTAGAAATTAAGTATTCTTAATTTTTATTTATGCATAATTGTTTGTTTTTTTCTTTCCCTGAGTGCTTTGAGCACACATGTGTGTCTTATTAGTATGTTTGCTTTTGCTTTGCATGTGTCCTTTTTTTCTGTGGTTGAGGTAATTAGTTGTCTTGTTTTGGTCAAACCCTTGATAAGTTTTAGGTATTATGGTTTTATTTTAGACTTAATATGAATCCCTAAGACCATGGATAAGATAAGGCTACTGATCTTTAGCATAGCAGGCACGATACCCCTATGAGTCACCAATTGTTGAATAAATTTGACCCTATGGGTCAAATTAAGAAACCTATACATAAAAACATGATTTTTAGGTGTTTTTATGGGTATAGTATTATGTAATAGGGTGTATTATAAGTATTTTTATGTTATTTCATGTCATATTATCCTTGGTCTTAGTCATTTTAATCCTTATGTCTTTTTGAGCCATTTAAAGGTCATAAAAAGAGCATTTAATGACTTGTACAGCCTCCTTGGGAAAATTGAATGTGTCAAAATGTAATTTCATGTGAAATGTGTCCTAATAGTCCTTAATCAACTATTTATAACTAAAAAGTGGTAGGTTCTTTATAAAAAAGAGTAGTTTTCTTGGAAAAGGGGGAATTTCCTTGAGGCGTATGGACTTGTATGGCCTCCTATAGTTGATGACACTTCAAGAGTGTCTTTTGATCTTTCGTAAAAATTTTATATTGATTAGTTTGATTATAATCTCCAAGGAACTAAGAAAACCACTTCTCTCTTCTTCCATTAAGCTTGGCAAGAAAAAATGGCCCTTAGGTTTTCATATCGTACGGCCAGTAAGAAAGGTTTTAGGCAAAATGCTTATGGGGTGTCTTATAAACTCAGTTATATTTCATTTTATGTTTTTTTTTATAATAATGGTGGCATGTGCTTTATGAACCAATGTTAAGAAGTTGGCCTATCTAATTTGCTTGCCAATATATGTACCCTATAGGTTTTGCTTTGGTTTGGATAAGTTCATACAATCAAACTGTTGAGATTGATTCCAGATGATGTTTAATCTCTCATCTCATGATTTCCATGCTAGTTTCATTTTTTTCAAATATTTCATGGGCTAATTAGTATAGTTTTCAAGTTGATGTTCTAGGTGGAATGATAGTTAAGTTCACCACTTACAGAAGGTTGGATTCTCTAGAAGGGATTCATATGAATGGGATATGATGTATTCCATGTTTTAATTTCATAAGGATCACCTCCCTTTCATGTTTGGTCTTACAATGCCATGTTTTGATCAAACATTCATTCATGGCATACTCGCAGTCAACCTTATGCATGCTCTCAGATACATCCATGATGTTTGGGCTCTTACCATGTTATAAAGGAGAAATAGAGAGTCCAAAATGTGTTTTACATGTTCTTTTTGTATGAATATTTAGATTGAACATTCCAAATAGCATAAAGGATCTATGATGGCAGCCATATGTAACATTTATAGTTAGGCAACCATGAAAATGCATCTATGTTAGCATCTATAGAAGGATATCACATTGGAACATAGGTTTTAAAGCTAGTTTCAAGATACCCATAGTGACAAACATACATTTGAGGAATTGGTAAGGAGTTTAAGTCTGTTCATGAGACCTTTTACTATGCACATTACTCTAATTCTTCTCATTACCTACAAGCAACTCAAAATGCACCTACAGGTGTTCTCATGGAGGAAGTCACATTGAAAGGAGTATCTAAATTGAGAATAGTCATTGAAAATGAAAAGAGTCTATTTTGAATATTTGAGATAGGTCTGAAACTCATTAAATGGTCAAAATAATGCACATTGTTCATATTCAGGCTCACTGCATGTATGTGCAAAAGCCACCTATAGGTGGTGTTAACAAAGAACTAAGAATGTCTGTATGGAAGTGTTGAAACAATTTGTAACTTAACCTGAAGTCATATCATGTTTAATAAATCCTATCATCCATATTTGGTATGTTAACTAGGAAGGTAAAGCATGAGGAATGCTTCAAAGGTCAAATGACTGTATTTAGGGACCTTTTCCCGAAAATCATAAAATAGAGCACCTGGCCATTTCATAGATATCTTATAATAGGGTTGCCAAGAGTTTTGGTGTTATTAAATATGCATGCCTTGTAGCCTCCACATAGAATTCCAAATTGTAAAAGGAATAAGGTGATTTAGTCCTCTAGTTTTCTTGCTAAAGAAGCCCAAAGTTGCACTTTTGTGCACTAAATTCAATCACTATCATCTACAGGTTTTGAGCTCTAAGGAAGGTCCCTACACCCAAGGTTGAAATAAAGGCATACCCTCATGTTTGAATGACCTTATCAAGGTAAAATTAATATCAAAGAGCATAAAGGTCATCAATATAAGAGGATATACTATGTTTTGACCATATTCACACCTACAGGTGTCCCTTCTTTTGAAAGCATCCACCTATAGCTGACTGTAAGCTCCTACTTCATCCATGATAGAGACTTAAGCATGGAATAACCAATTTTGGTTGATGTAAAATGATCATAAATGACCTTATGAGATATCTAAAGTAACATGACAAATATTCCAATGTGAAATCAACACTTACAAGGTCCTAATAACTGCAACACAATCAGCTATAGGTGATTGTCGGCAGATAGTAAGTTAAATCATGGTGTCTAAGTGATGGTCTAGCCTAGGCAAGGTGAGCATAATTCAAAATCACTACTAAATGATCTTTTAAGGTGTCATTGAGGCTCATTAAATTTTTTAAAATCCAAAATCAAATAGTTCCACCTATAGGTGTCCCCTCCAAAGCAAGAAATACGGTCAAATACCTTGACCAGTCAAATAGGGGGCATGATTGAGGGGTGTCAACAAAGGTTGTAATGAATAATTAATTGGAATGGATTGAAAAATATCATTGACATATCATGAGGTCCTCAGATCAAGTGAGCATATCAAAACAACCATTTTCAAGTGCATCACACAATCCACATGGTAGAAGCATGCACTCAATTTCTTTCCTCATAGTTTGCCTTAGGTTTTAGTGCTTCTGAAAAGTCAAATGTTATGACCAAGGGCCAATTATTTATACTAAATGCCTTTTTTACTTGGATAGTTTCTTCCAAATACAAAATTTCATAAGGGAATAGGGGAAGTACCCTCTCTTTTGTCTCAAATATAGGGTACTTTCTTTGCATGCAAAACCTACAGTTTTGGAAAAGTAGGGATAGAGGAATGTGCCAGGAAATAAGTGAACCTTAAAAGAAGATGTGGAAATTTGTAACACACCTAAACCAACATGATAAAACTTTCATAAAGTGAGTAACCTCAATGAGATGGTTTAGACCCTCAAATTTACAAACATGCCTATTACGCATGGTTTAGGCCTAAAGTCAAATGGAGAGTCACTTTCACTTATAACATGAGATGATTATTATAATGGATTGGAACATGTTTATATATTAATTTTAGATAGTTCCAAGATTGTGGAATGTATAGAAGTCATAAGGAAAGCCACTTTTGTCTTAGGACCAATTCAAGCCTGCATGGAATGGAGAAAAGAGCTCGAGTGGGAAAAGTTGTAAGCTCATATCTACTTGGATGCTATGCAAGGGAAACCAAGAAGATTGGAAAAGATAAATAGGGTCTTAAGTAAGTTTTTTATGGATTTCATTCCTTATTTCAATTCCATAACTCTATAAACAAATATTAAGAGGGTAAAACATGCCTAAACTCACCAAAACCCTTGTTAGTGACTAGTTTGAGAAGATGGAGTAGTTAGTAAATCTAAATGGAATAGTTTTCCAAAAATTATGATTGGATGTTGTATCAGGATCTCTCAGGATCATCCCCATCCTTTTATACTATACATAATTATGTAGATGAAGTACAAAATAGGGTATTTTTTTTTATAGTTTTGTGTGTTTTGTAGGTTTTAAAAGTATCATGAGGATGCCAATCACATGGGAGGGAATATTGAGAATTAATATAACTCATAGTGACAATTTATTTATTCATAAAAACTCTTAAGTACCTCCATAAGAGCTCTCATCTAGTCAAAACTAGCATAGTTAACAGATAGTGAGAAGGGTGAAAACTTCAAGTGAGATCATATTTAAGGTGTACCTGAGGAATATAAGGTCATGAATGGCCTCCACACATGTCATTAACCCACTTGTATGGATTTTTATGAGAAATTGAAGCCATTTTGGAATCCAAGTGTGAGGGGTGATTGAAAAATAAGTTTATTTGACTGCAGGCAGTGATGGCTCACTTTTAGAGGGATACAGATGATTAGGAATGTAGCCAATACATGAAAGAACATTTTTATAACCCCTTCCTCTTATTACAATCATGAGATCTATCCCTAGTTATTTTTGGGACATTCAAATAGGGGTAAATGATGAAGGCAATTTTCTTATGCAAATTGAGAATTCTTGCACCACATTTCATGAATTTCATGACTTGGGTTACCACTTGTATCTTCTACCTTTGCATGATAAATTTAAAATTATCATCTCATGCACATGTAAATCCTTTTCTTATCTTGACATCTATCCTTCTGACCTTTAGAATTATTTTTTTCTTCTCTCTCTTAAGTTCTATAAGAACTAGCCATTTTGGCTATTATAAAGATGATCCACCTGAGTATGACGAAGCCCTACTTATTTTCATATCATGGATTAATAAAGACTAATAATTTTACATATTTTATGATTTTTCATAGTGTGTTCACTTGAATGATTGATCTTTCTCAAGTTTCACTTTAAGATGCCTTGACCAAAACCCCCTAGGTTTGTTTAGGCAAATCCGATTCACTTTCTTGGTAAATCATAGTGCACAGAGCATGTGGAAAATAATTGTTTATTTTCTAGTGGTGTCATAACGCTTAAATATTTAGGACAAGGTTCCACTCCTAGGCATCATTATACTACCAAGCATCATTATGTTGTCAGATAACAACACTGTTGTCACATGATAACATGATGCCACATTATAACATGGTGCTACATAATAGCATAACACATGTGATAGCATGGTTCCACACAATATAATGGTGTCATATGACACCATGTTATCATATGACACCATAATTTCATGTGACACCATGCTATCGTGTAACACCATTCTATCGCATGACACCATGCTATTACATGACATCATGCAATCATGCAACACCATGCTATCATGTGACACCATGTTATCATGTGGAACCATGATGTTATATTATAGTAGTGTTACCTCCCAATGGCATGGTGATGTGTGACACCATTTTGTTACCAGTCCTTGATGACACCAATTGATTTCTCTCTTTCCTCACCTTACTTATAAATAACACTCCAACAAACTCATTTAACACTTTTCTTAAACTTTTTCTCATCCTACAAGCTTCCACCTCAACCTTCTTACTTATAACTCAACCTACCTACTTCCACGTACCTACTTCTAATGGCTTCCATATCCATGAAAACACAAAGTCAACGAGGGGGATCTAGAACTATGTTTTAAAAAATATTTTATGTTCAAATTTTCTCTACATGTTAGATGAGCCCAGATCCTTTATTGAGTGGATCAATCAATTCTAACTTAGAGACCTAATACAGATGTTGTAATATAATATAGATATCAAAAACAACCTACTATGATCTCTGGATGGGTGTTTTAACCATAGCGAGAGCCATTTCTACATCTAATTTAATAACAAAACCATATCCTTTAACACCTTTCCATTGGATATCCACAATTTAATAGGTCTTCTACATTGTAATGCAAGTCCTATTAGTACCAAGGTTGTGTTATCTGATGATGATAAAAATTATCTAGAGTCGATAGAAAAGGTGTCCACTGACCTTGTTGGTAAGTGTTGAATTTATTAATGAAATTGACATTTATTAATTATACTTAAATCATTTATTATAAATAGTTTGGTATCCTAATTCAATTTCATGTTTTAATTCTATTTTCATTATAGCTATTCAAAATCAAAGGGGGATCCCAATAGAAATTATCACTAATCCATTTCTCAAATCTATTGTCTATTTCTTTCAAGAAATAATTGTGTTGCAGGGAAGACCATTGAACATTCCCTTATGGCCTATTTACTATATTTTTTGTTCTCTCTTGGGTGTTGTTTATGATTGGTGCACCATTATTTCTAATAAGATTATGGTAGAATTGAGTTTTGCTTTCTCGAAAGAAACTTGAATAATTTCCTTTTCTAACTACATTATGGCCTTGTGCTTTGGGGCCTTATATGAAATCTAAAATACTGCTATTCCTACTACCCTTCATCCAAAAAATGAAAGCTAATGCTTTATCTCTTGAGGAACAGGTGGTAAGTTTAGTTTTTGTAAGTCTCATTTTTTTGCTTTATATATATTTCAAATTTTAACATTTTTTATCCTATTATTTGTTATAATCAATAGTACATAGGATGCAAGTAGAGGTCGACATGTTCTAGAAGGCTCCAGTGATACCCAGTCCATGAAGTCTTCTTTCAATTCCTTTCAAATTTCAAAATGCCAAGGAACTGATTATGTTTCATATCTATTTCTAGAATCCCCTAAATTTTCTTTAATGTCTTTTTATTATTTTATTAAATGGAAAAAATAAATATTCATATTGGTCTTTTGTAGTTGACTCATGTATCATTGTTGTCGAGGATTCTTCCACACAACACCATCAATGTTTGTCATTAAAAATTTATTTTTGATTTGAAACTTATTAGAAATTTTTAGTTAATTAACTGCATAAATTACTCATTTTGCAGTCACTTTCAAAACCACCAATGTCTCTCCCATAAGTGCATTGAGACAAGAAGAGCCAACTCCCACAAGGACACTAAGAGGGAAAGAGATAAATCTAGTAAGGACAATCAAAATGGATGATGTAGTCACCCCTATAGGTAATAACATTAACAGATTTAATTTGAATTTGCTTTGATTTTATGTTTTTGAATTTACTATTTTTGAATAAATATTTTTTTGTATTCCAACCAACATCTGTCAGGAGACCTCAAAGTATGCCACCACTTCCACCACCCATCTAGATTCAGAGAAGAGGGAATAACATCTCCCTCCTTGCACAAAGTTGAGGCATTCTACAAATTTTTTATTTTCTAAATTTCTCTATTCGTGGCATTTCAAATGTAGATGGTCTTACATGTTTTCAATACATTGATCTAGATGAGGAGTTTCTTGGCATTGAAAATGGACCCTCGACTATTGGTGGATTCAATCCACATAAATTTATTCAAGTTCATAATGTGCATTCATAAGATCGTCCTATAGTTCCATCTTCCCCAGTTAGTTTTTATCCACCCCACATACATAATGTAAATGTTTCTGAGATTTCCCTTACTAGTTTTTCATTGGACAATCTAGTTTCAAAAAAAAATCTTGTGAATTTGAAGACTAGTTTTATTTTCAAATTTAATGATTTAAAAAATTAGAAGATAATGGCAAAATCCCTTATCAAATAAATGAATACCTGTTATCATAACCACTCTCAAAGAGTGAATTTATTTTCTCTTGTTCAAAATGAACCCTCAAATATTGACACTTTATTTCAACAAGCGCAATCTCAATTGATCTCTGTGAACAATATTTATAATGATAGGATTTTAGATATTATGATAAACAGGTTGAAAAATTTAAATGGAGAAGCCCAATCACATTTCAATAAATTGGCCAATTATATCAACCTTGTTACCATTGACCAAACAGATAAGGGTAAAGCAGTGGTAAGTTTTCTTTATTTGTAATATGTATTTTGATTGTTATAATATCTTTGTATGTGCTTGACATATCTATTATTTCTTGTTTGGAGGCAAAATATGAAAATTTGAAGTAAGAATCACATATTCTTAATTTGCATTGTAAAAAGGCCCACAAAAGTATCTCCTCAATAATTGTATTGAATGAAAAGATGGTTATGTTAAATAAATAGAACAACACATTGAAGAAGATAATTAAAGAGCATGGTATGTATCCCAACATTTTATTGAAGCAAAAAATAGAGTTATATCCTATAATTATTTTAACAGGAGATGTAGTGAATGAGGAGAGGGTGATTATTACACAAATGAATTCTGATGTAGAGGATCTTTAGAAGGAGGGAGTGATAATGGAGGATTCATAGGTAGGTCTAGATAGAGGGGTTTCCATGGGTGCAGATAGCAAGCAACTAAGGGTAGGAGAGTCTCAACCACAAAAATGATGATTTGTCTAAGTTTATATTGTTGACAATGATAGTTTCTATTGTTTAAAATAGTTTAAATCATGTTTATTTGAAAAAAACTTGCTTTATTAAATGATATTTTATAGTTGTTCCAAATACTCTTAGCTACATATATATATATATATATATATATATATATATATATATATATATATATATATATATATATATATATATATATATATATATAGTGGTGAATTTATATATTCTATGAAGAAAAAGTGGAGTAAATATTCTATGGATGGTTTTAGTGTTCTAGTTGTTGAAATATACTAGTGGTTAATTTTAATGTTATATGGATGTTATGATTTTATGGTTTGAATGAATTGCTATAATGTTCTAGTAGTTGTAGCATTGAATGCATTGTTTATATATTCTATGAAGAAAAAGTGAAGTAAATATTTTATGGATGGTTTTAATGTTCTAGTAGTTGAAATATACTAGTGGTCAAGTTTAATATTTTATGGATGTTATATTTTTATTTTTTGAATGAATGGCTATAATATTCTAGTAGTTGTAGCCTTGAATACATTGTTTATATATTCTATTCAGAAAAAGCAGAGTAAATATTCTATGGATGGTTTTAATGTTATAGTAGTTGAAATATATTAGTGGTCAAGTTTAATGTTCTATGGATGTTATGGTTTTATGGTTTTAATGAATGGCTATAATGTTCTAGTAGTTGTAGCTTTAAATACATTGTTAAACTGATCTAGTAGTTATAGCATTGAATTCATTGATTGTGGTGCAATTTAGAAATATGTGAACCCAACAATAGGTAAAATATTTATAGTTGTAGTAGTAGGAAAAATAAATATTCTATGGATTTATATTGTTCTACTAGTTATAATATTGAATGCATTGGTAAGAGAAAAAGTGGAGTAAATATTGTATGGATGGCTTAAATGATATTTTACAGTTGTCCCAAGTAATTTTAGCTCTGTGTGTGTGTGTGTGTGTGTGTGTGTGTGTGTGTGTGTGTGTGTGTGTGTGTGTGTGTGTGTGTGTTTGTGTGTGTGTGTGTGTGTGTATGTATATGTATATGTTTATGTATATATGTATATGTGTGTGTGTGTGTGTATGTATATGTATATATGTATATGTGTATATGTGTATATGTACATATATGTATATGTATATATGTATGTGTGTGTGTGTGTGTGTGTGTGTGTGTGTGTGTGTGTGTGTGTGTATATATTTGGAAAAACATATATATTGTAATGGTCAAGTTTATATATTCTATGAAAAAAAATGGAATAAATATTCTATAGATGGTTTTAATGTTCTAGTTGTTGAAATATACTAATGGTCAAGTTTAATGTTCTATGGATGTTATGGTTTTATGGTTTGAATGAATGGATATAATGTTTTAGTAGTTGTAGCCTTGACTGCATTATTAAACTAATATAGTAGTTGTAGCATTGAATGCATTGATTGTGGTAAAATTTGGAAGTATGTGAACCCAATCATAAGCAAAATATTTATAGTTGTAGTAGTAATAAAAATAGCCTATGGTACAATAAGTATTCTATGGATTTATATTGTTCTACTAGTTATAATATTGAATGCAATGGTTGGAGAAAAAGTGGAGTAAATATTGTATGGATGGTTTTAATGTTCTAGTAGTTGATATATACTAGCTGTAGAATTTGAATGCATGGATATAATGTTCTAGTTGTTGTAGCCTTGAATGCATTATTAAATTATTCTAGTAGTTGTAGCATTGAATGCATTGTTAGTGTTCTAATAGTTGTAGCATTGAATACATTGTTAAATTGTTCTAGTAGTTGTAGTGTGGAATGCATTGATTGATTGTTAAATATGTGAACCATAGGTAAAATATTTCTAGTAGTTATATTATTTGAATATTTTAATTGTAGAGTAAATATTCTATGGAATTATTTTTTTCTAGTTGTTTTACTATTGAATGCATCATTAGTGTTATATTGTTCTAGTAGTTGTAGATTTGAATGCATTGTTACACTGTTAGTGTTCTAGTAGCTGTAGCATTTAATTGATTAATTGTAGCTATATATTTATGTAATGGTACTAATGTAAATGTGCAATAGAATAATGGTGCACCATGCATGTCTAGACATAAGACTTGTATGCTTCAATGAATGCTATAATGAAAATTGAAATTCTCTGTACGATGTTAATGAGAATTATGATTGCTATGCGATGAATGAGATGAATTACAAATATAAAATACTATTTAAAATACACTAAATTTTAATAGGACAAAAAATATCAAATATGATGTATTGAATAAGATTAATGATTTTAACATCTAGGTAATAGATTAAAAAATTTAATGTATTTGAATAAGATTGAATAAGAAATATTTCAAATAATAACAATTTCTATACTTATCAAACTACAAGCTAGGCAATGGAAATAATCCTTGAGAAGCTTGATCATCGTAAGATTGATTTTTAGATACCATGATAGTGTCATATTCAATCTATGTATTGTCATGCTCTGTAGAATGTTAATGACAATTATGATTGTTCATGAATGACATGAATTATAAAGATAAAATACTATTTGAAATACACAATTTCAACAGGGCAAAAAATATTAATTCCAATGTATTGAATAAGATTCATGAATGTAACATCCAGGAAATAGGTTATAGAATTTAAATTCTTTGAAGATGAAAGAATAAGAAATATTTTAGAAAACAGTAATTTCCATACTTATCAAACTAAAATTTGGGAAATTAAAAAAATCCTTGAGAAACTTGTTCATCATAAGTGTGATTCGCATCTACCATACCAGTGTTGTATTCAGTCTTGGTATTCTCTTTCTTTGTATTGGTAGATGTATTAGTCACACCTCTTCTTTCCACTAGAGAACTTCATGTTGCCACTGCTCAATCATATGGAGACTTGTCTACATAATAAAGCGAAACATATAGTCTCAAGAAAGCCTCTAGATTTTTATCTAATTTGTTTTTAAGTTTTGACTTCATGAAAGATAATGCATTAAACACTCGCTTATTTTACACAGAACCCAAAATCATTGTTTGAGTAAGTTCGTATAATCTAAAATATTCACTAATTTTTTCTTCTAAAATGTTGTTTAGATAAATCTTTTTCCATAGATGAGTAATGGCACCATTTTCTATTGGGTCACTTAAACACTGAAATTAATCCATCATTGTAATCCCAAACTATGTTGATTGATATGTAAGTAATTGTTTATTTAAAATACCATTAATCTAAACTCTATTCACATCTAAAGATCTATATAAATGTATAACAATTGTACCCATGTATTTGTGAAATAATGAGCTGATTTGTTCTTGACTATTAACACTATTCCAAAAAATGGGATTCACAACTTCCATGCCCTCCAACAACTCATCTTTTTGAAAACTTTCTCTGATTAGTGAATAAACTTTGAGATATTTTTATAACTTTAATTTGTATTTTAGACAAAATAGTATCATATATCAAACGTGTCATAGGTACATCTTTAGGCTCAGTGCCCATAACTTTGAGTCTTCTAGAGCATGTGTGCATTGGGATCTCAATTCCATTTACCATGACACAAATATGATCATGTATATTTAATTTCAAATAACACTCTAGATTCTAAAAATCAATCAAAATTTACTAGGTTCTAAAAATAGGTCTATGAAAGGATTTATTCAATGTGTACACTATATATAAACAGTGACATACACATTTTCCCAAATGTATGAAGTCAACAATATAGATAGATCTCTCTTGGGTATGTTTCATTAAACAATTGATTTCCTTCAACAATGGAAAAATACCACATAATGTGAGTAAAGTTTCTAAATCTATTAAACGACACAAAAATCTTTTGCATTGTCAACTTCCCTACAATATTTATACATAAACCCTATCAAAGATGGATATTCCTCAAAAAAATTGTAGGTAGGTTTATACATGGAAATCCATCTAGTTTCCACAGCTTTTAATAGCTTTTTACCATCTATCACTCGAATTAAATTTTTTTGGAACTCCATGAATCCTTTTGGGCTACCTGACATGTACGCATGCAAGTTATGAATAAGCTCTTCCACTTTTGTGACATTACTGAATGTGATAACAATTTTGTAAGCAAGATTCATCCTATGTGCCATGCGATGGATTGGAATCATAAAGAAAGAAACTATTGATTTTAGGTGAACACAAAGATTCTTTCTATGCCCTTACATCACTAATGCACCATCATCACCAACACACACCAGCTTCGTAGCTATGGCATAATCATCTGTCCCGACTCTCTCTCTTAAATTGGTTACAACTAATTTATGGATGTTTTCTGCATTACAATTTTATACCATTTTATGGACAGCTAAAAGATGAAATTGCCTTGAATAGTTTTCAAAGGTATACACATGCATGCAAACCCATGTTGTGTTGTCAACTACAATGACCTCATTGATGGCTAGAGAAATAAACAATGATATCTTAACACTTTATTTCAAATCTTCCTTCTCAATAATGGCTAGACATTTTGCACTGTTATCTAATCAATGTGCATATGGAATATCCAAAAACTTATTATGTTGTAACAAAGTTTTGTAATCTATAAAAACAGAAATGGGTCTTCTCTTTTTTTACATGTTGAAAATAATAAATAATTGTACATATTTTACCCTAAGATTGGACTGTATAACTTTTCCAAATTATGCTTTTATAGTTTCCCCTTTCTCAACAAGATGTTTTTATCATTTCTGGTCATTTTCATATTCACCTGCATATCTGACATGCATGCATTCTTCTCCATTTTTATATCTATGTGTTCTTAGTATTTGTCTGTCTGGGTGCTTAACACACACACACACACACACACACACACACACACACACACACACACACACACACACACACATGTTTGTATATATGTGTATATACATATATATTCACCTGCATATCTGACATGCATGCATTCTTCTCCATTTTTATATCTATGTGTTCTTAGTATTTGTCTGTCTGGGTGCTTAACACACACACACACACACACACACACACGTATGTATATATATATATATATATATGTATATACACATATATACAAATGTGTGTGTGTGTGTGTGTGTGTGTATTTTCTCATAGTGTTTCTCAATTATGTCCAATTTAAGTTGTATTCTATGTTATTTTCCAAGTTTTCAATTACAAATTATATATTTTCATTATGTTGGAGGCTCATTACCATTTTTTGGGTCTATAGATTTTATAAATGGATATTTTGCAACCTAGTCAACTTGAAAAGACCTTCCTATTATCCATGTACTTCTCTTCCTCCATCTACTTTTTTGAATGAAATTTTCAACAAAATTTTATGTTTGAAAAGAACTACATTTCTCTTTTGGAGTGCCCAAAGGAGTATGAATATTGACACTATTTCTTCAAGTGGTGAGAAGCTATTGGGATTAATTATTTATAATGAAACAGTGTCAATATTCATGTCAATTTTTTTATTGAAATTCTTTTCCTATTATTCTACATTGAAAAAAAATCAACTAATATATTTTTTTAAATATTCAAAATTACTTGTATTTGAAGTGCCTATAGTTTAGATACTTTTTTCCTAGATTTCTAAAATAAGACATGATATTGGATTTTTTAGTATTTTTTATGATTTTTTAGCCTTGTTGGTACCTCTTGATGCTTGATTTGTGTTGTCAGGTAGTTTATTGTTACCAAATTCCATTCTGCTACTAAGTTACAGGTTACAATCATGCCACACAAATCTACCATCTGACACACTACTATCAAATGCCACATTATTGTCATGTGGCACATCACTGCCAAGTGGTAGAGTGCCTTCACATAAGACATAGCGGCCAAATAACTAGTTGCCATCACATGGCACATCATTTTCAGGGGATATATTATTGTCATGTGGTAGATTATTGTCACATGATAGGTTGTTTTCATGTATTAAATTGACACCACACAACATCATGCTATCAGGCATTCAATTTGTGTCATGTGATAAAATGCTAGTGAAGATCAAGGTGCTAAAAGTAGTCCAATGGTAAAGTATAGCCTCAAGTATCTATCTTTGCAATCTGGTAAAAAAATATACTTCAGTAGTAATTTCATGACTTGAAACCTCTAGGAACACACACACACACACACACACACACACACACACACACACACACACACACACACACACACACACACACACACACACACACACACACACACACACACACACACACGATGAATTACATGTACAACCCCATAATTATTATAAATTGTTGATGATCTAACCGCTCAAAAAAATGACATCCTAGAATTTTAGGTGAAAGGGTCATATGTTTCACCTTAAAAATTTTCCAAATTCAAAATCCTTAAAATGGAATATTCATGAATTAATGAATATTCACCACTAAAATATACCTTGATCTTGCTTAGTGATGACTATTGTTTCTTTAGCATTATTGTCTCATTGTCTCACCTATTTGCAGCTTGAAAGCTTCTTCTTGTAGGTCATGTGAAGAGTTCTATGAAGTGTCAAGGTTGAGTGAGTTAGTCTATTCAATAGTGCCATTCTAGGCCTCTTGTCTAGTCCTCCTAGCCTAAACATTCATCACAACCTCATAATGAAATACTGATGTGAGAAGATTCAGATTAGAAAAGTGTATGCCTAGTTAGTCTCTTGGTCTCATGTGTAACATGCATTTGGTTGGTATTTATCAATTAATTTGGTGTATCATCACCTTTAAGATAATTTAGTTTTAGTTTTCTCTTCCTTTTCCTTGCAATCATATGTGTAGTAGTGATCTAAAAGTGGTACATCAAGGGAGCTAGCCCTATCTAGAGATTCGATTTATTTTTAGGCTACCCATAGCCTAGAGGTGTTTCAATCATGCCACTTGGATGAGGAGAGTTGAGACGTCTCCTCAAGGGGTGCAAATCCAAGTGATAGCGGGAAACAAAAACTAATTAACTACATGGGCTCAACATGATAATGGAAATAAAAACAAGAGAGTTCTCTTATATGGAAAAAGTATGATAAATTACATGATCTTCGACCTTCTAATGATATAGAAAAGACAAATTCATAATTAATAAGTGAGAAACATTGTGAACCTTGAACTATATCGAAATCATCTTGCCACATGGACATAACCTACTAAGTCAGTCAAAAACATTACAAAACAAGATAAGAGCAATAATGCATGAAACATTGATAACAAGGGAAACTTTTTCATTGTAACAAACACCACTCCTTACCTATATGATTCTCTTTGAATTGTTGTCTCATATTCAAACTCTTTCAGTGAGTAAAATAAAAATTTCAAATCGAAAAGTAACGACAACAAATATTAATGTCGATAAATAGTTAAAGAGGGTAAATTCTATGAGAATAAGTTTCCCATTACAATAATTTTGGCACAATTGCATATGCCCCCACAAATAATTTAATTACATAAATCTACTCTCGATATATTATTATTGTATAAAGCTAAATCAAGAGCACACATACTAGGTGGGTATTTTTATCTTCAATTTTTATCCTCCTTTGTAAAACTAAAAAGAACCATGCACCAATTTTGGGCATTGATATCATTATCTTATAAAAAATATAACAAAATTATAGCAACAATAATAGTAACACATAATGTCCCTATGTGATCAAGCAAAAGGCAAACAATAAATTTGCTGAAATAAATCCCAAATGACATTAACACAAATAGACCCCATGTATCAAACATGTCATATATAAAAAATTAATTCACTTACTAGATGCAATGCATGACACAATATTATCATCTTGGCTCATGATTTCAAGAAAGTAATAAATAACAAATATTCTCATGTGCTAATATTTACTGCCAACACAACTAAGCCATTATGACTAGGGTAGTGGCAAGGGATTCAAGATGAAAGAAATTAATATGAGTATTTCATGCATTTAACATTGTCATTATTTATACTAGCGAATCAACAATCGACTTACTATTAATTCATATCCAAATGAGTAAATATTTAATGCATGGTATTATGGGCTTTATAATATTCAAATATATATTAATATTTTATGATGGCATTTTTAAGTATAGCCTTTATTTTATCATTTCCAAAAAAATTAAAATTAAAATTTTATCAAATAATTTACATTATTTAAATTTTTTTACTGCCTTTTTTTATTGTATACCTGAAGGCATTACATGGAATCACTAAATTACATAGAATGACAACATCTATGCCCATATTTGAAAAATAAACACATAGTAGATTTACAATGTTGAGTAAGTGTACATATAATGTTGGAAAAGGATAATTTCCTCCACCTCCATATGGTTCCACTCCATCAAAAATGTTTCCACTTTCCCACTAATAGTCTTCCACAACTAGTTATTCACCACCTCCACTGAAAGGCTTCCGCTGACTATCTCCTCTCAACATCCTCTACTGAAAATAGATTTATCATGTCTGTAATTGTATGATTAAGTCCTCTATATATGAAATTAGTTTTTAAGTGTTTATTAGGCCATTAGGTGCCTCCCAGTAGCAGCTAGTTTGGAAAGTAGGAAGCTTTCATTTGTATTACTCCAACTATAGAGGAGTAAATTGCATATGGTAAAGCCACAAAGTGTTTTGGATTCAGCCATACGCCAACATACCTCCAAGATAGGATAGAAATTGGTATTAGATCTATTAGAAAATGGTCTAAGAAATCCCTCTTAATGTGAGGCAGTTGTATTGCTTATAGAGCAAATGGCATGTCATGTATTCTATAGACAATTATGTTATGCACAACACCAAACTTATGCACAATTTTAGTTCCTACAAGTGGTATCATAGCCTAAATATTGGGCTAATCATTGGAAGATAGACCAACATGAAGAAATCCCAATAAAATCCTAGGAAGAAACCTAAGCAGTTAAGCACTAGGTTGAAAGAAGGTAATCCCAAGGTGAAGACAACACTAGTAGATAGAGTGAGGAGCCTAGCAATTTGTGTGGCACTACTATCAGGAAGGAAAAGAAAAAACACATTATGTGAAGTACTACCAATAAGATCAGTCAATAGATCATGATAAGAGAAGAAGAAAGTGTTACAAAGAGACTACCGACATGTGAGAGAGCTCAGTTAGATCAAGGTCGAAAGAAAGATCAGCCAACATCTTGGTCAGTGTAGAAAGAATGTAGGAGTTAAGTGTAAAGAAGATGTACTCCTTACAAAGCCAAGATTGAGAATCCAATGACCCTTCAACATAAAATGTTGTTTGGGTGATCACTGAAGTTGTCTATTGGATGTTGCTTTGCTTAATAAAATCCAATAGGGAAATGAGGCATCCATTATCAGCCACAATGTTGAGGTGAAAAGAGGATCATATTATTGCCTTTCGTCTTAAAGGTTGAATATATTTGAACAATCATTTGAGGAAGAGATAAACATATAAATAATTTATATTAGCAATGGTTTTAAGATCTATTATGTTTTCCAAGAGAAGGCAAGAGCCAGATTGAGAAGCCAAGCTTATGTTTGAGCCAACTAGTTTGAGGGATGAGTAGTTGCCTTCACTAAGCTAAAGTCTATCAAACTTATGTAAAAACATAAAGCCAACAAGTCATAGGTCATAGCATGAGAGGTTTGTGTTGTGCCAAACTATCCTATACATGGAATGTTCTATCCATCAACATGAGTTAAAGTTAAACAAGGACGATCCAGTATCAAGCCAAATAACTAGCCACAGTTAGCCAATTTGTCCAAGATTTAATGACTAAAAGGCCTTAAAGGAAGTTCCACATATGAGTGAAAAGGGACACCATTGCCATCACAATGAGTACGTTATATACTCCTTGCTAAAATCTAGATTGGTACTTTGATTGGAAAAGGTGGTAAGAATATTTAGAAAATGAGAAGTGATTTGGTTGCCCACCATTAAGGATGTGGTAGAGCAGCATCTTTGTGTGGTGGAGGAGGATACGTGAATGTTATAGATGAGAAGAGGAGTGTAGTTAATAATGAGAGAGATCGTGACTATAGGAGGAGAGCATTGTTGAAAAGAAGAAGCTAGTTGAGTAGCTGAGCAGTGTGGAAGTGCAATCAAGGGAAGAATAAGTCCTCATAGGTACAGATAATGAATAGAGGAGAAATGGAGGAGGGTACAACCCAGAAAATGAGGTTGCATAAGGAGTTGAAGATATGGTAGCAACCCACATAAGTGTGAGATCAACCAAGTCATTTAAAAGAGCCGAGTAACTATGCATTATATTAGAAAGAGTGTAGTTGAGCATGTTGGAGGAAGCGCAAGAAGTGTGTGGTGAGATAGTAGAAAGATCCATCGAGATGCATTGATGATCGTATAGATGCATTTGAATCAACTCCCCACATGGTTGGATGAGTTATGTAAATTTTGAATTATTTGAAATCATTGTTGGAGAAATGTTAATGTGGAGAATGACTAGGTAGAGCATTGGAGATGTGAGCAATGTGAGCATTCCAGCTAAAGACAAATGATAAGGATCTTGAACGTCATAGCATTCTTTATTTGTGTTTGTTCTCTAATGAGAAGTGTAGTCATTAAAAGGACTATCCAAGATGCCAAAGAAAATAGGTGTGGTAAGCGTCTGAGCCTATTCATAGACTTTGTATCCAAAGGCAACATCGTAGACCTGTCAGCAAGTAGAAGAAGAGTTTGTGAGAGTCAGTACAAGGAGAAGAAGAACAACAACAACTGTTAGCAATAACTGCCCAACATAGGGGGATGAAATTAAGGGTGAGTGTTGGAAAAGGATAATTTCCTCCACCTTTGTTTGGTCCCACTCCACCGAAAGTGTTTCCACCTTCTCACTGACAGTCTTCCATAACTAGCAGTTTGCCACCTCCACTGAAAGGCTTCCAGGGACTATCTCAACTCATCATCCTCCACCGAAAATAGATTTATCCTATCTGTCAATGTATGATGAAGTCCTCTATATATGAGAGGCATTTGTATGTGTTTATTAGGCCATCAGGTGCCTCCCATCAGTAGCTATTTTGGAAAGCAAGAAGTTTTCATTTGGTTTACTCCAACTTTAGAGGAGTAAATTGCATCTGGTAAAGCCACAGAGTGTTTGGCTTTGGCCATACATCGACATAGCCTCCAAGCTAGGCTATCAATTGGGTATCACAAAGCCATACACCAACATAGCCTCCAAGCTAGGGTATCAATTGGTATCAGAGCTATCAACAAATGGTCTGAGAAAGCCCTCTTAATCTGAGGCAGTTGTATTCAAAGAGCAAATGGTATGCAGTGTATTTCGTAGACATAACATCTAAATTAGTGAGTTCTTTTAGTTAAGATGCCATGAATTAGGGGCACCCAAACCGTCTCTGTGTCAGGTATCTAGAGGAATTTGTACCCTTGTGGATGGATTTAAACAACTATCATCCTCACCAGTTAGACTACCCTTTCGATACATTCAAATTTTGAGTTGCACTTCTATAGTGGGTTTGAAACCCTCGACAAGCTGTGATGGGTTAATTTTTTAATCACTGCCTCCGCGTCACCTTTGTGCGGATGGCCGTGGTGTCACGGGATTCTGAATAAGACAAATATTTTCCCCGTCGTTACTCTCTGGATATCGCTTTGCGGAAGGACATGGTACATGTCGCGTTTGTTCAATCCCACTTTGGATGCATCAATTATTAAATTAGATAAGCCCGATTTATTACAAACATTCTGGCTATGAACGGTGTATGCCTCACCTGTTTTTGCACTCTGTGAAAGGAAAAGATTTGTATCTCTTTCCTGTTTTTTTTTTAAGGGGAAAAGTGGCGCTGCAAGATATTGAGCGGTGGAAGCTGATCAAGACCCGTGATTATTGAAGTTTCACATTTGCAGCTCCAGTCTTCCACCAGGTACACCACATTCTGTCTTCCTCCTCCATAAGATTACATAAGAAAGAACTGATCACGTTATAACATACATCTAAAGGAGATTTTCGGCTTCTATAATTTTATTCATTGTTTTTGTGGTCTGTGTTGGCTTTTCGAGGTTTCTTGTCCCTCATCAATGATTGGAAAATTTTACGCTTTCACTGAATTTTTTTTCGCTTGGGTTTAAGCTGAGAAGAATCGTGCGAGGGCTATTTTATTCTTCGAAGTGCTTTTATGCAAATCTTATTATTACTATTGTATTGTAATCAGCATGATAGCATATTATTAAAAGCTTGAATCCAGCATTAGTCTGGTTATTCAGATCTCGTATGCGAAGCATATTTAGGTGTTTCCGTATGGAAAATATGGCGGGTCTTAAACTACCCTGTCATAGACCTTAAGTAAATCTTTCCTTTTAACTTACTCTGAGGGTACGAGAGAAGAAAGGTATACACTAAGTCGATACAAGGGTTATGAACTCGTGGAAACTATTAATTTTAGATGCAATGAAAAAAATTCGAGGCTTTTTATATTTTTGAAGTTATCATCAAATGAATAGTGGTATAAAATATGCATTCATGTTAGCTTAAATATGTTAGAGGTATTTTTTATGGAGAAGAATTCTCCATATTTTCGTTTACACAAATTAACCTAAACACATTTATAACTATTATAATGAATCTTAAATATATTTACGTAATTGTCGTTTTGCCATTACTGCATTCATTCTAGTTATGAATGGTGTATCACAAAGTTGAACTTCTAGGATACTAGCCAAAGGTATGGAAATCATGACCACATTAATCCTCCAATACGAAAAGATTAAATTCTCCTAAGTTGTCCCTCTATCCATATTCTTTTATGACCCATAAGTCTGTCTCCAAGTTCAACCCATCCTTGGAGAGAAAATCAACCACAATAGTTAGCTCCCTATAGACATGAAAAAAAGAAATTGTGGTAAAGGAGAACAACATTTTATTTATTTTTAAGTAAAGTGGTTGCATGCACAAATTATCCATTTAAAAAACCCCCTTCACCAAATTAATGACAACCAGTGAATCCTCAAAAACCTACAATTTTCCAATCTTCTATCCACAACCAACTTGAGCAATAGCTTCAAAGACATAAGCTCTATGACGTTATTTATACCCCTTCCCAATCCTTCCTTGAAGTGGATAAAGTTCTTGGAATTTGTAAATATAATTCCACTAGCACCACATACAAGACGGGTGCCTTAACAAGCACCCAAAAAAATGACCCCATGCTTCAGTCTGATCAATGGGTGGATGTATCAACAGCTATTGTCTTTGATTCTTTGGGATACAATTCAAATACCAACGAATAAATCTAATTTTGGAGAGGCATTGAAAGGGAGGGATGTTTTTACCTTAGAAGATGCTAGTGTTCCTAGAAATCCATATACCCCAAGACACAAATAGAGGTAAAGCCCTTAAAAGTTTTAGCTTTGGCATCTTATACAATCTCTCTAACCAATCTTCCACTTTAAATCCCTATCATCCTCCTTTAACCCTTGCCATTGCCTCTATATCTACCCAAATATTGATAATATATGGACAAGTGATGAGAAAATGGTTCATAGTATTTGTATCTTAGAAGCAAAGATTACAATGTCCTTATCCTTGCTAGCTTTTTTTTTTGAAAAACCTCCCAAATAAGAGATTAGTTTCTTAATTCCATCCACATAAATATTTTAGCCTTTAAAGGGGATTTAATATTCCATAGTTTCTGCCACCACCAAGAACTCTCGTTAGGAACAAAGTTTGTGAATCTAGATTGATAACATAAATTCACTATGTATAACCCCAGAGAAGTGTTCTTGAACCAAACCAACTCATCTTCCTCATTACTAATTTTGGCATGGTTCCATTTCAACCTCTTCACATATTCATCCCATCTAATACCATCTTTCATAATTAAACCCAACACAAGTACACTTTTCAACCCTTGGTGCTAGAGAGTTGTAGAGTTTTAGTATATAGCCCATTCCATATTTAAGATAACCAAGGCCTGCAAAGTATTAATTAATCTCTCAATTAATTTCAAATTTTTGACACATATGACACAAGGGTCAATCCCCACTATGGTTTTATCACTATTCCCCACCTTCCATATTAGCAAGTTACCAATAAGGAAAAAATATTGCATGATGGCTTACCACATAATCGAAACATTATGGCTAAATTTGATGGTAATTCTGATCCACTCTTTGACATACAGAGGTTCAATATATTTTTAAATAATAAATTGATTCCCCAATCCCTCCTTTGAGATAAGCCTCTAAATACTTTTCGTTACCAAGACCTCACCAACTAGTTGAATATTTTTTATGCCTCACCTCCAATATCTTTTTTCATAGTAAGGGGTTGCCATTTAACTAGAGATATGCCTTCCTTCTCCTTTCTTCTAGTCCAAAATAATTTTTAATTATTCTATGAAACTTCTCAAGGACTCCTTTTGGAATGTGAGCTAAATATAACCAATAGACTAGAATAGCCTCAAAAACTAACTTCATAAGAGTTAGCTTGCTGCCAAGGGAGAGCCATATACTATATCAATAATTTATTCTCTTCTCCACATTTTCAATCAACAAGTTCTAGTCATTTTTTACATAATCTTTTGTCTTCAATTAAAACTATGGATACTTGAAACCAAATTGAAGGCTAGTATTTTTAGAGAGATTTTTTCCAACCACCCAATTAATTTAATAAGCCTCTATACAATTGAAAGGGATGTTGGACTTCCAAAAATTTAGCTCCATTATGGTAGCCACCATACATATGTCTAGAGACTCCTTTAACATAGTGATGTCCCTCAAAGATCCATTGTTAAATAACAATACAATGTCCCAAAAAAAATGTGTGAGAAAAGTAGTCCTACCAACTTTATCCCCTCTGATAGACCCATATATCTTGGATTTCACAATCACCCTCTTAAGCCCATCAATAATAAATAGGAGGAGTAATGGAGAAAGAGGACAACCCTATGTTAATCCATGCATCAATCTAAATTTTTTGAAGTGGAGCCATTTATTTATAAATCAAATGAAAAAGAATTCAATCACCCTAAAATCTAATTCACCCTCTACAAACTAAACACAACATAAATTAGTAGTAATAAAAAATAGAGCCCGTTTACTTTATTGAAGGCTTTTGATAGATCCAACTTTATAAAAAAAACACTGATAACTTCCTCATATTAATAGAGTGGAGTCCCTCATGGGCCATCCCAATAGCATCATTAATTTGTCTTCCTTACAAGAAGCCAAAGTACTCACTAGAAATAGTCTCTGAAAGAAGCCTCTTAATCCTCATGGAAATAATTATTGTAATGATATTATAGATGTAGTTACAAAATGAAATGGACCTAAAATAATCAAAAGTGGTTGGGGTGTCTTTATTATGAATGAGAGAAATGAAGGTGGAATTGAAATCACTATGAAAATTTCCTATTTTCCTTGACTCCTCCATCACCCTTAACAAGTCCCCAAATAAAAAATCAAAAAACCCATTGAAGAGTTCAATTATCCATCCATCAGGCCTTGGACTTTTGTCATTTTTAAAAATTAGCCAAAACAAATCATAGCTCTTCCTTGAATAATTTCTCCATGAGCCTCTCATTTTCATTCTAATTAATGAATTTGTGGAAATAAGCAAATAATTTTATGATCTATGTTATGTTGACGATTAGGTTTTTTATACAACTTCTCAAAGTGTGATGCTCCTAAACCTGAGATCTCTTGAAATTTCCTCATAGTAGAACCATATTTATTTTTCATTTCACATAATTTATTTTTATTTTTATGATGACTATATTTGTTTGAAAAAATAGTGTTATCATCCTCATTTTCCAACCATAATGCTCTAATTTTGACTCTCCAATACACATCGATATTCGCTAGTAGTTTCTGCTTATTCAACTCTAATTATTTAAGCTTAGATTTGGAGGCCTCATCAAAGACCTTTTTGAAACCCTGACCATAGAAATCAATAATATATTGTTTAATAAAGAATATATCCTAGGGTTATTCTTGACGCTTTTTAATAGCCCATTTGACCATAGATTTCTAAAGTCTTTTCAGATTGGCTAAAAATTATAGACTGGCTGACTACTGCGAAATAACATGAAATAATACCCAACCCTCATTTACCATCTTGATGAAGTCATCCTCCTTCAAACATGATTAATTTAATTCAAATATAGAGTTGGTTTTTCAAGTGATTTAGACCCTCTAATTTTAACAAGCATTCACCACTACTGTCCACCTCCATCTGATGACTAATTTACTCTACACTAAATTTATTTTATTCCCTCTCAATCTTAAAAAATGATACTAAATTTCTACTCCAAACTTTGATGGTGAAGTGTAGAGCACAATAATTTTCCATATGGCCATACGCATGACATATCACACACCTAAAAATAATTCCCATATAGTCTAAGGATTGAATATGCTTTTAAGGTCCATAATCCATTTCTATTTCCTCTTCCAATCCCTTGTTTAGATCTAGTTCAACTAATTTTTTGCTACCCTCCTAGAATATTTATTTAGGTATATATTATCCACCTCAATAAAAGTCCCTATGTTGTCCCAAATGGATTTAAATATAATCATAGTCAAGATCTCCAAAGGCAAACCCAATTTATGCTTAACCCAAACTGGTTGATTCAAGGACCTATCCACCTAAGGATCAAAACATAACATCCACTTCTTTATAGATAAATAAAAAGACCCCCAAAACCATTTGGTTTCAAAAAAAAATCTCAAGTCTATTAAAAAACTAAAATTGAAAGCAAATCATCCTATAAATGAAATATGAGAGTTTGGGTTGTATCCTAGTATTAGCCTCCAAAATTGTGCCATCCAAAATTCTAAATTTTTATTAGAGATTCTCCTACCATAAAAATTTACCACCAGATTAATGTTCATCGAATCTAAAACATTATCCATATTAACAAATTCCCTTAGGATGATTCTAACTATTTTTTCTTGAAGCTTCATGAACCTTCTACCTTTCCTCCTTGAAACTGCCTTAGGAAAATTCAATATCTTATTTAGTAGCTATATCAATAAATCTCATTCAAATATCTTAGTTTTTCCTAAACTAATTATGAAAACCCAATTCTTATTACTTCCCTATGTTGTCTCCTCTACTCTAACCAAAATTTAATCCATAATTTTAATGTAAACAATGGAGGCCCCTATGAGACTAAAAGTATGAGGATCTATTGAACCCTTAAATTGAGAGAAAGGAATAATATTATTTGAATTTGTCTAATAATTAACCCCTACCACACCAATATTTTTAGAAAAACCCTTTTCTATCCCCTTAATAGTCCATCAACTA
>JARHVA010000545.1:5082500-5105000 GCA_037957365.1 Torreya grandis | reverse complement strand
TATAGTCGCAATTAGGTTCATGAGGCTCAAATTGGCCTTAGTCTATTAAGTCTATTAAGTGGGTGGATGCACAATGTTGGGGGACAAAATGGGCCATTCTTCAACATTTCATCCATGACTTATAAATGATGAGTTACATTTTAAAAACATCCTCAAACTTAAATTTGAACAAGCTTGGAATAACAAGCATAAAGTGCACACACATTTTACCAAAGGGTGTACACCCTTTGACAAAGGGCTTACACCCTCTATAGTACAAAAGGAGCACACACTTTGACAAAAAGGCGTAAACCTTTTTTAGATTATGTTTATGATTTAGAATGTATTTATTAAAATAAAAATTTAAGTATAATAGTAAAAAAATTAAAATTATTATGATTTAAATTTATTTTACTAAGTATAAGAAATTAGGGCCTCTTTAAGTCTTCTGAAACTAATTCCAACACTGTAAGAGTTACCATTTTTAGAATAGTTTATCAAAATCCCATTTGGTTAGTAATAGTCATTTCTAAAATTACAGATTCAAGAGAAGGTTTTATAGGTTTAAAATTTTCACTTGACCTCTATTTTTGGCAAACCAATGGTCATTTTGTAGGTTTTTGAACCTTCCAGATTGATTTATGACATTTTAGGAGCTCTAAGTGTACTAAAAATAAATTTTATAAACCTCGTATTTCTCAGAGATAGTGAGAGATAAAATGATGTTGACACATGAATTTACATACACATTACATAATTTACACATTTAAGGTTTCCCTCTAAAGTCACATGTAACTCATATTAAACTCCATAGTATTTTTTTTTTCAAAACCTATAACCCTTAAGTCATATTTTAAGTGGCATGAGGGAGGAATATCTATAGGGTGACATTAGGATGTCTTTATAATAGATGAATTTAACATGAAACATTATGATGACATTTTGATTTGGTATATTATAGTGTATATAATTTTTGGATTTTACAGAAGATGTAAAATTTAAAGGCAATAATTTTGAAAAAATAAATTTATTTTTGTTTTGAATATTCAAACCCACATTACCCATAATAAAAATAAGGATACAAGAATGATTCATAACAGGGAATATTCAATCAAAAGTAATTAGACACAAATTATAAAGTATTTACTAGATCATATACTTAGGTTTTATATTGTAAAATTTTAGCATTAAATTATAAGAGAAAATGATAATGATACACTTACATTTTATAAGTTAAGAATAGATAGGTAAAGCATAGGGTTGTAATTAAAATATTTTAATTGACATTTAAAAAAAAATTGTATACCTCTATTTCATAATATTACAATAACATAAGGAATGTCAATAGTTTTTAAATATTCATTTATACAATGTGGAAATGATTTGTGTAAGAGGGGACATTTGGTTTCACCAAAAGGGAAGTAATTTTTTTTTGGTAAAGCAGAGTTTTGTAAAGTAGAATAGTGTAAATTAGTATTCATACTTTGTGACCATCAAAATAGTTGCTAAAACTTAAAATTATTATTTGATGATAAGTGAAATATAATATTAACTATTATATTTCAACCAGCTTAATATAATATTGTAATATATATTATAATTATAATACAAATAAATTTTGTGTTATATAATATATACTATTATTATATAATTATGTCTATACATACACAAATTAAGAGTTATTCTAAAGGTACAAGTTATGTGAGAAGGGATATGATTTCATTTTTTGGTCAATAGGATTTCATAAAATGAAAGCACAAATTAGAGGTCATTTTGCACTTAAAATTCATGATGTTGACATTATTTCATCTTTTGTGTAGCTATCAATAAGAAATAATAATATAATATTTTTAATGGAGGTGATAGTAAAAACAATGAGGATGTGTGTTCATTCATATGGTGTGGCAATGATTTATGTGGGGAGGTGATATTTCATTTCCCCTTAACCCTAGATGTATGTTTTTGTTTTGGTAAAGCATAGATCTGTGTAGAAGAGTGTAAATTGGAAGTCTTACCTCATGGTCGTTGATTCAAATCACCTTTTATGCATGAATCAAGTAATAATAAGATGAAATTTTTAATAGAGGTAATTGTATAAAATGAGTTTATTATTTCATAAAATAATACTATGCACCAAGAGGAGACATTACATTTCATAATGAGCCTAAGCAATAGTAAAGTGGTGGGGAAGGGCAAGGCTATATGGAGCATGAGAGTGGTGAAATAAATCATGGTGAATTGGGTGGTGATGATGAGGGACAATGATAAGGTATTTTCAGGTGGTTATGCTATATCTCTAAAAATATTATTTTTCAAATCGATATATTAAACAATAATAAATAAAATAATATTATAATATATTAATATTATATTATATTATTAATATATTATATAGCCTACAAAATGTAATTTTAGGTTTTGGTAAAGTGCACTTTTGTAAATCCAAAGAGTGTACATCACTAGTCATACCTCACTTGAAACCCATGACTCTCAGCTTCATGTCACCTTTTTGGTACACAGTGGTAAGAAAAAATAATCATATGTTTCTGATGGAGGTGATGGTATAGAATGAGATTTTTTATTCCTTCATATGATGGCACAATGATCTATGCAAGAAAGAGACATTTTGTTTCACGAAGAGCTTGAGTAATGGCAAAGTTATGGGGAAGGGCTAAGCAATAAAAAACATGCAAGTTGTGAAATTTTTCAAGGTGCATTGAGTGGTGATGATGAGGGGAAATTAAAGGGTATTTCATGTGATATCATGTACCGCAAAGATCATATCATACACCAGACCTATATTTAGTGCAGTTATTGAATTCACAAAACTTGCACACATTGCAAAGGTGTATGTAGTTTGTAAGGTGGAAAAATATTTAATTGGTTATTTTATATTGTTAAGGGGACAAGGATGTCATGAGCACTAATTTTATTACTGCAAGGCTCCACATCTGATTAGTGATAGGAATCCACATTACAATTTTGCTTATGTGGGGACAAGACATTAAGGTACTAGAGTTTATACTGTAGTTTATGTTCATCCATGTTGATAATTTATTAACATTTAAAATAATTAAATTAGGCAAAAAAACATATGGAAAGACCAAATTTGGATCCTTGAAAGAAAGGTTAAGGTGATAAAAACATGAAAATATTGAAATATTTCAATGTGTGTTGGGCAATGATGGTGAGTGGTAATGAAATAATTTAAATGTTATTCTAAAATGTGAATAAAAACACCAAAAAATCCTTATTTTATTAGCGAATTGATTTCTCATTGTTTTATATCTCTTAAAAATTAGTTTTTCAAAATAGCTATATTAAAAAATATTATATATAATATTATTATAATATTATATTATATTATAGTATTAATATAATATACAATATGTAATTTTTTTATTTTGGTAAAGCGTGGTTTTGTAAAGCGAAATGGTGTAAATAAGTAGTCATACCTCACTTGAAACCCATGACGGACAACCCTATCTCACCTTCTTTTCACACAACAATAAGCAAAAAAATCATCTATTTCTGGTGGAGGTGATAATATGAAATAAGTGGCTCAAATATTGTGAGGACAAGACATTAAAGTACCTTAATATATCTTGTAGCTTATTTTAATCCATGTTGTGAATATATTATCATCTAGAGAAATTAAATTAGGATTCACAACATATAAGAACACCAAACTCAAATCCTTAAAAGAAAGGGCAAGGAGATAAAGAACATACAAATATTGAAATATTTCAACATGCATTGGGTGTTGATAGTAAGTGGCAATGAAATATTTAAATATTTTCTATAAAATGTGAATGAAAACACCACCATTTATTGGTTCATTAGTGACTTGGTTTCTCATTATGCTATATATCTTGCACATTTATTTTTCAGAATATATATTAAATAATAATATTATAATATTATATTATATTATTAATATAATATGTAACATAGAATATGTAATTTTTTATTTTGGGAAATCATGGTTTGTAAAGTTTACGAGTGTAAATCCATAATCATACCTCACTTGCAACCCATGAGCACTACCCCATCTCATGTATTTTGTATAAAATTGTAAGCAATAATTATTATATATTTCTCATGTAGGTGAGTAAAAAAATGATATTTTTGTTCCTTTATAAAATGTGATAATGTGTTATACAGGGAGGGCATGTTTTACTTTTGAAGATCTTGAGCAATGGTGAAGTGATGGGATAGGGCTAGGCAATACAAAACATTCAAGTGGTGAAAGATTTCAAAGTGACCTGGGTGGTGATGATGAGGTAAAATGATAAAGCATTTCATGTTATATCAAATATCATAAATCCCATATCATACATCAGACCTAGATTTAGGTCACCTGATGGATTTACATGACTTACACACATTACAAAGGGGTACATGTAACTTGTAAGATAGAAACATCTTTGATTGGTCATTTTTAATTGTTAAAGGTGGAAGAGGATGTCATAAGAAATGATTTTATTATGACATGGCTCCACATAGAATGAGTGGATGGAATTTGCATTAAAATGTTGTTTAAGTGCAGACAAAACATTGAAGTACCATAATATATCTTGTAAATTATGTCCATCCATGTTTCAAATATATAAATATCTAGATTAATTAAATTTGACTTGAAAACATACAATAAAACCAAATTCAAAACTCTAGGATAGATGTAAAGGTGATAAAGAACATGAAAATGGTGAAACATTTCAGCGTGCAATGGGTAGTGATGGTTAGTGATAATGACAATATATTTCAAATTATAACATATGACAGGGGGCCCACATTGTACACCAAACATGGATTCAAGGTAGTGGTTACATATACATGATTTGCATCACCCATTTCAACGGGGTCCATAGCTTGTAGGGTGGTTGTATCATTGATTTGTTTTTTTTAATTATTGAGGGTGGGCAAGGATGTTACGAGCACTGATTTGATTATAAAATGATTCCACATCTAATGTGTTGCTCAAATAAATGATGCATTATTCATAATAATAGAATAATACATTGAGGTCCTAGAGAGTATCTTGTTTCTTCTATTCCTCCATTTTGTCAATATATTATCACCTAAAAATAAAAAATTATATACCTTTAGGTGTTATTTTCAATGTAGCTTTTCTCAATAAACACACAAAATTCATGTCACAAAATTTGTTTCTCTTTACTAATCCTAGCCTAATTGACACCCATAAGAACTTAATAAATAAATAAAAGATAAATACATATCCCTCCTAGAATTCCTTGCACCATTGAGGCAACTTCTTGCTATTTTCAATTGTGTAGCCTGCTCAAATCATTACCAAGGTGGTGTTTTGAAATACATTAACATCTAAGTATGTTTGTATTCAAACTTGCATTGATCCCATTGGTGGTTCATCTAGACATATGCATTTCAACTTGGCTGTGATTACTTCATACTTGCACTTCCTATTTGACATAAACTACTCCTCACATTTGCCATTGGAATATTTATTGTTTCTAAAAAACTAACTGCACCACTTATCATCTTTTACCATTTTCCATTCTATTTTATTGTGTTTCAGCTACCTGAATTGTGCTTTGGTTATTCATGGAATTTTAAATCATATGCGTCTCATTTAATATTTTTAATGTCTTACATTGACCTAAAAATTATGTATTTTCCAATGATGCATGCCCATTTAGCTCATTCAAATTTATGCAACATTGGCATAAGAATTGACTAATGCATTGGATTTTTGATATAACATGTCATCTCTCTTCCATGTCACCTTCCACTTAATACAGATATAAGTTTTTTCTATTTTATTTTTGGAAACTTTAATTCTTCAATTTGAAAATAAAAACCATATTCCTTTTAGAGGATTTTTAAAATAAGGGATTTTTTTATATATTTTTGACTTACTAAAACTATAAATAAGTCAATATTGTGCAAACCATTTCAATTTTAAGGAAAAATAAAGTTTATTTTTATCTTAAAAAATAAAATCAAAACATATTATGAAAATGAAATGTTTGGTATTAATGATGTCTATGGTTCACATTTACAAGTATTATGATCACACTCAAACTATTCTATCTATCACCTAATGTAGTTGTAACAAAAAAATTTGAGGCATCGTCCCTCTAAATCCTTAGGAATAAGGATAGAACTTCATTTTTTCATTTTCACTCTCTTAGCCATTTGTATCCATCACTAGACATAAAACCTAAAAGAATGAAATTTTAAATATATAGAGTTTTTGCACCACATATAAATTATTATTGTTAAACATGTGTCATATGTAAAATGAGTCATTTCCACATACTATCTAAGTGTCACACATCATTTTTTTCATGTGTTTTAACATCTCTTTCATATATTGATGAGTATATAGAAAGGACAAATTTATTCCATGTACTACTAGTTCTATAGGAAGGTTGAGCATATCGAGAGGTTTTCTATATATATCTTGTTATATATATATATATATATATATATATATATATATATATATATATATATATATATATATATATATATATATATATATATATATATATATATATATATATATGAAAAATTTAGAGTTATAAGAAACCAAACCATATCCCATCATAGAAAAATTTCATTTAATAAAATAAGTTATTGGCACAACACTAACTAGGAAAGACAGTTAGAATGGTCAAGACAATTGGAAAACACTCTCATCTTCAATGATTTTTGGTCTAACCTTTGTGAAGGGAATGCACAATCAACATAACTTAATGGAAAATATGTATTACAATCCTTGAAACAAAATAATTTAAAAGCATTATCCTTGATAAGGGTCTCAGTTGATAAAGAATTTTTTCATCATAAATAAGAGTAAAACACTCTTTGGGAAGCAATATATAAGTTGAAAGACTTGTGCGATTCTCATTCATAATTGGATTTCATACAATTGAAATTGAAAATTTTCAAACTTAAGTTTAAAAATAGCGATGTAATGAGTTTGGGATAGAAAATTCGAGATATCAAATATGATGTGACTTTACTAGTTTAAAAATTTATATAAATATACATAACTACTTTCAAAAAAGATTTTCTTCCCACATATTCAACCTATTTGGAGTCTTTAAGAGCAAACAATCAATTTAAGACCGCTTTTAATGAATTGGTTGAAAAGATCATTGAAATAGAAAATGATTTTGGAAGAAATATTGATAGCATAATGGAAAATATGTTCACTCTACACTTCATGCGCAAAGTTTGGAGGAGGAAGTAGGTTTCATTTTGTAAGACTAAGAGGGAAAAAAGGAATTGAGTTTATATAAAGTTGGTAATCATCTAGAGGTGGATAGTAGTGGCAAATACTCATGGAAATTGGAGGGTAAAAATCACTTGAGAAACCAACTACTGATTTTGGGGTGTCAACAATGATTTAACATGGGAGAGGATGATATTATGTTGGAGTTTTCCTTACACTTATCTTTGGAAGTGTTCGAGCATTATCTAAATGTTAATGATTAGGATGTGATGTTATTATTTCCCATTATCATTTAGTATTTTCAATTTATATATAATATAATGACACATTTAGGGAGGCCAATGGAGGAGGCTGACCATTTTACATCATTTCCTAAGAGGAAGCCTAAGCTGTGGAATCCTCAGGTAGGTTTGGTGTGAAATTCAAGAAAGAATAAGAGAGAAGATGGAATATCAATGGGAGAGCATGTCAAAACTCAAATTATTAAATTAGATAATTTGGATGATAATGGGGAGGTCAAACCACTGACTGCTCTAGATAGATAGGATAGGACCCAGATGTGCTTTTCAGATTTGAAATTTGCTCAATCATATTATGCTTGATGCCAACCAAGATAACCCTTATGATATTGACTAACATTTTTTGCCATGGAAGATGATAGATATCTCTCATTCAGGGAAAGGGTGGATCTCCCATATATCTCATTCTTAGTCCAATGTTGTTAAGGAAATCCAATAAGGAAAACAAAAAACACTTTTAGGGTCCCTTAGAGAGAGACAAGCCCTATAGAGGTGTAAGACATGATCATTTTATCTCTTAACATCCTTGGGATTGGAAACCCTTAAAAAAAGCTTCCCTTAAGAGATTGGTTGATTTTCATAAGCTGGACATGGCTATGATTCAATAAAATAATGAGGAAGGGATAAATATTGATTGGGATTTATCAAAAATTCTAAGATATTGGGACTTTTTATCCTTGAAATCTACTGGAAGATCAAGGGGTTAGGTCTCAGGATGGAGGAAAACTGATTTGAGGTTGGTCAAATCATTTTTTTTCCTTCTAGCTTTGGGGTAGAACTTAATTCTTTAGATTTGGGATTTGCATTTATCTAGCAATTATTTATGGGCCTTATGAGGAGAGAAAGGCCATTTGGGTGGAATATTTTTACACAAATATTTATAGAATCTGGTGACACCATTATAGGAGCAATTTAAACTTAAACACTAAAAGAGTATAAGTGTGGGGGATTCAACAAGGATAGGCCCATTGATTGAATTATTTTTACACAAATTCGATGAGGCTAGGTTAGTGAATATGTAACCTATAAATTTGGCACCTACTTGGAGGAATATGAGAGTTGGTTTAGATAGAGTTTCAAAAAGACTTGATAGGTTTTTAATCTTTGATTCCTTGTTGAATGGTTATGAGAAGATTAGATATTGGGTGTTTTCGAGAGGAGACTCTTATCATTTTACCATATTATTATATATTAAAAAGAAGGACATTAAGATTGTGATCCCATTTAAATTCAATTAATCATAGATTAAGGAGGATGAATTCATCAATATGGTAAATCACAAGTAGGTAACCTTTGATGATCTAATTCCTAAGAGTCAGCTAGTCTACAATTTGTAGCTAATTTGAAAAGAGGTATGAAATTTTTGATCAAATGTAATGTTAAAAATTGTCAAGAAGTAGAACAAGATATATTTTTTATGGAACAAAAAAAATTTGATTTATATGGTCAAGTTTTTGAAAAGGTTCTCAATGAATCTTCCAAATCTAGGCTTAAATAACTCGAGCTAAAGAAGAGGAAATTACATGTGGATATCGAAGTATAGTAGAACATGAAAAGTAGAGCATTGTGGCTAGAAAATAGGGATGAGAACATAATTTTTTTTCAAAAAAATTCCAATCATTAGAAAAATAACAATATTAGATGGGAAATGAAAAATAAATGTCGTTCTCTTGTGCAAAAATTTTAGGAGGTAGTGGATTTGGGAGTATCTCACTTTGAGAAGTTGTATAAGGAACTTGATAGAGTCAACATAATGGAGATCATAAAAATATATTCTTATTTTTCATGATTTATCAATGAGGATGAAAATTAGAGGCTTGTGGAGGAAGTCTCCAAGTAATAGTTGTGGTTTGTCCTAGCTACTTTCCAAAAAAACAAAAGTCCAAGGCCTGATAGATGGATGATTGAATTATTTTGTGGATTTTTTATTTACTATGTGGTGGCTTATTAAAGGGTGGTGTAGAAGTTAAGGCAAATAGGGAAGATCCTCGAGTATTTCAACTCCACCTTCATTGGTCTCATTATAAAGAAATACACCCCAACCAATTTTGATGATTTTAGTCCCTATAAGATAACTGCATCTATAAGATCACTATAAAAATTATTTCCATAAGGATTAAGAGGATTCTTTCAAAGAATATTTATAGTGAGTAGTGTGGCTTCTTAAATGGGAGACAAATTCATGATGTTATTGGGGTGGCTTAGGAGGGTCTTCACTTTATTAAAATGAGGAAGTTATCAATAGTTGTTCTCAAGTTGGATATTTCAGAGGCCTTCAATGAAGCAATATGGTTCATTTTATATTACTATTGATTCATATTGGGTTTAGTTTGTAGATGTTGAATTAGATTCTAGGGTTCCTATTTTTTGCCCCTTAGCTTTATTGATAAATGGATCTACTTCAATTTTTTTACACCCATGCATGGATTAAGGTAGGGTTATTTTATTTCTCCACTACTCTTCTTATTGATTATTTAGGGGCTTAGTACAAGCATTATAGAAGCCAAGATTTTTTATTATATCAGAGGGACTAAAAGTTGGCATGACTAATTTTCTCACAAGATTTTTTTGGATGATGTGTTTTTGTTCAATGATGTTTCTCCAAGGGACATTACTATGTTAAAAAGTCTCTAAACATATTTATGGTGGATATTAGGATGGAGATAAATTTTTAGAAGTCCAACCTCTTTAAATTCTATGGAGTCTCATTAGATTAATTTGGTTCTTAGATTTTTTTACTTTAAAAATATTGACCTTAAAGTTAGTTTCAAGTATCTAGGGTTTTACTTAAATCCAAATGTTTATATAAAAATAATAGTTGATTGGTAAGGTGGAGAAGAGATTAAATTATTGGTGTAATAGTTGGCTCAATCCCTTGGTGGTAAACTAACTCTTGTGGAATCAATGTTTGAGGCTATTCTAGTCTATTGGCTATCTTTAAGTTACATTTAAAAAAGAGTCCTTGAGAAGGTTCGTAGAAAAAAGTTAAAAATTCCTTTGGACTGGAAAAAATGACAAGGAAGGTATCTCTCTTGTTAAATGGAAATCCCTTGCTATGCCTAAGCATATTGGAGGGTGGGGCCTAAAAAATATTCATCTATTTGTTGAGGCCTTGGAAATGAAAAGTCTTAGGAAGCTTATCTTGAAGGAGGGATAATGGAATCAAATTATTGTTCAAAAAATATATTGAACCTCTCGATGTTGAAGAGTGGATCAAAAGTCTCATCAAATGCTACCACAATGTTTCAATTATGTGGAAAGTCATCATGCAATATTTTTCACTTATTAGTAATTGCCTAATTTGGAAGGTGTAGAATTGTATTATAATTAGAGTCAGGATTGACTCTTGGCTTGGATGTGTGAGAGATTTGAAATTGAAAAATGGTTTGATTAATACTTTGTAGGCCTTGGGTATTTTAAATATGGGATAGGATGTAGATCCAAACTTTATAACTCTTTGGTTCCAAGGGTGGAAAAGTGAACTTATGTTGGGTTTTAACGAGGATTATGGTATTAGGTGGGATGAATATGTGAAGAGGTTTAAATGTATCCATGTCAGACTTAGTAATGAGGCGGATGAGTTGGTTTGGTCTAAGAACCCTTCTCTAGGGTTATATAGAGTGAAGTTAGGTTATTAGTCTAGATTCATAAATGTAGCTCCTAAAGAGAGTTTTTGGTGGTGGTATAAACTCTGGAAAATTAAATCTCCTTCAAATACTAAAATGTTTATGTAGTTGGTATTAAGAAATAAAGATCTCACTTGGAAGGTTTTTTAAAAATGACCTAGCAAGGACTGAGACACTATAATATTTGCTTCTAGGATATGAAGACTATGAACCATCTTCTAAGCACTTGTCCATATATTTTCAATGTTTGGGTAGAGCTAAAGGTGATGATAAGGGTGACAATTAGATGGCGGGCATTTATAATGGAAGATTACTTCTAGAGATGGTATAAGAGATATGAGTTGAAAGTGTTCAAGACTTGGCCTCTACTTTTGTCCTGGGGTATATGGATTACTAGGAACGCTAACATCTTCCAAGGAAAAAAACATCCATATATTTCAATGACTTATCTGAATTCGATCTAATTTTTGGCATTTCAAAGGTATCCCAAAGACTTATAGGCAACAACTATTGATACATCCACCCATTGATCATACTGGAGCATAATATTATTTTGATGGTGCTTATCAAGGCACCCCCATTATATGTGGCACTGGTATAATTATCTTTATAAATTCCAGGCACTTCATCCACTTTATGGTAGGATTGAGAAGGGGTACAAATAATTTTGTAGAGTCAATAGATTTGAAGCTATTGCTCAAGTTGGTTGTGGATAGAAGAGTGGAAAAAATTTAGGTCTTAGAGGACTCAATTTTTGTCATTAATTGGGTGAAAGTGGTTTTTTAAATGGATAATCTATGCATACCACCACTTTACTTATATAAAAATGAAATTTTGTTCTCCTTTATTGTGATTTATTTTTTTCAAGTCTATAGGGAGCTAAATAATGTGGTTGATTTGCTCGCAAAAGAGAGATTGCACATAGAGGTAGACTTATGGGTCATAAACGAATATAGATAGAGGCAAAGCTTGGGATAATTTAATATTTTTGTAATGGAGGACTAATGTGGTCATGGTTTCCATACCCTTAGTTAGTATCTTGGGAATTCAACTTTTTGATATCTTCCCTTTCTCTGTTTTGGGGTTTTTTGAATGATTGCTCAAATACACAACATTTTTTTGCTCATTTTGCTTAATTTTTTCTCAAGCACTTGTTCTTATAGAAGTGCATTTTGATATTTGGATTGACCCTAGGATGCAGATCTATTAGACCTTAGAAGCGCTATAGCTCATTTTTTCCCAATGTTTTTAATTTTTTGGTAATGTGTTTGGTAGTGTTTTGGCCAAACACCTTTTCTTTACTTTGTGTTGGATGCTTGCCTTGTCCGTTTCTTCAATTTGTAGATTTTATTGTCTTTTCTTTTTTGTGTGACTTCTTAGAGGGAGGCACTTCTTGGGCTTGAGTCCTTAGGACCCTTGTTATCTTCTCACGGCTCATTTTTTTTTTTGTTGTGTTTTTTCTTTTGTAATGCTTGGTTGCATCTTCAAAATGTAATTTCTCACTTTCATTAATATGAAGTTTCTGGTTTTTTTCTAGGGGAAAAAATACTATTACATATTATCTTAAAATGGTGAAACGATGAGCTTAATTTGATCATTGTATGATTTTATTCTTACAATATTCATTGTTAGAGCCTGTGGTGGATTCAATTCCTTGGCTGGAGGAGTCTTCAACTTCTACTACATTAAACACATATGAAAAGTAGACGTCCAAGAGTAATCCTGCATCCACCATTGTTATTTTTTGCTCTCACAAATCTCTAAATCCAAAGGCTCATCATCATCATCATCATCATCATCATCATCATCATCATCATCATCATCATCACTGCCATCTTTTTCTTGACCACTTTTTCTTTCAATAGTAACTCTCCCTAAAACTGTGTTCAAATCCAAAATGGTGAAGTGGTTATTATCGACTAGAGGGTTGATGTAATTACCGATTAGAAACGAGTGGCATAGAATACCCACAATGAATGCAATAATGGCAAAACAATAATTAAATTAACATAAATACATATTTTATACCACTATTCATCGATAATAGCTTTATAAATCTAAAAATCCTCGAAATTTTTTTATTCCATCTAAAATTAATAGTTTCCTGTAAATTTCTCTTGCATTTCGAGTTGATAAACCTTCTATCGACATAGTATATCCCCTTAAACGTTGTTGTTAGTGATATTCTATATGCTAACCTTTCTTCTCTCGTACCCTCAGAGTAATTAGGACTTTACCTCAAGTTAAAAAGAAAGATTAACTTAAGGTCTATGACAGAGTAGATTAAGACCCACCATATTTTACTTACGGAAACACCTAATTATGCTTCACATACGAGGTCTGTATACCCTACCGCATGCTGAATTCAAACTTTTAAAAATATGCTCTTTATCAGGCTAATTACAATACAATCGGAATAATATTTGTATAAAATCAGTTGGAAGAATAAAATTATAGAAGCCGAAAATCTCCTTATAGGTGTATATGTTATAACGTCGGTTCTTTATGGAGGAAGAAGACAGAATGTGGTGTACCTGGTGGAAGACTGGAGCTGCAGATCTGAAGATTCTAACAATCACGGATTTTGATGAGATTCAAGCGCTCAATTTGCAGCGGCACCTTTCCTTGAATAAAGATAAAGAAATACAAATCTTTTCCTTTCAGACGAGTCTGTAAAAACAGGTGAAGCATACCATCTCTTTGAAAGTAACGTAATATTAGAAAGGAATAGAGAATGTGGTGTACCTGGTAGAAGACTGGAGCTGCAAATCTGAAAATTCAACAATCACGGATTTCTGGTGAACTTCCATTGCTCAATTTGCAGCGGCACTTTTCCTTTAAGGAAAAGTAAGAACTACAAATCTTTTCCTTTCAGATGAGTGGGCAAAAACAGATGTGCCAGAATGCTTGTAATAAATGGGGCTCGAGTAATTTAATAATTGATGCATCGAGAGTGGAATAAGAGATAAAGTGTACTTTCCACATAAGCTTAAATTTCCCAAAGGTCATTACAGTTGTGTTCAATGGTTTATATAGTTTCTAAGTCTTTGGTTTGATTCTTTTTATAGTGAATAACATTCAAGAGTTTGGGCATTTTTCTTTTTTATCATGGACAATATTCATTTTATGTTTGGATTGTACAAACTATATATTTTGGAAAAGATTAACTAAAATTCTCTACAATAAGTGAAGTGGTCTTCTTATTATGAGAGGCTATTGTTGTGATGAGTCTAAAAATGTCTAGACTTCACTACTTTAGTATGGTTGGGGGATACTTGTTGACTCTGTTTGTTTAAATTTCGGTTTTGGTTTTAGTATTAGTGTTGTTGTAAATCCAAAGGGAAAATTTTGATTAAACAAGGTAAAGGAGTTTTCAATGCATCTTCAATGTGTGTGGGTAATTTAGAGAGAATGTTGTCAAAATTGTCATACACCATTTTTGTGAACTTATTATTTATTTGTTTTATGTTGACATGTCGTGCCACATAGGCATATCTATTTGGACTCTAAAATGTTTTAATAACTACTCATATGACTATTATTTATGTTTCAAACAAAATGAATGCCTAATTAAACATATTTTTTTATATTATGTTGTTTTGGACAAACATTGAATATACATACTTTTGAAATTGATGTGATATTGATTGAATGTTAGATATCATATGTATAACAATGAATTACATATTTTCAAGCAAATATAATACTAACGACAAGTGGAATATACTGATTTATTTTTTTTAGCATCAAATAAATTATTTTAATATTCAGCATTAAATTGATTTATTGTAATATTCCACAAACACATTAATTTATATATTATAATTTACTTATATTTTGGTTAACCATTTTACTAGTTTTGTTGAGTGTGCAATTGTAGCATATGTTTCTTTACATACAAAGAGAGAGGGTATCATCAAGGAGAGATGGATAGATGAAATATTGAAAGATAAAGAATATGTAAAATGCAAGTATGATGGTGAAATATGTAGATGGGGAGATAAATTAATTAGTCATGTGTCATGTCTATTGGTGTCATTAAAAGAAAAATATCAAGAGTCACCCACTATTAACTTTCTTATCCTCGCCCTTGTTAATATTTTTAAACAGATGAGATGAAACATTTTTGTAACACGACATGAAATGACATCTCCTCTTTTATGATAAAAGACATCACCAACAGTTGTTAATAATATTGCTTGCAAGTGCTAAACCTCACTCATACTCCATTTTCACAATATTAACTTATAATCGTCAAGTTTTTTCCACATACAATAATTTTTTATTTTTCTACGAAATTATTTGTCAAAACTCGATCATGTATTAAGTCACCAATATTAATTAAGATTGGTAAAGCATAAAATTTAAATCATAGCTAGAAAACACTTGTAAATAATCATTATATCTTAATATAGCATTGAAATTTAATATTGGTTATGTTCTTTAATTTATCACTCCAGGATTATCCCTTATCCATATTTGGACAAGATCACTAAACGACATAAATAATTGGATGAAAGCTATTTAAATCAAACCCTGTCTTGCAATTAGTTACACAAATTCATAAAAATAAACTTTTAAAATATTAATTCCCATTTAAAAAAAATATATTATGGCTAAAATATTTAATAAAAGAAAGAACCGTCTTGGCCAACGTCATTAATCCAGAAGTTGGAGATTTTGAATTCTACTTTCCCCACATGGGTTGTGCCATGGCTAACCCAAGAAGTTTGTATACATTTGAAATTCTGACAGCTATTAAATACATCCACAAGGGACATTTAAACTAGCAGTTGAATCCCCTTATGAACAGTACAATGCGTGATGATATTTAATTAAATCAGCTGAAAAATAAGCGGTATATGATTAAGGTGTTTCCCTCATATCAAGGCGTGGAAACTTGAAAGGGGATACCATCTTTGGCATAACTTGAGTAGAAGATGAGGACGCTAAGGGTGATAGAAACTGGCGAGAATATTGGCAGCGTGAAGCGTGAAAGGCCATTCATTGACCACTTTAGAATATCAGTATGCCTTCTTTTAGTGGTTATCTTTCTAATTGATCAGAAATTTATAGTATTCAGTCATTTGTTGTCTCAAAATCTCATGTGTAAACTATGTTTCGATTGTGAATGACTATTTAGCTTTTTTACATATTGCATTTATCTTTTTAGACTATGTTTTGCCTGTAGAAACTGTGTTTTGATCTTTTGAATTGTGTTATGCTTTCAGAAAATTCTTTTTTGATCTTTTGGACTACACCTTGCCTTTAGAAAACTACATTTTGATGTGTGGGCTGCACCTTTCGTGTCATAACCAAGATTTACTAACATCTTAGAATATGCTTTTGACTAACAAAATTGAGTAAGAATATCATCTATCCAACCTAATAACAATTTATCTATAAGACTTCTATTTAGAAGTTGTTAGATAGAATTTGATTAGGAAAACCAGTTGGGTATTAATGCTAGCATGATGTTCCATTGTCTTAAATTCAATGTAAAATATCCGAAGCGCTTTGATTGTAGGAACTTCATCAAAGGGATTCTTATTAATGGTAAAAAATGAGGACCACCATAAGTAATGTGAAATAGTGGAGAGACTTTGATTCTAGGTTTAATGGTTTCTCGGACCTTCCATATGTTTTTATCCATGTAGGTGCATGCAATATTGATAGGAACAAAAGCAATAAACAGATTTTGGATTCCTAAATTCATCATGGCTCATCATCCATAAGGATTGCCAGAGCAAATGGAATGTCTGAGATGAAATTTCCATTTTTATTGCCCTTCAATGTCCATAGGGATCCATTTAGCACAAAAGGCAATTCCCTATTCGGTAATGTCAATAATCCTTAGCCCACTAGTGTCTCTAGGTGAATATATAAAAGCCTTTGTTTCCCTTTAAATTGACCCAGTGGAAGTCTCTCAACAGCTTTTCAAGCTTCATGTATGAAGCCTTAAAGGGAGTCCAACAAGAGTATTAAACATGTGTGGCAAGTAGAACTTTGGAAAAGAGAGAAAGATTTCGCAATCCAATATGAAAAAAATTCTCCACTCTAAAGACAACATCAATCCATAGCTCAACATGAGAAGCTTGAAAATCAAAAGGAATTCCCCTGATTTAAACATCTCCCCATTATAAATCCATTTCCACTGACAAGCTTCAATCCAATTGGGCATAGGACCATAAGAATTCCTAAAGCACTAAGTCTTGGACCATTGGCTAGTGAAGTCAAAGACAAAGAAGAAAACTTGAAGGCATTCCATGGTGTTATGAATCCCTTTTTCCTCATCTAGAATAGTTAGGAAAGAATTATCAACAAAGTGGCCATTAAGAAGTTCATCTTGAGGTGAGTGGTGGAGATCAATTCCCTTGACTAACCCTTTGGAATCATAGTCTGCCAACAAACAGCCAAACATTTCCAAAACTAAGACATACAAAGAAGGAACTATGTGGGAGCCTTTCTTGATAGATTGGAAAAGACAAAAATTCTCAAAATGGTGACCATGAATGGTGAGACAAGTAGAAACATATGGAAAGAGTCTCAAGATAGAGTGAACAAACCTAGGACCAAAACCAAGGACTTGTAACATATCAAGAATGAAGGGCTATTCAATCTCGTCACAGGGCTTTCTAAAGTCATTTTTAATAAAAAATATCTCTCTGCTTAGATGTGTGAGCCCATTCCATCCCTTCACAAAATAATAATGATATTGTCTATGATATATCTACCTTGAATGAAACTAGTTTGCTCAAATCTAACCACCAAGCAAATGAGGTACCTAAATCTCAGGGCTAGAGCCTTGACAATAATTTTATAGGAGACATTTAAGATGGTTATAGGTCTCCAATTGGTGATGAGCTTAGGGTCTATATAACATTGGGAATAAGTTTGATATTACCTTTGCTAATAATCTGTCTAAGAGAGCCTTTGGACATAGATTCCCTGATAAACATTGTGTATATCAAGGTCCATACAATCCGACAAGGTTTGGTATAACTCACAACGAAAGCCATCAATAATTAGGGCTTTGTCATGAGCCATACCAATCATTGTGTTATAAATCTCTTCATTGAAAATGGACATATTGCATGCCATTTTTTGGCTTGGTGTGAGCTTACAAGAACCAACATCTAGACATTTTATTAAGCAACATCCTTATCTTTCAGAAGGGGACTAATCTTGAAAAATTGTTTGTAATGTTGTAAGAATTCTATAAAGATGTTTGGAAGACTAGTGATATGATCTTTGACTTCTTGATAGCCTTTATTTTTATATCAAAATGACGAGCTCTTAACTTGTTTGAAAACTCTTTGGAAACTATTTCCCCAATCTTTAGCTAGTGGATGTGAGCTTGGATTTGATAACCATGAGCTTGATGATTTTTTGCTAATTTTATATTTTCCCTCAGATCAATAATTGTATTTATAAAAGTATCATTCATGATGTATTTTTCAAGTTCCTAAGAAACCCTATAATCTCCCTTATGTATGAAACATTGGCCCATTTCTTGAACATAGCTAACTGCTTTCCAGACACATAGAGGAAAGTGATAGTGCAAACAATCATTGTCTCCCACCAATCAATTCACCTAAAGGCATTATTGGGGTGAGACACTAAGTTACAAATCCATTTAATGTTAGTAAGGGTTTTCTCATGTTGTAGATATGAGGTGTTAACGTAAAATTGGTTGGTAAAATTTTTAACCCACATAATACACCATTAAATTTGAAATTTTATGGTTTGATTGTCAGAAAGAACATCTGAAAGCACTCTAATTGGCCTATCAAAATGTTGGGAAAAGGAAACAATATTTTGCTATGAAATAAGGGCTCTATCCAATCTGCTAAAAACCCTATCATTTCCTTAGCAAAAAATAGACCAAGTTAACCAAGGGGTAAGGGGAAAGGTTTTGTGATGATGATTAGTGTCAAAATCCCTAACTTAGTATGCATATAGAACCTAGATCTCACTCACTAGAACACCAACTCATGGGTAAAGCCCCTTTTTATCCTCTTTAGACTCTATCATGTTGAAATCTCCATAGATTACCAAAATTGCATATGGGAGTTTCTTGCTATCCATTATCAGATAACCATTTGATCCATAACTTGGTTGGAGGCATAGAGATTAAATAACCCAAGGGGTTACCTTTAAAAATTAAAAAAACCATTGAAAGTACAGATTTAGATGGGTCCACTCCCTAATCAATTATAAATAGGGTAAAAAGTGGCACTATCATAATGATCACTTTGCCACATCCCATGTCATGGCTTGACATGTGATAAGTGGTGTTAGGAAAAATGATTTGATGCCATATACAGAGAAAAATTATTAATCCTCACTTCTTACAACCAAAGAATGTGCAGTTCTAAAAAGTTTTGACAATTGGACTATACCAAGTACTTTGAATTAGCTAAACCAAAAAAAATCCATGAATAAAAATTCATTGGAAACTATCAAGGGGCATAGTTTCACCATCTTGGCCTTCAAGTGTCATAAAGTGGTTACTTAGAAAATTTTGGTGTTGACCTTTAGTAATAAATTCAACAAGTAAAATAGGTCACCGATCATTCTACAATAAATCCTCCTCATTCCTAATAGGGGAGGAGATCCACAAGCATCACATCAATGATAAGGGGAAAGAGGGGTTTCTTTAGCATTTACAGCCAAAATGGGGACCTTTTGAGTCAAGGAATCTTGTGATTGAAAGAATGAGAAACTAGGGTCTAAAGATGCATGTGTTTTAAAAATAACATTGGTTAACCTATAAAGTACTTTCCTTATACAATTAAGGTTTTATTATCGAGCTAGAGTGGCCTCTGTAACCTAGATTTTGGTAATGGGTTGTGGGTTTGCCAAAAAGGCATCAATGGTAAGCTTAGAGCTAGTGACAAGAACCCTATTATTATAGTTATTCAAAAAAAAATTCAACCCACAAATTTTTAGGTATCAATAGCTCCTACATGGGGTCTAGTTGGCTCAACAATGGCTCTAGCTAGTGGATTTCTTATGGTCACGAGTGAAAAATATATGATCTTTTGGTTTGTTGACTAACTCTAGAAGCTAGTGCTGAGAAGGTTGATATATGATGTTTGTTGAGTGAAGCATTTTCATCTAGTTTGGTTGTCTATGTTCTAATGGAGCTCACATGTAAGATCTATCTCCACACATACATGCTATTGTGGTTGGCCCGTGTATAACCGATCTATTTCGATGTAAGTGAACTAATGTAAGGAATTTACCATTTATTACAGAAAATGCTAAAATGGAATAGGTAAGACTTAAAATTTACCAAGACTTGGACCTTGATCTTGGCCTTCTTAGCTATGATAATAAAGTCTTGGGTCTAGGGGAAGAAGATAAGCAATGAGCTTATAACAAAAAAAATGCCATGCTTGTGAATGGTGACACAATATTTAGGGTTTTCAAACCTAAAAGGGAATAAACTTGTTGATGGGTTATATGGCACACCAACTTAGGGTGATGACGAGCCCTCCAACCTCTTTTGAAAGGGGTTTTGAAAGTCTCCTGAGGGTCTATATCTATTGAATAACAACGTACTAGATAACCCAGTTGGTCAATGTGCAACTATTATAATTCGAGGGACCTTTATTGGTTTGAAAGTTAAATGAAACTTTTAGCCTTTAACAAATTAGAGAGAAATGCAAGTTTTGTTTTTTCATGAATGTGGGTTTTAATATTGTTCTAAAAAATGACAAAACATGCATAAATTTGCCCAACAATAAAATCAATGTTTTGAGTTTTATAATGAAAATGCCACTAATTTAATTCATATATTCCATTGCCAATAATGATTTAATAGTCTGAAAGACAATAATGAATGAAATTACAATCGTGATAAACGTTCACATACCTACTCCATTCAAATTTACTCTAAACCCTAGCTAACCGAATTGATAAAAAATGCAAAATAAAGAAGGAAAAGAGAGAAATAAAAGACCATAGTGGCGACACAAGAAGTTTGAACCATTTGATTAAAAGGATTTGGTGAAATCGATCTATCACTTAGGTTAATATATACAAGCCCACAACAAAGACGATGCATGAGGCTGAGGGAAAGTGAGCCATGAAAAATGAAGAGCAATACCACCATATTTCACACGCAAATGAACACAAATTCCACAACTTTCAATTGATCAAGATATCCAATTTGGTTATAATATTTGAACCCAAAATAATCTTCTGGTTACAAATTTCGATAACGTAATAGCAATGTTCAACAAATAAAATGAGAAATTACACTACAATGCATAAAAAATATGTTTGGTCAATGTCTCCTCATAGAATCAACAAAGACCCAGTGCTTTGAATGGCGCTTGGCTTCCTATTTATAGAAAACTTTCGTCAATGGAGCCAAGTGTTGCGCTCCATCTCCTTTATTACTGCAAAAAAAAACCAAAAACAAAAAACAACAAGAACAAAAAAGTTAAATTTGCATTAAAAGCACTTTATCGAATAATTTAAAAATGTGCCAAGAAAATGATAACGCACATTTTCAAAAAATTGATTGCATCCAACGAATGTGCCGAAGTTAGCTTTGTGATACTATAAACGTCACACAAAACAAGGCCACAACTCAAAAATTACAGCCAAAAAGACCTTCCTAAATTATATAAGCTTAAAATGAGAAAAATCAAAATAATATTAAAATTTATTTTAAAAAATTAATTGAATTGAATTAAACAAATTAAATTATATTAAATTCGCTTAAGTTAAATTAATTAAAAACTTTTTTTACGAAATTTAATTTAAAGAAATCAAATTTAATTAAAAAAAAGTTATAAATAACTCTATATATATATTTCGGCCGAAGACCTATCCGCGTCGTGAATCTCATGCATTACGCGCACAAACTAGACTGCCCAACTCGATTGGCTTCGCTAGTTTCGGTGTTAGTTATTATGCCCGGCTGACGCCACACTCGTACACCACTTCGTTAATTTCGTGGGTTTTGTGCACAACATGCATATTGGGATGCACCCAAACTGCAATTTCAGCACTTAACAAGCATATTAATAGTTGCTTGAGATCAATGTAGAATTTGAGTAAATGTAAATAATGAAACTTTTTCACATGGACTTAGTCTACAGAGTGAAGGCATTTTAAGGATTTAAATATGCACATAAATTGAGATATACCCAAAATAATGCAATGACATGCGAGTGAACAATCAAGCAAGTGATATTTTCAAAGGCAAGTTAAGTCATGTATAATTCATTTTTACGCTAAGTGCTTAATATGACATTTTCTTGCTCGAACTTGGTCTTCTCAACAGAAGGGGATTTGAGACTCGGTTTGATGTGAAAATTGAGACAACCCCTAAAAAAAACTCAAGAGAGATGAAACT
>JARHVA010000545.1:4980000-5080000 GCA_037957365.1 Torreya grandis | reverse complement strand
GAATGCGTACACGTTCTTATTGTTTTGTACCCAAAAGTATAAAAACATCTACATGAAGGTAATATTTACAAAAATAAGTGTTAAGTTTAAGTTTAAATACATATACATATACATATAACACATTTCATTTATAATTAGTAAATATAAACTCTGAAACTTTAATGTCTTGTTCCCATGTTATCAAACTCTCAAACTCTTTGAACTAATGTGGGAAATAGAACAAACCTTGACCACGTATGCTTCACTTGTGTTTTATCAACATGCAACTATGTAGGATTAGTAGATGAGGGTTGTAAATACTTCAATAACATGAGTGATTCAAATAGCATTACACATACAATTGAAATAAGTCTTGTTTACTAGCTATTCAACAACAAACCCACCTAAAACACAAAACCAATTAAAACCATGGCTTCATGATGAGTTAGCTACAATAATAGAATATGTAATTTAAATTATATATTGTTTTTTATTTTAAATGAAAATCAATTGTTCAAATGTATTTTAATAATATATGTACATGATAAAATTTAAAAAAAAATTATACATTATATATATATATATATATATATATATATATATATATATATATAAACATTACATTTTTAGTACACATATATCTCAAAAAAAGTTCTATTGAGTGGCATGTGTGTAGTATTTACTGGCATGCTAATGGCTAGATGGACAAAGGGAATTCTAACAAGTACCCCAAAGAAAAAAGTCACATCTCTACATGGTCAAAATTTAAAACAATGTTGAAAAAGGGCTGATGCTTAAGTAATTTGAACACACACACACACACACACACACACACACACACACACACACACACACACACACACACACACACACACACACACACACACACACACACACACACACACACACACACACACACACACATTACATTTTCAGTACACATGTATTTCAAAAAAAATTCTATTGAGTGGCATGTGTGTAGTATTCACTGGCATGTTAATGGCTAGATAGACAGAGGGAATTCTAACAAGTACCCCAAAGAAACAAGTCACATCTCTACATGGTCAAAATTTAAAACAATGTTGAAAAAGGGCCAATGCTTAAGTAATTTGAATAACCGTGTGTGTGTGTGTGTGTGTGTGTGTGTGTAATAAAACTATATATAAATATAAACATTACATTTTCAGTACACATGTATCTCAAAAAAAAATTTATTGAGTGGCATGTGTGTAGTATTTACTGGCATGTTAATGGCTAGATGGACAGAGGGAATTCTAACAAGTACCCCAAAGAAACAAGTCACATCTCTACATGGTCAAAATTTAAAACAATGTTGAAAAAGGGCTGATGCTTAAGTAATTTGAACAACTCGGATTACACCGACCTTTGATGAATGGACAATGGTGAACAATAGTTAATATAATAATAAAAAACTATAAATTTAAAGATAAATAACTACCACACTAATGATAATTTAATATTATATAATAATATATTATATAATATAATATTTATATATATTATATACTATATTTAATATTCATTTATATGATATAATTTAGTGTACAATGACTTGTATTCTTCATGGAAAGAGTATGTCAAAATTATAACTCCCTTGGTTTCAATTAGGAGTCAAACCAACTATGGGCGATCTAGGTTTGTTTTGGTGATTACAATGGATAAATTATTTTCGATACAATGGTGCTAGAAAAATTAGAAGTAACATAGAGTAATTAGAATTTCAAGTTTGGGATTTGGGAAATTTTTTGAAGTGGAATTGATTGCATATAATCAATATAAATATTAAAGTTGTAAACATTTTGACTATTTGTGATTATTTTCCTTGACCATCTGCTAGGTTGATCAAACACAGTGTGATGTGTTTGACTAGAAAATGTTTTCATATTTTAATTAATCATGATTTCCACCAATAATCATTAGTGTTTCAAATTCAAACATTCTCATGAAATGTGTCATCCTAAATTTGTGATAGATTAAATTTGTGTCCATTGGGCTTTGGGCTAATGTTAAGGCATTTAGAAGATTTTACAAATTTAATGTAGTAGTTGGCTTTACATGGATTTTATCCATAAAAAATGGTTACATAACAAGCAAGGTGGAAGGTTATTTGATTAGATGTTTTCTATAGAGAAGGGTCAATGAGGACAACATGACATTGATTTGATTGTGAGAAGGCTCCGTGTCTGATGTGCAACTCAAACTGGTGTTGCAATGCTAATGATATGGAGACAAAACATTGAGGTTATAAATTCTATATTGTAACTTATAGCATTGATGATGTGTGCAATGATAGGATATTTCATTTGATATAGTAAACCAGATGACCCATATCATATATATGTCACAACTTCAATACACTTGTTAGATTTATAAACCCTACACTGATAAAAAAGGGTTTATATCTTGTAGGGTGGTGACATATTTTATTGATTATATTATATTTGATTACATAAAGAAACAACATTCACTTTTTGGATCAATTCAAGAATGCAATAGTGTTGATGTGGGGAAAATACATTTAGGTTATGGAGTTTATCTTGTTACTTTCGTTACATTTGAAGTGAGGAATATTTGTTTTTAAATGCATGCCAATGGATACATAAGTGGGCATTGCTCATGATACAATGTGAATGTCATATATCATATACCAGAGGGCCCATATAATACACATGCCCCAACTTTATGGTAGTGGTGGCATCTTTTATTGACTATTTTCTATTTGATTATGAAAAGACTCGATGTCTAATGTGTGGATCTGATATGTAGATGTAAACAATAATGAAATGATTTTAATGTGGGTGAAATACATTGAGGTTATGGAGTTTATCTTATTTCTTAGGTTGCATTTGAAGTGAGTACCAATTTTTTTTCAAATTACATGCCACATGCATGCATAAGTGGGAATTACTCACGACACAATGTCTCTTTTGCTACTAAGGCCAAATCGTTACAGTTATTAATTTTTGTACTGATAACTGTCAGTCTAAGACTACAAATGTTATCTCATAATCCCTAGTATCTAATAGTTTGCAAAGCCTTGAGACTGTCATCTCGTATACAAGGTCAAGATGTAAGGGTCCATCTACCTTAGCTTATGTATAGATTGGTCTTGGAGACCAATGACTATGTTTGGCACTATTGGTCTTAAAGAGCTCTCCACATAAAACCATCATCGATATGGGATAATAGGCCTAAAAAGGACCTATAGATTTATTTTTATAAATCATTCATAGCTTTTTAATAAATCCATTATGGAGGATACACTTTTGATAGTTTTATTATCATTGATGGAAGCGGAAGCCCATCCTACACATAGGCCTAGTCATGGATATGGTTCTCTAAATCCCTCAAAATCAATCTCCCTATTTATATATAATTTGATTTCCCTATAACACAACATACATCAAATCCGACAGGCTTTAAAAGTAGGTTAAAACAATAATCCATGGAAACATAAAATTTGAGTGTGAGGATTGGTCTATACAACACAGTTCATTTTGTTGTATAGATTAGTGAAAATGCTAAGACCTATTTACCCATTCATACATGTTACCAAACTCATCCAACTTGTGCATACCTATCATCAACCTCTTTCAATTTGTCTATCTTTATTCCAAGTGTCAATTGCTTCACAAGGGATTTGGTTTGTTTTTATTGCATGGTAATTTGGTTCAAACATTATATACAAATATATATATATATATAATGTCATTATAGTATAATTATTATAGTGTCTATATATTTATTATTAATATATTTTATATTATATATACATGTATATTATATTCGTATAATATAATATATGTAAATATAATAATGTTAAATAATAGTACTATATAATAACTAATTTTATTGTATATTACATATTAATATATAATCATAGAATATATTATAGTAATATATTTAAAAATTATAATTATAATTATTATTTTATATTATAATAAAAATTACAAGATACACCAAAATGGATGTAATTTTACGTTTTGATAATGTGTGGTTTTATCAAGTGAGAGTGTAAATTAGCAGTTGTACCTTACTCAAAACCTATAACTAATGACCCCATCTGACATTTTTTTCATGAACTAGTAAGTAGCAATAGTCTTATATTTTGGTGGAGGTGATAGTGGAAAATAAGGTTGTGTATTCCTTCGTATGATGTGGAAATCAACTATGTAGGGTGAAAACATTTGATTTTACAGTGACATTGAATAATAGTAATGGGTTTCAGGTGATATCACATAACAAAGGGCCCATTATATACACCAAATAGAGATTTAAATGGTTTATACGAATTGTAAAGGTGTTCTTAGCTTGGTAGAGTGGGAACACCTTTGATTGGTCATTTTATACTATCAAGGGTGGATGAGTATGTCATGAGATCTAATTAGACTATGATAGGGCTCCATGTTCGATGTCAGCTCAAATAAGTGCTACAATAGCATTGATGTGAGTACAAGACATTGAGGTCCTAAAATCTATCATGTAGCTTCTAGTCATCCATGCTTCCAATATATTGACACCTCAAGAAATTACATCGGGTTTAAGATCATACAAAACACCATACTCGAACCCTTAGAAGAAAAGGAAACCACAATTAGAGTTTATCTTCATAAACATCTTATTTATTCAACTTAGACTTTTACGCTAGGAACCAATATGTCTCACCAAATCGTATCCTACTAAACAATTCCGTCCAATGTTATTTGAACCTTTAGGCCAACTACTAGTCATTATACCATTCATGTATCACTAAAATTCATTGTAGTGATACATTGTAGTGTATTGATTTTCTTGACTAATGAATTAATATAACTTTTAGAATTATGTTTAATTAGAGTATTTTTTTAATATTTTACAATGTTGAGGGGCTTAAAAATATTAAGGTAGCTTAAATATTCCCTATTATAATGTAGGACGTATACTATATGTTGTTTTCTTATGGTTTTTTTAGATCTACAAATTAAATAGGGAAAGAAGAATAAATAAATCCTCATAGTGATTTGAATGAAATTTCAAAAAACTAAAAGAGGTTTTTGGATCCTGAGATCTAATGGACACATTTGGAAAAAAAATATTTTGTATGTCTAACATATTTTAGAAAAAAAAAACTTGATGGTGTGAAGATCTTTGATATAGGATTTGGATGTTTGGATAAACTCTTCTATTCTTTACAAGTTTTGGGGTGATCATTCTCTTACCACAAAACTTTAGTTTTCACATTTAAATTTTGATAAAAAATTATATAATATCTTCATATTCAAAATAAACTCCTAAATCCAACTTATTTATTTTTCTAATTCTAAAAAGATATTTATAATTGATTTACTATTTGAAATATATCTTTAACTAGCTAAAAGTGTTTGGATTTTTTTATTGTAATTGGATTGTATTTAATTTATTCATGATAATAAAACTGAGCACACATTGCCTTTACTATAAATTAGAGTTGGAGGTTAAAGTCAGAAATAAAGTCAAAGAGAAGGGAATGTTTTTTAAAATTTAGAAAAATAAAATTGAAATTAAAGTCCGACTAAAAGATGAAGACATTAAGGGGGATTAAATAAATCTAACGTTAGGTCTAACTTTAGGTTTGATATTAGGCATAGAACATTAAGGTGAATTTAGAGTGAAGTCAACTTGAATTTAGGTTTGCTCCTTTTTACACTTTTAACTTTAGTTCCTACTATAAATCGGACATTAAGTGACTTTCAATATTTGAATTTTTGTAATCTTTGTTAAAACTATATTAAGTCGGATGGAATATATTTATAGTTTATATATTTTGTACATTGTATCAATTATCGTTTAAATTGTAACTATTCTCATTTGATGAAAATTCTATTTAAAAACTATATAATAAATAAAATATAATAGTATATTTTATTTTTTTTTAAATTTGATATTATGGATATTATATGATGTTATAGTGTGATTATTATTATTTTTTTAAAGGGAAAAAAAACTTTATTTAATCCAAATAGAGATACAAGGCAAGAGCCACAAGCTCAATAAAAAGGAGAACCGCCAACAAACCAAACAACAACACTACATAGTTTTGTCTTCCAATAAATCTCTCTCCAAAATTCCCAGATAATTAGAAGGTAACTCATCCCTACCATTGATATCCCAACCATCCCCTTTCGCCGAGGCCCACTTCACCAAGCAGTCACTTACGCTATTCCATTCTCTAGGGACATGACAGAAGGAGACAGATTCCAAAGAGATGCAAATACTTAAAATCTGTCTGACCATCGAAGCTAACACCATCCAATCTCTGGTTGTTCAACATATCCACAACAATCTGAGAGTCAGACTCACAAATAATCCTCCTCCAGCCAAGAGAGCAACCCTGCTCAACAACAATGTTATAATGTTATCTAAAAGAAAACCTAAATTTAATTATTATATGTTCAATATCTTATATAGTGAATGTTTTTATAAAAAAATATATATATTATCTTTTTACTATTTTTGAGATATGTTTTATAATTTATCTATAATATATTTTTAGCATAAGTGGTACAAAACATTTTACATTAACATCATACATCATCTTTATAAGTTATATTTGATCCGGTACTTTTAATATTATTCCATTTATTTTTTTAATTAACAATATAAGTAGAAGGTGACACTTATGTATTATATATATTACATGAATTATCATTAAACTTAAAAGTAATATAGGATTTAATAATGTTTTTTCAAGTCACTTCTTTAATATATAGTATTTTCAAGATATTCATACACACACACAGAGTAAAGAGGGTTAAATGGTTTCCTCATTCGTTTTATTAAACAAAACTAATTATTACATAAAACTAAAAGAGGCTTAAGATGGTGAAATACAAAGTCGAGCTTGATAGGAAATAAGTAAAATCATAACCAATTAGTGAAAGAGACAATTGATAGAATCCAAGATAAATCATCAAAGGTTATGTTACCTAAGGCCGAAACCATCACCACCACACCATCCAAAATCTAGGTGAGCCGGAATCAACATGGTAATTATGTTGATAGACGTTCTACAATGGCATATTAGGAAGTGGTGGTAGGCTATAATGGAATGAGTGTGTTTACTTTTAATTGTCATCGTAAATTTGACGTTCATTTAATTATCATTTTATAATTTTTTCCATTTAAAAAAATTGACCGACATACATAAAAAGAAATATAATTAATTTTTACAATACAACATATATATTATATTTGAGGCTGATATTATTATTTTATCAATTGATAAATACCATGCTCACACACACACACACACACACACACACACACACACACACACACACACACACAAATACAATTAATTTTTATAATATAATTTATATATTTTGTTTGAAGGAGCAACCATACATTGTGAGCTAATAAAAAAGTTGACACTTATCCCATTTAATGATGAGCCCTTGATCGCTGATACAACCCCACATCATAAGCAATGACTTTGATAGAATTTATAGAGGTCTTGTAGAGCTACTTGCCATCTAACAAGTGTGAAAGTTGTATGCAAATTGGTGTGTTAATTTATTCTTTTGTAATTTATTTTTAAGGTATTTTTATTTTACTTCTTTATTTCAATGATTGCTCATCCTCTACCCCTTCTATTTCCATTTATCGTGCCTGCAATGTTCATCCTCTTCTGACCATTATTCATTCTCCATTATTATTAGCAATAGATAAATTATCTCTTCTTTATAAATTCACTAGAAATACATTTACAGATAGAATTGCATCAAAAAATATATGGTAAATAATGTATAAAGTCAATTTTAAGAACACCTAAAAAATAACTACACAAACAAAATTATGGTTTAATGGCATATTTTTTCCTCTCTTGTGTATTTATTACATTAAACAAGTGCATAATCACTAAGGTGAAATGAAATCAAAGATGTGGTGAGGTACCATAAATAGTGAATTTCCAATTTTATTAAGCAAGTGGTCATATGAATCTAACCCATTATAATCCTTTTAGGTAGGCTTACGATCGAGAATTGGGTTATCCGTAAGTTTTTGACTAGTTGAATCAACTCGTAGTTTCCTTGGCATGCTAATTCGAGCCACCATAAAAATGCCATCTAGGCAAGTACTTTCAATACGCATTTGTTGTTCAAATTATTTGTACTACACTAATATAGTATAGGGTTGCAGTTCATGTAAATGTGAATTAATAATTTTTTAACCCAGGTAGTTGGGAGATTGGTCAGTTCAAATAATGGGATTTAGACATAATGTTGGTAAGAAAAAGGTCATTTCAACATTGCCTAAAGGAAGTTTATAATATAAAACATAAATATTATAAATAATCAATGTATTCATTATATATATTTTTAAATTTTTAATGGCTTGTTTTCCACTTTGTATTTGATAAAGTTTAATATAATTGGTTATTAGATATGTTATGCTTTTACAAATCATATAAATAAATCTTAAATTTTTTGAAATAATTTTTTTCCTTTTTATGTACTCAACATTTTGAATCAGCATCCGTGATCTTTCATTAGGTGAAAATGACTTATGAAATATCATGGGTAATGATCTCAAATGTAAAGAAAAAAATAGGAATATAATTATTTTAAAAAAATTAAGAATTAAAATTAGTTATATTTTATGATTAAACAATATAAATATAACTAGATGGCCATGAAATTTAGTCCCCCAATGAGTGCACTAAGCTATTGAACAATACCAAGGCCACCTTCAACTCCAGATTTAAACTATTACCTTCACAACAATGTAATAAATAACATGTTATAGTTAACAACATATTAATTGTGTGACCATTTAAAAAAAAAGTAAATATGGGACTAGATAGAGTATAAATGTGATGAAAAAATATATTTTACATAGCTTGATAATATTTAATATTATTTTTAATAACTATCATACATATCTTAGATAAATTTATGTAAAATACGTTGAGAGTTATCATTCTCGAGGCCATTATTTGACTTATGTTTAATAAGTGGAATAAGGGCCTCAAGAATGATATCTCTCGACATATTTTACATATATTTATCTAAGATATGTATGTTAGTTAGGCTTGACCTCCACCTACATCCCCCACAAAAGGTGCCATCAACATGTTGTTATCCATCCATCCATCCTCATGCACATTCCATGGGTCAACCACACACTCAACAATAAAGACCTCTATAGTAGTCGAAGCCACTGATAACCCAATAGGTCTACCACCATTACCATGTCTACCACACCTACCCCTAACACATATGAACACCATATAAACACCTAAACTTAGAGAGAAATTACAATCCTTTATGTACCCATGCATGACCCTAGAAACTGCATGTCATCACATGATCGACCACCTCCCACCAAGCGAGATCTATAACCACTACCTAAGGGAGGTAAATCTAATGATGATAGTCTAAATAACCTAACCAAAATTCATTCAAATGAGATCAAAATAGTCAACCACCAAAGGTCCAACACCCCATCTAGAGATGGCATGGGGATCTATAGACTTGGATGTCCAAAAGCAAAATAAAACCTCCTAAAGGTGAGTGTTGATGAAGGGTTGAATGAGGCTTCTATGAAAATCTCATGATAGTCATATAATGTTCTTAGAGATCATATAAAGTGTCTAGGGGAACAATCCCCATAATCTCATGATCGATAAAATCAATGATTGTGGGGTTGGCCCCCAAAACTCTTCCATGGTCTTGGCCAAACCAACCTAAAAATATGGTTTAACCAATCATTTAACAATCATGTAAACCAACACCTTATCCTTCAAAGTGAGTATATGGTTACCATTGAATATAAAAACCATTTCATAATTAACCTTGGCTCTGCATTTAGTTTCTAAATTAACAAGAATAATGTCTTTAAGGAATGCATCCAACATAACACCATATTGAATGAATAAGACCTTGAGGAAAGAGTCTAACATTTTACCATCAAAGGACATCTCTCATTTAGTATCTGTACTATGAATGAGGGGCATGCTAATATTATATTAGAGCATCTCTACCATGGATGATCGAAACAATATTCCACCCCCTTTTTGTTGAGAGCCATATGCATACCTCAAATACACTTGTACCTTCACATTGTGCGATCAACTCCCACCAAACTTAAACATCAAAACAAATCCTCTATGCGTGCGAGCCTCATAAATACCTACCAAATGACAATAAATTTAGGCTATACCATTTTGGAAGAACAAACACTTAGATGGGGGTGAATTAGTGTGAAAAATATTATTTCAATTCCATATAGCATCCATAATCATTCAAACAAATATAGAGATATAGCAATGCATAATCAATCATTCATATGAGCATGAAGTAGGAACTTAACACATGAAAACAAGATCTATGTGGGAAACCATCATGGTGGATAAAACCCATTGACACACACCTTGTAATATATTCCTATAATAAATGAATAATTTTTTTAGTAAGGCACCAACCCCTCACTAGTCAAGCACTAACTCAAGTAGTCCTTTAACAAGCATCAATTTGTAAGGAAGCACCAAACCCCTAGGTAATTCATCACAAAATTAACTAACTTGAAATTTATGATCACATTTGAACACCTATTTCTCACTCAACTAAATATCACCACCTTCTTTTGATCTTCTCACTCTTCTATCTCTCTCAAACAACGTATTAGGCCTTCTCGCTCAACTAGCCCTTTCCTTGGTAGAATTAGGTCATGTGACCTTACTCATCACCTGTAGAAACATAATTATAACTTCATGACATTTTAAATACATCTATATTATATTATTCAATCCCTCTACCTAGTTTCCAAACCTCTATATCCTTCGCTCATATCCTTAATATTCTAACTAGATGAATTAGGCCTATTAAACCTTCTCTTTATACTTGACTCTTGATCTAACCCATCTTGGTTGGCTAAGAACCTATCCATACTTTTATCACCCTTATAATATATCAAAAAATATGTTTCACCAGTTAATCACCCACTAAATAGGTATATCACCACCCATAAGGACCAAAACAACCATTATGCCTAATAGAGACCTAATGCAATTAGGCCTTCTCAAAGCACACATTTCACTTTGACCATATTGGAATGATATCAGCCTAAAAAAATGTATGAAACACTTAAAAATATTCTTAAATTATACCTATAATAAACTCACATTATTTCCCCAACTCAATTTTTCTCCTTTCACTCCTTGAACCACACCATTAGGTCTACTCGCAATTAGGCCTTCTCGTTGCCAGAAAGTCTATCTTGAAAATCCAATGTATACACTCAATTTTGATATATAAACCAAAAAAATCACATATATATAATATCCATGACCTTAGGTTCAACACTAAGTCCATTATATTTCACCATATAGGGTAAAAGTCCTCAAACTGATCATCTATATATGCTCACTCAGAACTGCACACATGCTTCAAAAACCCAATCAAGAGCCTTTGAATTTTCATACATTCATGGAAGTTTATCATGCATAAAAATACACTAATAATATATTATTATACCTATATAACAACTTAATGTGCATTATATTATTAAAATATATGCAAAAAGACTCAAGAACATCATTCTCACTCACACACAGAAAACTGCTTGTAGCTCCAAAAACATAGTCATGAAAATCAAGATTTGAAACACCTATGTGAATAGTTATATGAACTTAAAATGAGTTTAAATTATCCTTAATCATATTTATAATATCTTGGAATAGATGTATTACAAGGTTCAATATCAATATTGGTCTTACAGACCAATTTCATGTCTTCACCCTACACAGACCTCACTGAGTTAGACAAGTCACTTTGAGAGCAACATTTTACTTGTATATGAGAATTAAAAAAAACATTAATCAGAGGGGATATGTGATATAGGTATTTAAAAATTATTCCATTTATTTTTATACATACCTAAACCACTACAACACATTCCAAAACTCATTCTCACTTCTACCTAGTTTTCTCATTATCTTCCTCATTAGGCATGTTTAGCGATAGGCCAACTTCAATGAATATTTTAGCCTATTTAAGGTATAAAATATAATAAAAAACTTACATTATTATGAAATAAAATTATCACACATCATCCCCCAATCATTTTCATTCTTTGACCTAGTCAACCTTACCATCTATATTAAAAAACCAAGGAATAAGGAGTTTCTTATAGCTTCCACTCACTCTTTTGAAAGACCAATGCCACCTAGAGGTAATTAGGAGATTAATATAAATTTTAAAATAATTAAACTAGACTTAAAAATCCATTTTTGGAAATCAAAATCAAAATATTCACCAATGGATCATTATGAGGGCTTTAGGAGTGTTTAAATTACCTTCTATTCATGGCAATCATTCATAAAGGATTTCCCCTCATCTACAAAACTAATTACACTAAATTTTAGATAATACCCTTACAAAACATCCATAAAATTATTAGGATATCATGCAAAGGGTTCACATGGGAACGAGCATAAATAATTTCTTCTTGGGTCTATTATACCTCATTTTGTGCACACACAAAACCTCAACACCAATTTTCATTATTTTCCCCTCAGTAAAGGACCTCAAACTTGGTAAAAAAAATTGACACACCTTCTCATACCTTTTAATATTCTATCATGATCTCTATCATCTTGAGTACTAAACTTGAACCCTCATTAGGCCATACTAGGTTTCTTTACACATTAGGTCTTGAACTGCCATGCACACTTAGACCTTAAACACACCTAAAAATATATTGCATTGATTTAAAAAACTAATAATCATGTCATATGACCTCAATATTTTGTCACACACTACCTCACATCATCTCCCAAGCCTTAGACTGCTCACATCATCATGCTACTAGGCCTATGCCTTTTCACTAGGTTTCTCAAGTACATGGCTCATGAACTCAACCTCAATAATAACAAAGACAACTTAGAATGACATAAATGACACTTTCATGACATCAATAACAACTTCATTCATGCCTTAGAATAAATTCTCAATAATCTACCCCTTTGTCATTGATGACAACCACTCATTGATGGCGATCATTCAAAGAATCTTCTCTTATTGGGATACATATCCCCCATATAGATCAATATCCCCCTTTGACATTAATGGAAAAGTAATACTTGTAACAAAACTTCAATAAAAAATATATATATATATATATATCATGTCAACAAGATCCCATATCTCATTGTATATCTTAGACATCTTCTTCTTGACAAACTGATATGACTTCCCCTTTGACCTCACAGTTTGTGCACTTATTCCCTACTCTTGGAGTTAAAACACCTCCTTATTATCTCCCCCTAAGCACTTTTATTTTATTAGTGACTATTAGAAATAGGAATCACACCCAATTCCTATGTCAGATGTTCAAAATTAGCCTTTGAAAGAGGCTTAGTCAAGATATCTACAATCTGATTCTTCATAGACATAAATTCAAGCTTAATACTTTGTTCACTTACATGTTCTCTTAATAAATGATACTTGATATAAATGTGCTTGGTACTTTAATTCATGATAGGATTATTTGAAACACTTATGACACTAGTATTATCACAAAAAATAGAACTAGTACCATCAAACTCCACCTTATAGTCTCTTAAGGTTTGTCTCATCCACAACACCTAAGTACAACATGAAGCTACTATAATTTACTCAGCCTCACATGTAGATAAACCCACTACTAGTTATTTATTACTTATCCATGAGATTAGGGCCTTACCTAAGAATAAGGCTCCTCCACTAGTTCTCTTTATATCATTTAGACTCCCATCACAATCTGTATGTGTATAGTCTACTAGGTCAAACTTATTGCTCCTTGGGTACCATAATCCATACTTCCTTTTAGATACATAATTATCTTCTTGACTCTTTGTAGATGAATTTATTTAAGATCTGCCTTAAATCTTCCCACAATACCTACTACTTGCATGATGTTAGGTCTAGAGGTAGTAGTATACAACAAACTCCCAATCAATGATCTATATTTTGTTTGATTGACTCTTGAAGATTCATCCTCCTTGCTTAGCTTACATCATGTAACCATATGTGTACTTAAAATATTGAAATCTTCCATTTAAAACTTGTTTAACATCTCTTTTATATACTTTACCAATGAAATGAACATACCTTTTTTAGATTGACTAATTTGAAGTCCAAAAAAGAAGGATAGTTCTCCAAACATAGACATTTAAAATTTTGACTTCATCACCTCTATAAAATCCCTGGTAATATTATCATTGGTTCCGTAAAAGATGATATCATCCACATAGACAGCCACTATCAACTGACGTTCATTTTTCAATCTTTATATACAAATTGCTATCTGCAACTCCTCTCTTAAAACCTTAGCCCAAAAGATACTTATCTAGTCTAGAATACCAAGCTCTAGGAGCTTGTTTTAGACCATAGAGATAATTCTTCAATCTTTATGCATAGTCCTTGTTATCATTCAATATAAAACCCTCAGGTTCCTTAATGTAAATTTATTCTTCTAATTTCCCATCTAGGAAAGATGACTTGATATCCATTTGGTATATCTTGAAGCCTTTGAAACCTTCATAGGAAATAAACATCCTAATAGCCTCTAACCTTACTATAGGATCAAAGTTTTCCTCAAATTCCACTCCTTATACTTCATCATATGCATTGCATACTAGTCTAGCCTTGTTTTTGAACACCTATTTTATACCAATGATATTTTTATCTTTAGGCCTAGGTACTAACTCCCAAGTCTCTTTATTCACAATTTGATTTAACTCCTCATCCATTGAATCTATCCAAAACTTATCTACACTTGATTATACATAGATTTTAGGTTCATATTTTGATATTAAATAAATATTCTCTTGATTAATATCACTCACCATTCTTTTCCTTGTTTTTATACCTACACTTTTATTTCCAATGATCTGAGATTCAGGATGATCCTTTTGAATTTGCCTATGAGGACATTTTGAGTCCTTTCTCTCCTCAATCTCTTATTCATCCTCATTTATGTCTATTTCTCCTTCATCATTCTTTGACTGAGAATATTATTTCTTAGTCTCATCAACCTTCACATTTGTGCTCTCCACTATCTTTTGCGATCTCTTGTTGTAACATCTGTAAGAAGCACTTACTAATGAATTTCCTAAGAAAATACCTTCATCAGACCTTGAGTAAAACTTACCTAAGTCCTCATCATCACTATTGATATAAAATTTACTCCAAAATACCTTAAATTTTTCAACACTTGTAGGTCTGATATTCCATAATTCAAATGGAGTCTTATCGAAATTGATCCTAATTTGTCCTTTATTTAAAGTGTAAACTGTAGTACCCACAACTTCTCTCTAGTATCCATTAGATAAATTTGAATCATTAAAAATGTTCCTTACCATTTCTTGAACCATTATGTTCTTTCTTTCAACCACCCCATTCTATTGAGGTATTCTAGCAACTGAGAGCTGTCTTCTTATTCCATTGTCCTCACAAAACTCATTAAACTCATTTGACCAAAACTCTCCTCCTTTGTCAGAAATAAAAGACTTTACCTTCACATTCATTTGATTTTTAACTAAAACCTTGAAAATTTTGAACTTACCTAGATATTCTAACTTCTCCTTCAATAATACTACCCAAGTCATTCTTTTGAAGTCACCTTTAAGCAACATTAAGTAGTTGTCACCTTGAATACTTTGAATCCTTTTAGGGCCACATATATTAGTATGAATTAGCTCTAAAGATATAGTAGTAGAGTATTTTTTAGACTTAAATCTCCTCCTAGTCTACTTACCATGTTGACATGCCTCGCAAAGAGCATCTGTAAGTCTAAATTTTTTTGGCTTGTTCTTCATAGATCCCTTAGAGCTAATCTTGACTAGATGTTCAAAGTTAATATGACCTAACCTCCTATTCCATGGCCAAATTTCATCAACATTGTTCATAAAGCACTTATATTTTGTGATTTCATTTAGTAAATATAGTTTGTTGTTAGTTCTCTTGGCTTTGGTAATCAGCCTTCCTAATTTTCCTCTCCTTATATCATATCCTTTGTCATAAAAATTTAGGTTATGTCCTTGGGTGCACGTTTGACTTACACTTAACAAGTTTTTTTTCATTCCATCTACATATAATACATTTTCTATCTTGGTCTTCCCATTATCCATGCTTAAAGCACCTTTCCTAACTATATTAGCAAATATGTTATCTCCAAACCTTACTGAACCTATGGCATTCTTCTTCAAAGTGATGAATTTGTTCTTATCTCATGTCATGTGAGTTTAAAAACCACTATATATGTACCACTTTAAATATTCATTCTGAGTATGAAAGTTAGTTTCAGCTATCATCGATTATTCTCCTCTGGATTCATGCTTCTCTTTCAATTTACCCATAGGGTTTGCTTTCTTCACCCATTTTTTAGTATCATAAATACATGTATCTTTAACATGACTATTTTTCCTTATATATCTTGTCTTACACTCTCTTGAAATGTGTCCTCTTTAGTTGCAGTTATAACACATTATTTTACTTCTCCATTTATGGTCAATAGCTCTATGTTTAAATTTAACACAAGAGAAACAACAACCAATGAAAGAATCCACATACTATGATTATTTAACCATATTTGTCTTTTTATGATCATAGAATGATACACCACTACCTTTGATATCTATTGATAGATCAAAACCCTTCTTGGCTTGTTGATGATTGACTTCAAACTTGACCACTTATGCATAGGTCTTGACTTTCCCAGCTTTATCACTCCTTGACTGATCAATTACTTTTGTAAACTGAATTTCCTTAAACTCCTTTTGTTCTTATTTGAATCCAAGACCTTTAATATCATAAAATGACCTTTTAATATCCATAATATTGTTAAGATTTATATTACTCTCCTCAAACTTTTGATATGTTATTATCTTGATTGCATCTTAATCAAATCGAGACTCTAAAGTATTTACTTTAATTCTAAGATGGGTGCATTCTTCCATAGTACTATTATATTTTGAAAAACATTCACAATATATTTAAATTGTTGAGGATAGATCCTCATTGTAATCATAAAATACACTTTCATTATCAAAATCCATACCTATGCTCCAAATATCTCCCTTAAATTATTAGGCTTGCAGAAGGGACCTTTCTCTGATACTAGTTTTTGGAAGCAAAACCAATAAGATTTGTGGGGGTTAATTAATGTGAAAACTCTTATTTCAATTCCATATATCATCCATAATTATTCAAACAAATATATAGATATAGCAATGCATAATCAATCATTCATATCATTATGAAGTAGCAACACAACACATGAAAAAAATATCTATGCAGTAAACCCTCATAGGGGATAAAAACCACTAACATAGCTTATAATACAATATTATAAATAATTAATCAAAAATTTAGTGAGACACCAATCCCAGAAGGAGTACCAACTGCTCACTAGTCAAGCACCAAGTCAACTAATCCTTTAGAAAACATCAATTTGTGAGGCACCAACTACCTAGGTAACTCATCACCAAATCATATACCTTGGAATTTATAATCACCTTTGAATATATATTTCTTACTCAACTAAATATTACCACCTTATTTTTATCTTCTCACTCCTATCTCTCTCAAACAATCTATTAGTCCTTCTCGCTCAACTAGTCCTTTCCTTCATCGAATTAGATCATGTGACCTTCCTCATCACCTTTAGAAACAAAATTATAACTTAATGAAATGTTTAATACATCTATCTTATATTCTTAATACCTCTACCTATTTTATAAACCTCCATATCCTTTTCTCATATCCTCAATATTCTAATTAGTCAAATTAGGCCTATTAGACCTTCTATTTATACTTGACTCTTGCTTTCACCCATCTTGGTCAGCTAATAAACTCTCCATACTTGGATCACCCTTGGAATAGATCAAAAAACAAGTTTTAAAAGTTAAACACCCACTACATAGGCTGGTCAACACCCATAAGGACCAAAACCACCATTAGGCCTAATAGAGACCTAATGCAATTAGGCCTTCTCAAAGCACACATTTCACTTTGACCAACTTGGAACACCTTCAGCCTCGACAAATGTATGAATCACTTAAAATATTCTTAAATTATACCCATTATAATCTCACCTTATATTCCCAACTCCATTTGGTTTATTTCACTCCTTGAACCACACCATTAGGTCTACTTGCAATTAGGCCTTCTCACTGCCAGAAAGTTTATCTTACAAATCTGATGCATACACTCAACTTTGATATATAAACCAAATAAAAAATCACATGGATATAGTTTAAATGACATAAATTTCAAAACCAATTCCATTATATTCAACCATATATGTTAAAATACCTCAAACTGATCAATTATGTATGCTCACTCAGAATTGCACATAGGCTTCAATAATCCAGTCCAGAGCCTTTGAATTTTCATACCTTCATAGAAGTTTATCATGCATAAAAATAATTTAATAATATCCTATGATACCTATATAAAAAATTCATGTGTGTTATATTATTCAACTCTATGAAAAAATACTCAAGAACATTATTCTCACTCACACACAAAAAATTGCATGTAACTTGAAAAATATAGTCATGAAAATCAAGATTTAAAACACCTGTTTGAACACTTTTATGAAATTCCAATTATCTTACATGATCCTTTATCATCCTTATACTATCTTGGAATATATATATATATTACAAGGATTAATATAAATATTGGTCTTATAGACCAATATCATGTCTTCACCCTACATAGACCTCACTATGTTAGACACGTCATTTTGAGGGAAACATTTTGCTTGTATATGAGAATTTAAAAAACTTATAATTATAGGGAATATGTTATATAGGTCTTCAAAAATTATCCCATGCATTTTTATCCATCCCTAATCCACTTCAACCTATCCCTAATTCTCACTTATGCCTAGTTTTCTCATTGTCTTCCTCATTAGGCATGTTTATCGATAGGCCAACTTTCATGACTAGTTTATACTATTTAAGGTTTGAAAATTGATTAAAAAAACTTAAATTATAATTAAATAAAATTATCACACATCATCATCCAATCATTTTCATGCTTTGATCTGGTCAACCCTACCATCTATATCAAAAAAATTAGAAATAAGGAGTTTCTTGTATCTTCCACTCACTCTTCTAAAATATCAATGCCACCTAGAGGTACCTAAGAGTGTCCTTTACATGTTATAATATAAAAATATCCTTACCAATCCATTATGATCACTTTAAAACAAGATATTCACCATCGAGTCATTATGAGGTTTTTAGGAGGGATTAGACTGCCTTCCATTCTTAGAAATCGTTCATAAAGGATTGACCATAAACTACAAAACCAATTCCAATAAATTTTAGATAGACCATTCCAAAAAATACATGAACTTATTAGGATTTCATGCAAAGGTTTCATGTGCCAATGAACATCATAAATTTCTTTTCGGGTCTACTATACCTCATTTTATGCACACAAAAAACCTCAAGACCAATTTTCATGATTTATCCTTAAGTCTAGGACATAAAAATTGGACAAAAAAATTGACACACATTATCACACCTCTAAAAATGATCTCATGATCTTTGGCACCTTGATAATTTAACATGACCCCTCATTAAGCCACACTAGGTATCTTTGCACATTAGGCCTTGAACCGCTAAGCACACTTAGACCTTGAACACCCATAGAAACCTCTTTCAGTGATTTCAACACATCATAATCATGTAATATGACCTCATACCTTGCTCACACACATCATCTCACAAGCCTTATACTGATCACCTCATCATGTTACTAGGCATATGCCTACTCATAAGTTTCTCAAGTTTATGGCTCATGATCTCAAATTCAATAACAACAAAGACAACTCAGAATGACATCAATGACACTTTCATGAAATCAATGATAACTTCATGCATAACATAGAACACATTATCAACATAACCCACCATGACATGAACACAACCACCCCAAAGAGAAAGATTAGGAAATTTAAATATTCAACACAATATCAACATTGGGCAAATCCTCCCACAAGTTATCTACAATCAATTCCTCATGTTGATTGATATCACTATTTACTAAAAATTTAGCCACATAATTTGAATCCATAAATCAATGAGAATCGTACATTATAGAGAAAGGTTCCAAATATTCCCATCATTGCTTCAAGATGTTAATAAGATTTTAAGCACCAACATTGCACTTATCAACAAAACTGATAATGAACATCAAGTCACCTTTAATGACCAACTTATTAATGCCATAGTGTATTACTATTACAAATATCAAGACCAATGAATGAGCTTCAACCTCACTATTGGTCCCATCCATAAGTTTCATGGAAACTATTATACCAAGGATACTGAGTAGTCGTGGATATCACTACTAGCCCCCAAAACCCCTAGATTTCCTCTAACTACCACATAAAAGTTCAACTTTAACATACTTAGGGTAGGGGGACACCAAGATGAATTATAATCCCTTTTATGAAACTTGTTCTATGAGATCGACCCATTAGTAGGAGGGGATTTATACAATATCCAAGAGGCAACAATCTATGTATCCCAATCCATTGAGATCCTAATGTTATATTTTGCATATTGGGAGTCAACTTCAGAAATGGCCACTTACAACTTATAATTGATAAATTACCTTGAATTATCCTTCCCTTTAAAAATATGAAGATTACATTCATTTCAGAGCATCGATATGAGAATAATTAGGGAAGCCAACCAAAGACATGAAAATATATCCCTATATTTTCCCATTGGCCATGAGAAGAACACATCCAATAATACATTAGGCCAGGCCCACATCCAACCCAACATGAAAAAAAACCATGACCAACATGACTTAACAATAGTTTAATAAAATAGGATATGATTTGCATCTTCCTCCTTAGAGAAGCAAATATGACAACAAGAGGGACCACATGTTATAATTTTATGGATTCTATCATAGGTAAGGAATTTTTCTTAAACAACAAGACAATAAAAAAACCCTACCTTCATGATCCCAATATTATTCTAGAAAATAAATTTCTACCAACAGAATGAAGTTTTATCTTGTTCCACCATTTTTTATCCCAACTTGATAGAATAGAGTCATGATTTGGTACCCACCCATTGAATCATATCCTTCAAATTGTTAAAAAAGTCTTATTTCTATCCCAAAAATCCTTAAACATAATCTATTGGTTCACCAATATAGGTAGGTCACCTCAATTCCCCCACTTACACTTATCTAGACCAAAGTCCAACTGGTTTTATAGATAATCAGAAAATTTACTCCCCCAAACATATGTAAGAAGAATTTTCCCCTCCTCCAGTCCTGAAATCTCTTAGAGAGGATGATGCCTATTGCATGATTCATTCTATAAATTCATAGAATATCCATTATTAATCACGTAGGAAACATGATCTATGATAATAAACTAAAATTAAATAATAAATTTTCATAAATGTGATATGGAGGGAGGATTCACCACTATGACAATGTTATAATTGGATTGCTCACTAAAATATTTCCATTGAAACAACTTGTTCTAAATCAATTTCAAATAAGAAATTATTCCCCAACTAATTTATCTCCAAGATCAACATCTTGAATGCCTAAGCTCCTAACCCCAGATCCAACTTGCTCTCGAGAAAAAAAAAAACCGTGTCCAATTTGATCAACATGAATTTATTTTTCTCACTTAAATGGTTTTAAAGGAAATAATTCATTATACAGTTAAAATTATTCATAAATTTTATAGTAATATGTATAAATATGGCATAAACATGTAGCACACTAAAGACTAACCTAGTTAAAGTGATGCATCCAACTAAAGATAGCCAATGTCCTTTCCATGAGGATAATAAAAAATTAAAGGAATTGATAAAATTATCTTAGATGGATATTTTAACAACACCAAAAAATAAAGGAACACCCAAATATTTTTTAGGCAACTTCACAACTCTAAACTCCAAGGTTTGAATGATCTTTTGTTACACTAGGCTAGGAACATTTAAGATGAAGAGCTTGGATTTTACAAAATTCAAAAATTGATAAGATGTAGCTTCTTATTCAAAAAATGCACTTGAAGGTCCATGTCTCATGTTTTGATGCCTCCCTAAAAGAAATTGTGTCATCATTGAATTGCTGATAAGTAAGATTCTCTAGACCTTCATTGACCTGAATTCCCTTAAGAAACTCAACAGTAAAGGCACTAGTCACGACCCTACCTAGATATTCAATCATGATAATGAATAGGAAGGGTCAAATAGGGTCACCTTGCCTCAAATCATTATTAGTATTAAATAAATGGTCCAACTTACCATTCATAAGAATCAATAATATAGGATAGGAAATAAAACTAAACACCTAGTTGCACCACAACTTATTGAAACCAAACTTCTCAAGGGTTTTACTCAAGAAGCATGAATTAATATTATCATAGGATTTAATTATGTTAAGCTTAAGATCATACCTTTCCTATGGTTGGAATCTAGTAAATGTAGAACCTCATGCATGATAATAATATAATCCTGATGTTAAGTCAATGAAAAAATCCATGCTAATCTATTAAACTGATGGTTTATAATTAATGTTTAATCCTGAGAAAAATTGATTTAGAGATGATTTTATACACCATATTTCAAATGGAAATTGATCTAAAATATCCAAAATTTGGCTTATCCCCTTTAGGAATGAGGGTGATAAACTTATAGTTAATATATAGGCCCAATTTGTATTTACAATGAGATTCCTCCACCATTTCAGCAATATATTCCTCCACAATATACCAATTTTTCTAAAAACAAATCCACCATGAATCCATATTATATGGTGAGGTCAACATACCCCCCTTTTTTTAAAATTAGGACTCTTGAGATATTTTAAAGCTTAACCCTAAAAATTTGGCATGTGTTGATCATGATTTAGAGTTTGAAGATCATCCACTTTAATGAAGTTGGTTTACTGATGTATGGTTTGCTTTGAACTTGCCTAATATTGCTAATAATTGGTTTTCATGTCTTATAGTTAAGGATCAAAGGAGTCCTTTCTAATAGATTCTTTTTCTAAAAACCCTGGCATAAACCCTTGGTTCAAGTTTGAATTTGAATCTGGTTGGAGAAAATTGGCGGGAACATTATAAATTTATCTTGGACTCAAGCCTAATTTTTATGTTAAGGCTTGGTCATATTTTTTAATGAAACCAACCCTTAGCCTAAAATTATGCCTTGGTCCCTTTTACTTCCCCCTATGTTTCCTATATCTCTAACGTGGTCTAATGTTATGTTGGCAGGGTCCTTTTTATCTTCTAACGTAGTCCAATTTTTATGCTAGGAGTCCCTTTAATTCTCCTAGTAGGGTCCTTTTGATTTTCCAAATTAGTCCCTTTATTATCAATTTAGCCTAAAGTTTTAATACTAAGGCCCCATTCATGTTTATTAACATGAATGAGATCTTAGTCTAAATGCCTTAGCCTAAGTTTTTTCATCCTAGGTCTTAGCTTAATTATCATGCATCTTTCAGGATCTAATGGTTTCTGCTTCCTCATACTTTTTGATCCAATTAAGTGAGGAAAATCTCAACAAACTGAGTAATTAGACCTTCATACCAATCATGTTCAAGCATCCAGATCATGATCAATGCCTTGCACTTCAATACAGACTGAAGATTAGATATAGTGAAGACATCATTAAAAAGTCAAAGCCTTAGGAGGTCTATGGAGTTACCATGTGACACTCCCACATTCAAAGATTAAAATCAAAGGGTCATGCATGTCAAAAGGGACCAATCATAAGCAAGCTCTGGAATCATTATCAAATGGCTCTTGCTTCATCATGGTGCTTGATAAAATGACATGAGTTGACTCCAAGATCCCAAGAAACTCCATGGAGCTAGCACATGGCAATCTCATATTGGAACATAGGAATTTGACGAGCTTAAATTTGATAATTTCATGAATATCATTTCATGTCCATGAGGCCATCATTGACATCCATGTGACCATCAATTTTAATACCATAAAACCAAAAATACTTCAATATCTTAAATTTGACATCCTTGAAAATGTCATTTAAACATCCAAGAGGCTTCCTTTGATGTCCATGAGGCTGTCAAAATTAAGCTCATCTAACCTTTTTACTTAGACTAAAAGGGGAATATTTTATGACATTCAAAGGGCCATTTATGATTTAAAACTTAACATAAAATGATTTAACCTAAGTCTTTTTATATTTATTAATATGAAATAGACTTAGATAAAAGCATTTTAGCCTATGTTTGTTTATGTCTATACATTGACTTAAAACTCATGCACCTTACAGGATCCAATGGTTTGTGTTTCATCATGGTAGATGATCCAACGATGCAAAATCATCAATGAATTTTCAATGGATCCCCAAAGACCTATGAGATTGACATGTGGTAATCCTATGTCCAATATGTGATTGACAAAGGTGTCAGAGCTTAGGAAGCCCATAGAGGTGCTAAGTGGCAGAACCATGGGGCTCGGGACCAAAAAGAACCAACAACAAGTAAGGGATTGGATCATAATCAATAGCTCATGATAAGTCAAGGATCTTAATCCAACAATGTGAAATAAAAGAAAATTTTTAAATGCCAATGGCTAGTGCTTCAAAAGCATTTATGAAAAATATTGTGAAAGGTTTTAGATAGATGCCAAATAAGTGCCATGCAAGTTCAAAATGATAAAATAGTAGATATTGTATGCTAAAAAATGCAAACATATAAATTTAAAGGTCTCAATCATATGTGAAACATGTATGAGCTGTGTTGTCCCCCAAAAATATCAGTCATTTTTTGCACAACATTTGAACTATTTTGAACTATTTTCACCCCACAGGCCAAAATTATCTCTTCCCTTCCCAAAAATTGTTCTGTGCATTCAAATTCTCCATTGTTCAAGCTTTTCATAAAACTACAGACTCTGCAGGCCCATTTCTATGGACCCTACAGGCCCATTTCTATCTCTGCAGGCCATATCTACTGACTTCGCTAGTTCTATGGACTCCCCCAGTTTTACAAAATCTTTTTCTATGAACTCTATAGGGTAGAACTACGAACTTCATAGATGGTTTCTATGGACTCTACCAGCTAGATTTCTACTGACTCTTTCAAAGTTAGAGAAAACTACAGACTTGGTTTCTATGGACTCTGCAGGCAGACTCAAATCTATGAACTCTCAAGACCTCAAAACTATGGACTCTGCAGGTTGGTTTCTATGGACTCTGCAGGAAAGAAATAGGTTCAACACTTAGTCACTTTTTCAATCGAGAAGTTCAAAGGGGTCTTCCAAGAGCCCGAAGGACAAGTTCCCTTGTGGAGGGAACTTGGAAACCAAAGTGGACCATTTCAAAGATCAAGTGAAGAATAGGGAATTATTTCAGAAAAGTTCCCATAGAAAAGTAAACAAGGCACAAGTCCTTCAGACAAAATGTTTGAAGGAATTGCTTCAGACATTTTGTCCAAAGAAATTCACCCAGGGATAAATCCTGATAGAAAGTAGAAGCAAGCGAGAAGAAAAGACAAAGGGAAGGAACATTTCCTTTAGATAAAATTCCTAAAGGAATTCCTTTAGACTTTTGTCCGAAGGAAAATCCTGAAGCAAAAGTCTGCTGACGAAACAAAAGCTTGTCGAAGGAATAAAAGCCTAGAGGCCATCCAAAAGACTTTGAAGGGCAGATACCCTTGCGGGGGGCTCTCCTCGACCCAAAGTGGACCCTTTCTCAAGACCATGAAGGGATTCTTCCCCTTCAAAAAGGAAAAAATAAGAAAGCTGAAAGAATTGCCAAGAAATATGATGGGCCTACAGACGTCAAAGTTAAACGTCGCAAACTAGCCATTGAGATCCAGACGTCTGGTGACATCTCCACAGCTGTCAAATTTAGGGTAACAAACTAACCATTGGTTTCCTGATGATGACGGGCCTAAAGATTTCAAATTCATGGAAATAAAATAGCTTTTGATATTTGAAAGCTGGAACACGGACCTGAATGCAAAAGACCAAAACACCAAAGGGAAGAACCGCTGATGGAAGAGTGTAAAGAGCCAGCAAGACCGAAAGAAATAGACTGAAAGCTTAGATCACATAGATAAGAATGAAATACAACAAGGAAAGGGGGAATGATGGAGAAAGATAAAAAATATCCATGCATAAGATATGTTTCTAGAAGGTAAATCAGCCCACCAGGTGGACATTAGAAGAGCACAAACATTCAATGGTGTGGCCCATTTTCTTGCATCGAGTAAAGAAAATAGTTGCATGCACATTAGGAAACACATCAATTGTCCCATATTAAATATAGATTATTGATTCCAGCATAGCCCATGGATATAATTTAAAATGCATTAAAGGCATTAAATGTATCGTAACACATTTTTGTGAAACAAAGCACCCAAGTCTTTCTTGGAGCACTATATATTGGACTCTCATTGTTTTAGACATCTTAGTCTGTAATAAAAAATGAAACTCTACCCAAATTGAAAGGCATTACTGAGACTTTGAGCTCAGATTGTTGATCATATTTCGTTATTTGAATAAGAAAACAAGTGACTTTTTAGACTTTGTGCTGGAATAGATTGGTTGTTGGGGAAATTGTTCTTATGTCTATTTCCTTAATATGTTTTTTGTCCATTTGATTAAATAAGTAGAATTAGTGAAAGTGATCAGGAAGGTGTCCTAAAGCTAGTTGTGGAGAGACTTTATGTTTCCACAATTGTCTTTATTTTGTTTATTTTTCTATTCCTGTGTAAAGGATCTTGGAACGACTTTGTGCCCTCATTATCCTTCATATTCTATTTCTATGTAAAAGACCTTGGAATGACTTTGTGATCTCATTGTCTTTCATATTTCACTCTTTGGTAGTTGAGGTGGAGACTTTATGCATCATTTCATCCTGTTGTGTTACTGTGCCCTATTATAGTTACTTATAATCACCTGAAAGATTCCTTTTGTCTACTGAACAACACTTCTGAAAGAAGAGGAGTGTCTTCTATCATTTCATCAAGATTTCTCCTTTGACTTGTGAACATCATCTCTGAAAAAAGATAGATGGATGGTTTATCCTACCCTTGAGTGTTATTTTATATTTATATATATAGTATATAGCTCCTACATATCTATAGGGAACCTCCCCTTGATGAGAGGAGAGATTTGTCCCCTTTTGATGTAGTAAACCTGCACATCTGGTTGACCAATTTCCCTATGCTTTAGTTGAAGAGACCTATTTTGCTCATTAATTAGTTGATCAACAAAATATTCACCCAATAGTTTTTGGTGACTCCGTTGGGGATGAACGTGTAATCTGAAACCTCAAGTTTCAGATTGAAGCAGTCCCTACCCTTATTCATTATAGACTCTAGTGACTCCATTCAGTGTCTTACCCATTATCATTATAGCCTTACCATCTTCCTCCATCTCCATTATATTATCTGGTCTACAAAACTAGAGCTATTGGGGAAGGACAAGAAGTTTGAAGTCTTAAGCTTCAAATTGAAATAGGACCGGTCCTTTTCCATTTTTGTTTCACAATTTGGCAGATCCACAGTATACGCAAAGCCAAAGGGCTAAATGTTTTATTGACCATGTATTTGAGTTGGTACAAAAAATTAATTATGATCTGTCTCATTCACCATCTCACCTCCAACGAACTAGGAGCTTTCCTCCTACTAAATTCAAGTCTTTGTTATCTAGCAAAGTGTCCATTTTGGCTATTAATAAAGCTTTGTCAATACTTACCCATTTGAGATTTGTTATCCAACCTTTCCATAGTCATACAATGGCAGTTCAAGGTCCTTGGGGTAACTCTTTTGGCCCACTTAATCTAACTCCACCCTTACATGAGCTCCCACACAGTTCAAGGAAAAATTTCCCCAAGTTCTATGGTGATGGGAAGGTTCATCATGATGAACATATTGCAGCCTTCAGCATAGCCTGTGGAGTAATAGGCATGGAATTTGAGGAAGTGGCAGTCAGACTATTTGTGAAAACACTACAAGGTGCTACTAGAGACTGGTTGGAATTTGAGGAAGTGGCAGTCAGTCTGTAGGCTAGGTCAGTGACTGATTGGGATACTATTAAATCTAAATTTGAAGCTAGGTTCAACCCTATAGAAGATGCACATGATTTGTTGGCGCAACTCACACAAATGAAGAAAGAACCTCATGAGCCTATGAGGGATTTCATTGTTAAGTTTGACAAGCTCAAAAATTAGATATCTATCATTTCTCAACCTATACCTGAGAACCTCAAGTGCTTCTTCATCAACTCACAGCTGCCTGAAGTGAGTTTTCTACTAAGACGTGCTAGCCAAATAGACCTTGTTGCAGCTCAGGATTTGGCTATTGAAGTAGAAGATGACCTTATCTTGGCAGGACAGATAAGGAGAGACCCAAATAGAAGTAAATCTTCTTCATATTTTAAATACTCACCTACAAGAACCACTAATCAAATGGTGGAAAAGGTGGTAAATGAACTGCTAGCCTTGAAAAGACAAATGGCCCAAGGTATGTCTGCTCCTCCTAATCAAGATATGCCAAGGAAGACATTTCATAACTAGTCATATCAAGGCAATGCTACTAGGAATCATGAGTAGCCAAATCGTCTTCCTCCTCCATAGAGGAACCTTGCCTTTGACGCACCCCCAACCAATTCAGCAGTTGGATATCTCAAAATAGAATTTGATTTATCTTTCCAGCCTGAATTGAACCAATAAAATGATGTTGATCTCCTTGTAGAAGGCCAAGAAGAATTAGCTAGTGACTCCAACATTAGTTTCATAAATTATCAAGATGAACCCAGAAGTGAAGGTGAAGTAGTTGAGGGATCATATGTTATGTTCACCCAATCCAAGAATTAGTCAACCCAACAAGCTGATAAAAAAATAACAGAGGAGCAACCTCAACCAGCAATCTCTATTACTAAGCAAGGAACCACTCTACCTTTCTAGCCAATGGACCCGGTGATTTCAAGAAAAGTAAGTACATCAAACATCTATGCACCTTCTACTTAAACTTCACAGACCAGTACCACCCCTCCTAAAAACTAGAAAGATGAACTGCCTTTCTCTGTTCCTAATCTATTTCAGTCATTTGACATAATTGACCATGTCAAGAAGACCAAAATTCAAATGTCTAAATTTGGATTCTTACAATCCAATCCCAATCAGTTGGATATGTTAGTTCAGTGTGTGAAAAATAAAGGCATTCTTACAAGACAAGATGTTAAAAAGATAACTCATGATCCCCCAAGGAACATGCCCATCCCAAACAACCTTGTCATTGCTCCTCTAGCTGCTTTCAGAAGGACTGAACCATTCTATGTCTCCCTATTGATAAATGGACATCAGTTGAATAATTGCATCATAGACATAGGTGCATCAGATAATGTCATGCCTACCAAAGTAGCTAAATCCCTTAGTCGCACACTAACTAAGAAATTTGGGAGATGTTCTTCTATGGAGAACAAACAAGTGCCACTGTTGGGACAAATCAAGGATGTCATATTTGCATTTATCACCTTTCCAGAAAAGAGAATCAAGATAACAGTCTTGGTGGCCGACATCCCAGCCTCATATGGCATCCTTTTTGGGCAAATCTTCTGCAAGGATGTTGAAGGAGAACTAAGCATGGACCATCTGAGGCAACGATCCCTGTCAAAGGTGTAATGAAGAGATTGCTCCCTGAAAAGGAGGTAAAATATGTTGTCACATAGACATCAACACCTGAAGCTCAAATTCTATTTGAGTCTTCAGGAAAGGGTAATTACTTCTTACACATAGAGGATGTTCAGGTTTTAGCTGACGAAAGTCCTATAGGTGGTGATACAAAGATGGATTCCAATAAGACATTAGAAGAATTAGTAGGGTGCAGTACAGACAAAAAAGGATCTTGCATCTCTAATGAAGATAAATATGATAGAAGATCAATTTCTGATGATGTTTAGATCCTAGAATTTGATGGCAATAATTCTTCTACCAATGTTGATACTGGAATTGTGTTGATATCTCCTCAAGGAGATGTTTTTCATTCTTCATGCAAGTTGCAGTTCAGCAACACCAACAACACTGTCGATTATGAATCACTGCGGCCTGGATTGAAGGCTGCTCAGGATGAAGATATCAAACTCCTTCACACCAAAGGAGATGCTAAACTAATGATTTTTTAAGAGTTTGATGTTGATAATCAAACATGCATTGGACTAAACCAACAGAATAGCAAGCTATGGTAGTGGACCATACTACTGCGCTCCAAAGTCAGAAAAAGGAACTCTTTGCCAAGAGAACAAGGATTTATGGTTTTCAGATTGGAGACCACATCTTACCATGGGGAAAGAAGAAAGAACCAAAAGGAGTGCACAAAAAATATGATTCCTGGTGAAGAGTTCCATTCTCCCGTCACCGATTCTGGGGATAAAATGGTTTCCTACTAGTTTATCAGGATGAAACGCCATCTTCATTATCTCATAATGGGCAGCATCTGAATCACTTTAGTTTTTGAAGTATCAGATAAGTTCACCTGTACATATGTACATTTCTATAGTCTTTAGTTATATTTTGTGCTTTTCATTTTCATTTTTTGGAGCCTTTCTTTTTGGGTAGCATGACTCCATAGCCCAATGGCACACTTCAAGGCACTAGAGATTTTGGTTTCTACTCCCCTCAGCTGTTCCAAGTTTTTAACTGAAGAAAGTTCCCCAACTAGAGCCAGATATTGTCCCCCAAAAATATCAGTCATTTTTTGGACAACATTTAAACTATTTTGAACTACTTTGGCCCCACATGCCAAAATTATCTCTTCCCTTCCCAAAAATTGTTCTATGCATTCAAATTCTCCATTTTTCAAATTTTTCAGAAAACTACGGACTCTACGAACTATGCATAAGATATGTTTCTAGAAGGTAAAGCAGCCCACCAGGTGGACATTGGAAGAGCATGAACATTCAATGCCGTGGCCCATTTTTCTACATCAAGTAAAGCAAATAGTTGCACGCACATCAGGAAACACATCGAGTAGCCCATATTAAAGACTGATTCTGAATTCCATCATAGCCCATGGATAGAATTTAAAATGCATTAAGGGCATTGAATGCATTGTAACACATTTTTGTGAAATAAAGTGCCCAAGTCTTTCTTGGAGCACTATATATTGGACTCTCTTATTATTTTAGACATCTCAATCTATAATTAGAAATGAAACTCTACCCAAATTGAAAGGCATTACTGAGACTTTGAGCTCAGATTGTTGATCATATTTCATTATTTGAATAAGAAAACAAGTGACTTTTTAGACTTTGTGCTGGAATAGCTTGGTTGTTGGGGAAATTGTTCTTATGTATGTTTTCTTAATACATTTTTTGTCCATTTAATTAAATAAGAAAAATTAGTGAAATTGATCAGGAAGTGTCCTAAAGCCAGTTGTGGAGAGACTTTGTGATGCCACAATTGTCTTTAGTTTGTCTATTTTTCTATTCCTGTGTAAAGGATCTTGGGATGAATTTGTGCCCTCATTATCCTTCATATTCTATTTCTATGTAAAAGACCTTGGAATGAATTTTTGCCCTCATTGTCTTTCATATTTCACTCTTTGGTAGTTAAGGTGGAGACTTTGTGCCTCATTTCATCCTATTGTGTTACTGCGCCCTGTTACAATTACTTATAATCACCCAAAAGATTCCTTTTGTCTGTTGAACAACACTTTTGAAAGAAGAGGAGTGTCTTCTATCATTTCATCAATATTTCTCCTTTGATTTGTGAACATCATCTCTGAAAAAAGATATATGGATGGTTTATCCTACCCTTGAGTGTTATTTTCTATTTATATTTATAGTATATAGATCTTGCATATCTACAGGGAACCTCCCCTTGATGAGAGGAGAGATTTGTCCCCTTTTGATGTAGTAAACCTACACATCTAGCTGACCAATTTCCCTATGTTGTGGTTGAAGAGACCTATTTTTCTCATCAATTATCTAATTGACAAAATATTCACCCAACAAGCTGAACTCTAAATGAGCTACTACCATTAAAGCTTTAAACCCCTAAAACTTGCATAAAAGGACTTAAGTGGACTCAGATTGATTAAAATGAATTTAGAATAAGTTAAATTATGTTTTGAGAATAAAAGAGATATCCCATAGACCATTTACAATCTAATTGAGATCAAGTTGCAAGGTTTGAAAGCCATGGTAGCTCATAGGTAGCAATACAAGGATGAGATAGAGTTGTATTTGTCTATGGATAATGAAGGGTTTTCAAGTATATAGACCTAGATGTTGTTGTATTGAACACTACCAACATGAATTTGTTTGAGCTTTTCTAGACCATTAAGGAGATGCAATCCATTACTAAGGTGAAATAGAAGATTGCTGCTATGACTAGGAGGTACTATGACCTAGTTGCAATCCAGATGGCTAGTCTACACCATGTAATTTCCAAACTAGAGGTAATCCACTATATCGACATCCTTTCTCCCATTTTTAATAATTTTAGCATAGAGAAAGGTAGTTTTATCCATGAAAATACCTTTAAAAGAGTAACATTAATTTCCCCATTAGCCTTTGATAGTTATTATAAACTCTCAAAACCCCAATTGGATTTTCCCACTATTAAGGAATGGACTAGTAAGAGTGATCTTGACACCATCCTTAGGCCATGGTTAATCCAAGGGATCCATGTAATCTAAGACCCTACTACCAACATCCTAGTTTCCCCATTTAGAGAGGGGATTAAGATAATAATGACCCTATTAAATAGAATCTATGGAGCCCACTTAACCACATTTATTAGCAAGAATTGGGTATCCTATGTCTACTTTATGGTAGAAAAGGGGCTCACTCTTCCCATTGGGGAGATAATTAGCATATACCTAGAAAGATAATTTAAAACCATTAGGAAGAAGGTCAACACCCAATTTTTCATGATGTCCTATCTATTAGATGCCTTATTAGCCTCTACCTAGATCCCCTATATCAAAAATTGGTCACCTAAAGGCAAGTTTACAGTCTATTAACACTATTCCAAGCCACACATATTCAAATATAGGCATAAAATGAAATTCATTTGTGATTGTGTTTACCCAAATTTAGTAGAATACATTACAAGGATTCTCATGCCCAAAGTAAGTCCTCTAACCAAGAAATATATGGATATCATGGGAGACATCTAGTTGTATCTAGATTATATAGTGGTCAAGATTGAGGGGATTATGATCCAACCCTATAGATTGCTTGTTGATGTCCTAATAAAGCTATCAAAGTAAGATATTACATACCAAATTCTTAATGGTGTGAACTAAGTATGCAAAGATAAGAGGAAGGGCCTCCTTCTTCCCTTTCCTATAACCATTGGTAGAACTATGCTATAGAATTGGGATCAAGTGAGTACTGTGGCCAAGCATAGGGTCTCTTTCAAATTACATCTTGATGATTTAAAGATGTGGGACCCCAAGGGCACAATTTCCACATAGTTAAAATCTAGGTAGTTGCCCAATTTAGTGTATGTACACCAAATTGGTGTCCATGAGACCATTTATATCAAATCAAACACTTTTGAAGAAATAGTGGCTAGAATCAAGGGACATATCATTAAACTTGAGCATAGACTCTCTGGAGATGAGAAGCCACCAAGAGATATATGGTAAATGGGACCTTTACAATACCATTTGCTACCTGGACCTTCAATGCCCCCTTAAAAGTAACCCCAAGAAGAGAGGTAATAGCCCCAAGCATAGCTAACATAGGGTCTTGATCAAGAAAAGTTTGAAGAGAGACCTAGTGTGGTCCCATCATCTTTGGCCCCACCTAATAGACTTGCATCTCTAGTGGAATACTTGGACATGATTGCCTTGGGACCTAATGAAACATTAGAGGATGCTCTCAAGGTCCTTGCTGAGGCATATGACACTCTTGAATAAGAAGATCATGTTGAGGAGGCATAAGCTCAGGTAAAGGAGGTTTAGAAAGATAAATGAAAAGAGGTTTCCTTGGATTTAGTTCCAGTAGCTCCCCCACAGAAAATGAAAGCATAATTAGCCTTGGTCCTAGATGGATCAAAGAGGCTAAAGTTAAATTTCACTCATCCCATAAGTGAAGTCAAGTTATTCAATGAGGAATAACCTATTTATGGACTAATCATCCTTGATTGGTTCATCTATGGTAAAATTCAAGAGATTCCCATATTGTCTCATTATTGGGCCTTGACCCAAACTATTAATATTGATGTACATGATGAAATCAAGCCTTGGATAAAGGCCTTGATGAAAGAGGAAGAAGAAAGAAGGCTAGTGACCACTATAGGGTCAGAAAGCAAAAAAATTTATGCTCTAGGAGCATCAAACAACATAAGGATAGAGGTCTTAGAACCTCAAAAATACATAGAGTCATCTACTACTATGCAATTCAATCCAAAGATAGTTGGATTAGAAAGAGTCACAACAAGAAAATCCATAGTGGGGACTGAAGATTTCACATTACAGAAGGTTGAACCTTTTACAATTTTAACTCCAATTGGAGAGTAGCATCTTGGTGAACTACCCATCCATGAGGAGGATGTTGAAAGCCTATCTGAAGCTCACTCAGCTCAAGTTAGAGATGACATTAGAGGAATGAAATAGAGGATTCATAATTTAGAGAAGGAAAAGGAGAAATTAGAGACCCAAGCTATCTGATTAGTGTTGGAGGCTATAATAAATATTTTGAAGCATCCTTTTTTGATATGTTTGACTCTTTAAAGTTAATGAAGCAAAGACAAGATGCATTGAGCTAACAGAGTGAGGTGGTTAAAGGATTGATAATAGAATGGAAAGATGCAGAGGCCAAAATAAGAGATCTTATTAGCATACTAAATAGGAATATAATTCCTAAGTTTAAAACCATTAACATGGACCACCTAAATGCTATATTAGGGATAATGGTAGATAAGATCTAGAACTTAAATACTTGGGCAGCAAGCTTAGATAGACTTCTAAGGGATGATGAAAAGCTAATTACCAAGATTAAGTAAATCTTTGGCACCATGTTAGCTAATCTTAGAAAGACTATAGCCTTGGGAATTATTGATTATGAGGAATATAAACATAGAGTCACTTTGTTGATGAAATAAAGGGCAAAATTCAAGGTCAATCAAGGAGTGATAATAGCAAAATTTTGGGTATGATCTTCACTGTTGAAGAAAAGATTATAGAAGCCAGGAGAATTAAATAAAATATGTTAAGGGATGATAGAGATTTTGAGGACTTAGCTAACTAAGAATATGTCTACCTCTTGAAGCCAACTGTATATTTAGAGCTTATCAAGGAACAACATCAAAGAGCTATGGAGCTTTTGCAATAACAATAAGGGAACTCTTCAACAATGGGCAAACCAATTAGTTAATATTATTTTTTATAAAAACATTGAAATATTTGAAATAAGAATATTCTTTTGTAAAGGTATATGCTAGTCTATTAGCATACATGCCTCTAGGTTAGTCTAGTTTTGAAAAGCAAGTGTATTCTAGAACTTTCTAAAGAGAGACAGTTATCCTTATCTTTTGTGCATTTGTATCTCACAATTGACCGATATACTTACTTGTATTTCTATAAAAGGCAGTACTACCATTTTTTAAAAGGGAGAGAATTTTGATCAAATTTTTATACTTTGAGAAATTAATACTATCAAGGAATTCTGGGAAGATTGTCCAAATTTGATGTGTCAATTGTTAATGTGGCCTTCTCTCAATTGTTGGTTCTAATGCTTGAATTTGAATGGTTTCATGAATTCTAAATTTGCATTTGTGATATAAGGTTGCTAATTTGTGCTTATGCTAGATTAGTTGAAGGATCTTGATTTTACTTCATTTGATTTATTTTATATTTATATGTTCTAATTCTATTTGAGTTTGGTAACAAATCTTTAAAGTAAAATCCAGTTCTTACTTGTATAATTTCATATTATCCTTAGAAATTTGCCTAGTGTATGGTGAGATATGAGCTTATGCTATTTCGCATCATATACTAGTTGAATGTGGGTTCAATTGTAATGGAAACTTTGTCATGACATTTGAGTTAAGAATCAACAATCACATATTTTATTTCTACCTTACCCTTCTTTTTCACTTTTTTAAACCAAATCAATTTAGTTTAGACTTCATTATAAATATCCATTTAGATTAATCTATAGTTTTATATTTGATCAAACTTCACTATTATTAGCATAGATACCTATAATTTGTAAATAATCGGTCCATCATGGCTCCCAACCATCAATTAATATAAATTTTGTGGAACAAATAAACATTGCTTTGTCTCTATTTCACCACAAGTAACATAAGTTGCCAAAACTTGTTACTCATGCTTTGAATTACCAAAATTCTAAAATGAGAAGTGTTATTGAACACTAAGGACATATATGGTACACATTGAGGCATCAACAAGTCCCTACTGGTGTTAGAAAGAGGGTCTTTCTTGGTGAATTGGTTGAATCTTTACTTATCTTAGTGCATTTTGATCTAAAATTGGTGTTATCTTTGCACTTTTGAGTAAATCTTTGCGCTTTTGAGTAATTATTTGATTATAAGTGTAAATATCATCGATCTTTGTGGTCTTTTACCTATCTTTTTGCTTCCTTAGACAAAGATCAAATTTATTTGAAGTTTGATACTTAATTTTGGTAACTATATCTTAAGGTTTGAAAACCCATAGGATTTGAGGTTAGAATAGATTGTTTTAATCAAAGGTTGGTATATATTTCATAGATATGAGTTTATTTTGGTTTAGAATTATAAGGATAGATCATATTTACATAATTGGACACATCTTTGAGCTAGTTTAGTCCAAGATTTATGTCCTTTATTGTACTTTACACAATATTTGCAAAATGAGCTTAGTGTACTGGTTCAGTCCTTGTTCTCTATAAATATTAACTTGATAAATCATATTTCAAACAATATTTTCAATATTCAAGCTAAAATTTCTAGGGATATGAACAATATCACAATCTAATATAATAGAGCCTTTGTTTGAGCTTAAAGTCCATAAAAAGGGTAGGAGAGATAAATGTAAATGTAGACGTTCTAAGTCCTTGCCAACCTCACATATTCAAGGTACCTTTGCCTTCAACCTTCATCTAGGTATGGATTTGTTGGGAGACTCTTCAATCAGCATACTAGGTGTGGTACATGATCTCCACGTAACACTAAAAAATACTTGCCAACATTTATTCCAACTGGTATTGTAACTTTTGAAGAGCAAATTAAATATAATAAAGTTGATTTAAGGTTACTAAATGTTTTTCATGAGGACGTAGCATTCAAAATATTTCCCTTTACATTTGAATATGTTGCTTATGAATGGTTTCTTAATTTTCCTAAAAATTATATTACTAGTTGGGATGGCATTACTAATGTTTTCATAGACCAGTTTGGTAAGATTGTTAGTCCATGTGTCATATATCACAAGTTCACTACCACTAGGAGGGATGTAAGTGAGCCCATAAGGTTCTTTAATGTCAGGTTTCATAAAATGTACAGCAAGATCATAGAACCTTATAAACTTTATGATGTTTTATCTCTAAAAATCTACAAAGATGCAGTAGATCTCATGACTTTTATATTTTTGAAAAGGTTTATTCCATATATAACTTCATTAGCCAGGGGTTATTCTAAAGAAGTGATCATCAATGATCAAATGCAGCCCTAGGGATAAATGACCTAATTTGTCCCAAATATCAACCCATATATGCCCATTCTGAAAATTTTCCCTAACAACAACCAAAATTTTCCAACCATGAATCAACTCCCAAATCTTAATCAATTACCTTTTAGTCATGCTAATCCTAATTAAAACTTAGTATTCTTGAGTCACCCTACTAATGGTTTCAATGCAAATGATCAAATAAATTTAGTACCAACATATGGTACTAATAACTAGGTGCATAATTCTAAAACTCCCAAGAATGAGAATGAATCTATCCTAAAAATGATCCAAAAGTTAAGCACTAATTTGCTTCAGCTTTAAAAATAAGTTGGCAATATTGGAGAGAGATCTGGTAGGAACTTCTCATTCCAAAAGTTTAATAGGCCAAAAAATATATTTTAGAATGAGAGTTTCCATAATAATAAGAATAATTAACCGTCTTCTGAAAAGAGGACTATATACATTAACCTTACTGATATATCATTGCTTGATTATTATAGAGTGCATTGTATGCCAAACATGGTGAGATTGATTGTATATATTTTTTAAAGTATTTTAGAGCTTTCCAAGAAGAGTTGGATACCTTTTAAGTGGTCCCTAATAAGGATAGTGATGTAGGTACTTTAGGAATTAAACCTGTTGATCAAAATTTCATGGTGGAGGCCTTTGATTTCACCTTTCAAGAGGACAATGAACCTAATGATGTCCCTAAGGAGATATAGGCCTTCGAACAGTTCTTTAAAAAGACTTATCCTTTAAGGAATAGAGAATAGAGGTAGCCCTTAACTACATCAATTCCTCCAAATAACTTTGGAACTTCTCTAGACACTTCTTCAAGCAATGATCCTAAACCACCCAAAGGGAGTACCTCTAAATATAATGTTTATGTTCTTAGTTCTTCAAATAGAACTAGTTATAATATTGTTGAGGACATGAAGAAGATAAAATCTAACATCACATTGAATGAATTGATGTAGATCACATAACAAAGGCACCTCTTAATGGAATCACTATCAAAGAAATATAAAAAACCACCCAGGGCTAACAATGTTAATATGGTTGTACACAAAGTTAAGGTAGAATCTCCCCTATCCTACTCATAGTCAATATGTTTGATAGGAATTTGTACAATTGTTTATAATATTATGGGGCATCCATCAATATCATGCTAGTAGGTATTTACAAATAACTTGGCTTGACTCCTATTAAGTCTTATAGGTTGTTACTCAATTAGACAAACCTAGAGTCAAGGTGATTGGAGAACTTTTAAATGTTCATATGTAGTTTGAATTTTAGCCTAGAGTGAAATAGTTTATTCATATCTAAGTTTTTGAAATTCTTGATGTGTATGGAATCTCGTTAAGCAGAGAATGGACCAAATCTCTAAATTGCTACATGTCGACAAATTACTCACATTTGTGGCTGCCTTGGAAAGGAGTTCCAAACTAGATCAAGGTTGAGATGGAACCAAGGATGATGAAAATGATCACTGAGTAGAATTTCATTAATGAAAAGGTCAACATAATTGACTCAAACTTAGGGGTTTTCACCTTAGAAACTACAAAGGTATGTGATCCTAAGAATATTTATGTTATGCCTAGACTATGGAAGCCACATTTTTATGGTGTTAGGTTTAAAGCTAGATTTGGAGTTGGTGTTGTCCTAAATAATCTTATTTATAAGGAATATCATACATCCTATATGATCTAATTCCCTTACACTAAAAATATTTCTAAATATGAGGCTTTTATCCTAGGTTTACAATTTTACATAAAAAAATAAGGTCAAATAACTACTAGTCTATGGGGATTCATAACTAGTAGTCAATCAGGTGAAAAGTAGATATCAATACAAACTCTCATACCTTAAGAGGTATAAGTTTAGGGTCTATGATATAATCAAGTCTTTTGATGGTTTTATCATTATTTCCATCCCTAGGGAAGAGAACCAAGCTACTGATGACTTGACATCTATTGCAGCCAACCTCATGCCCAACCAAGACTCACTCAACTTTAGCATTATGCTGATACTTTGTCCTTCATTCCCTCACAATGTGAATCATTTTTAGGTATTTAGTAATGATCAATAGATATTATATTTCATAACTAATTATGTAGCATTTGAGACTCAGATCATTGATAAGATTGATGAAAATGCATTTGAAAAGGATAAGTTTGATGGTAAGGTCATTCAGCTATATGATAATAAAATTTACAAAGGCATGATTGCCTTAGAGAGGTTTTTTGATCAAGACAAACTGGCTGAGGTTTCTAAGATTCCCAAGGTAAGTGGGAAGGACTACAATGTTGTTTATCTTGGACCCCAAGATCAGCCCCAACTGGTTAACATTAGAAAATCCATCACTAACATTAAAAACAAAAAGGCCAAGGTGATGTTAACCAAGTATAAAGATGTCATAGCATGGTATTATGATGAATTAAATATCTTTGATCCAAGGTTCATCACCCATATTATACCCCTTAAAGAAATTTGTAAGCCTTTCAGACAAAAGCAAAGACCTATGAACCCTGTCCTAGAACCAATGATCTTTAAAGAGGTCAACAGATTACTAGATGCTAGAATTGTGTTTCCCATTAAGCATTATACCTAGGTGGGAAATTTAGTTCTAGTTAGAAATAATAATTGTGATTTTAGGCTATGCATTGAATTTAGGAATTTAAACAAAGCATCTAAAAATTATAACTATCCTCATCCCTCTCCTGACCAGGTGATACAAGTTATTTTAGGTTCATCTATGATGTCTTTTCTTGATGAATTTTTAGGTTATCATCAAGTGTTGGTTGATAGGTAAGATAGGATGAAAATAGACTTCATAATAAAATGGGGAACCTTCACCTAAAAGAGAATGCCTTTTGGTTTAATCAATACAGGAGCTACTTTTCAAATGGCCATGGATCATGCCTTCCAAGGTATGATTGGTAATTGTATCATTATATATGGATGATTTAACCATTTTTTCTAAAAATAGGGAAGATCACATTATGCATTTACAACAAGTCTTTGAGAGATGCAGAAGGTATGGAATCTCCTTATGCCCCAAGAAAACTTATTTTATATTACTGAAGGAAAATTGTTGGGGCATGTCATAACTAAAGATAAACTTTGTAAGAAAGTTAATTTCTAGCTTTGCAGAGATTGTCAAGCCATTGAATGACATGCTAAAGAAGGATGATAAGGTCTCATGGAATGAACAATCTAGGAAGGCATTCAATGACATCAAAGAATCAATTAGCTAAGTTCCAGTCCTGATAAATCATAACTTTCAAAGGACTCCTATCTCTATTCTTTTGCATCTGACCATACTATGGCTATAGTTTTAACTTAGAAGGTTGATGGGTGTGATCACCTAATAGCTTTCATGAGTACTAACTTTAAGAATCTTGAATTGAAATATTCATTGATTGATAAACAAGCATATGCATTAGATAAGGAAGTAAATAAATTTAGGCATTATATCCTTAAAAATAAGGTGCATGTTATTCTACCTGACCCTGCCACAAAGCTTATGCTAAGCTAGAATAAACTTGGAGAACATAGAGGTAAATAGATGTTAGTTTTGAAGGAATATGACATATAAATGAAAATGGAAAAACTAGTAAGGTGTCATGTCTTGATCCAAATGATTCTTAATACCAACCCTAGGTTAAGTATTATGCAAGTGGATCAACATAACTTTCAACCTAGTGAGTGGTATGACTCCATCATAAATTTATTTATTAATGGTACCTATCCTGCATGGCTAACAAGAGATAAAAACAAGGCTCTAAGGCTCAATACAACCCATTATCTTATCAAAGATGGGGTATTATAAAATAAAAACTTTGAAGGGGTATAACTAAGGTGTGTCTCAAAAGAAGAAGCTACCCACATCATAAGCACCTTCGATGAGAAATTTGGTAATGGACACCCATCTAGGAATAATACATCCCACAAGATTCTTAGAGATAGCTACTATTGGCCAACTATTTTCAAAGATGATGACAAGCACGTGAGCGAATGCCACTCTTGTCAAATATTTAGCACCAAGGAGCCTGAGGTAGCAATGCCTTTGGAACTAGTTATCACTGATAAACCCTTTGCATAATGGGGATTAGACTTTATAGAGGTAATCAATAATTCATATAAAGGTCAAAAATTCATTCTAACTACCACTAATTATTTCACAAGGTGGGTTGAAGATGTAGCCACCAAATAGTGTAGGACTAAGGAAGTGATTAGTTTCTTGGAGGAGAACATTTTTACTAGATTTAGAACACTAGTCTCTTTAGTGTGTGATAATGGATTTACATTTACATCCATAGAGATGATTGAATGGGTGTATGATAATGACATTTTTCTAAAATTTTCATCCAACCATTATCCCCAAGGAAATGGAGTGTCTGAGTCTACCAACAAGAACTTAATGAAGGAAATCAAAAAGTTTGTTGTAGACAAGCATAGGACTTGGCATAAACTTCTCAAGTATGCACTATGGGTAGATAGGATGAGGATAAAGAAAGCCTTAAAGGCATCACCATTTTTGTTGGTGTATGGATAAGAATATATATTCCCTATCAATCTTAAGTTACCTACATATAAATTCATGGAAGAATACATGGAAGAAATCCAGGAGCTTGTATATTTAAAATTTATAGACATCATTCAAATGGAAGATGCAAGGGAGAAAACCTTTGCTGATTTTAACAGACATCAGACCAAATTGAAGAGGTGGTTTGATAAAATATCAAAGATAAAGGTGTTTAGAAATGGGGACCTAGTTCTCCTTTAGGATAAATCATCTGAACCTAAAGTCAAACATGGAAAATTCACACCTTTGTGGATTGGCCCATATTAGATTGTAGACACATTGGGAAATAAAACCTTCAAACTCAAAGATCTACAAGGAGCAGAGTTCACACTATCGACCAATGGGTAGAACCTCAAGCATTAATTCTCTATTGCTCCTCTTAGGGTCTTTATGGAGTAAACTATAAGATGGTTATATTTAGTGTAGGTAGGATAGATAGTTTCTTTTAGCTCTTTCCTTCCTATCCCTATTTGTGTATAAGCATGTATATATTTATTTGTTTCCTTTTGTTTCTTGATTTATTGCTTTTGTTGTGTGTTTACTTTTGTTGCCTTGTTTCTTTTTTCTAATAAGTATTTTTGGACAACCCTAAGCTCAAATTTTATTTAACTTACTTAAAATTTCAAATTTCAAGAATGTGGGTATGAATCTAATACATATGTTGACCATGGTTCTAAAATGTGAGCCTAATGTTATTATTTGAAGAAACTAATAAATAATAATTAAATAAACATTATCTTTACCTAAATTTGGTTTTAAGAAGATTTTCACTTATAGGAGGAAAGCTTAAACTATTGAAACACAGTCATTCTTTCACTTAACAAACATCCTTGCCTAGGACAATGGTTTTAGCCATAGGTGATTCTTTGAGGATCAAACACCTAACCAAATCCTTAAAGTTAGCTACCCTAATTCTTAACCTTATTGAAATCATAAAATATCTAAAAATACAAAAAATAATAATGTCGTGCAAAATCAAAATCTTTTAAAGTATAAGTGATTATGGTAATCTCCATTAGGGATATGGAAGCCTAGCTAACAAAGGAACAAGGGCATGAGTGGAGCCAAAGGCATATATATTGGGGCTATGGATGTCTAGATGGTAGTAGAGAAATGCCTAAGCCTTACTTGAACTAGAATCATGGATCTTAATTAATATATAAACATGCTCCAAGTTAGCTTTAATGATTAAGGATATGAAACCTAGAGGTTTTCTACTGAATCCCATGGCAAACAGTAAGTGGAATCAAAGCACACACACAACATGGCTATGTCTTAATGTTTGATCCCAATTCTACAAGTGCAATGTTTTTTTCAACCATAAAATGATCTAGTTAATAGTACTGATTAAGTGGAGTGTATGACTTAGTTGTTTGTCTAAACTAGAATCTCTAATTTCTAACATATTGCTATGTTTCCCTTAGAAGTTGACATCTATTGAGGTCAAGATACCCCACTTTTTTGAAAATTGGGATCCTTGAGATATTTTGAAGCTTAACCTAAAAAATTAGCATGTTTTTATCATTATTTAGTTTTAATATCATCTAATTTAATAAAGTTAGTTTACTGATGTATGGTTTGCTTTGAACTTGCCTAATATTGCTAATAATTTGTTTTCATGTCTTATAGTTGCAAGATCCAAGGAGTCCTTGCTAATAGATTCCTATTCTAAAAAACCCTGGCATAAACCCTTGGTTCAAGTTTGAATTTGAATTTGGTGGGAGCAAATTGATGAGAACATTCTAAATTTAGCTTGGACTCAAGCCCAATTTTTAAGTTAAGGTTTGGTCATGTTTTTTTAACACAACCAAACCTTAGCCTAAAATTATGCCTTGGTCCCTTTTATTTTACCCCCTATATTTCCTATATCTATAATGTGGTCTAATGTTATGTTGGCAAGGTCCTCATTATCTTCTAATGTAGTCCAATTTTTATGCCAAGAGCCCCTTTTAATTCTCCTAATATGGTCCTTTTGATTTTCTAACATAGTCCCTTTATTATCAATTTAGCCTAAAGTTTTAATACTAAGGCCCCATTCATATTTATTAAAATGAACAAGACCTTAGTCTAAATGCCTTAGCCTAAGTTTCTTTCATCCTAGGTCCTAACTTAATTATCGTGCATCTTGTAGGATCCAACAGTTCATTCTTTCTTTGCACCTTTTGATCAATGGAGAAAGGAAAAGCTTGACAAACTGAGCACTTAGACCTTTGGATCAATCATGTTTAAGTATCCAAATCATGATCAATGATTCGCACTTCATCATGGACTAAAGATCATATGGAGCAAATACATTATTGAAAATTCAAAGCCTCAAGAGGTTCGTGGAGTTTCCACACAGCATTCCCACATTAAAATATTAAAAGCAAAGGGTCCCACATGTTAGAAGGGACCAATCACAAGGAAGCTCCTGGATCATGATCGGATGGCTCTCACTTCATCATGGTATTTTATCAAATGACATGAATTGATTTTGAGATCCTAGGAAACTCTTTGGAGTTACCACATGGCATTCTCATATTGGAACACAGGAATTTGATGAGCTTAAATTTGAAATTCATGTGAACATCATTTGATGTCCACAAGACCGTCAATTTTAATCCCATCAAACCTAAAAGACTTCACGAGCTTAAATTTGATGTATTCATGAATGCCATTTAAACATTTAAGAGGCTTCTTTTGACGTATGTAAGGCCATCAAAATTAAGCTCATCTAACATTTTTACTTAGACTAAAAGGGGAATATTTTATGACATTTGAAGGCCATTTATGATTTAAAACTTAGCTTAAAATTATTTAACCTAAGTATTTTCATGTTTATTAATATGAAATAGATTTAGGTAAAAGTATTTTAGCCTAAGTTTTTTATGTTTATGCACTAAATTAAAGCTCAAGCAACTTGCAGGATCCAACGATTTATGATTTAACTTGGTAGATGATCCAATGATGCAAAATTATCGATGACTTTTTAATGGATCCCCAAAGAGCTCATGGGTTTAACATGTGGAAAACACGCATCTAATATGTGACTGACAAAGGTGTCAGAGCTTAAGAATCTTGAGGAGGTGCCAAGTGACATAACCATAGGGATTAGGACCAAAAGGTACCAATGACAAGCAAGGGCCCAGATCATAATCAACAGCCTGCACTAATTCAAGGATCTTGATCTAATGGTGTAAAACAAAAGGCATTTTTAAATGCCAACAACTATTGATTTAAAGTCATTTATGAAAAATGCCATAAAAATTTCTAGATAGATACCAAATAAACACCATACAAGAACAAAATGACAAAATAAGAGATCTTGTGTGCTCAGAAATAAAAATATATAAAGGCAAATGTCTAAATCATATCTAAAGCATGTATGAGCTGAACTTCAAATGAGCTACCACCATTAAATCTTTGGAACCCTAAAACTTACATAAAAAGCCTTAGGTGGACTTAGATTGATTATAGTGAATTTAAAAGAAGTTCAATTGTGTTTTATGTTTTACAATCTAATTGAGAGCAATTTACAAGGTTTGGAGGCCATGGTAGCTCGTAGGCAGCAATATAGGGATGAAATAGAGCTATATTTGTCTACAGACAATGAAAGAAGGGTTTTCAAGGATACAAACCTAGATGTTATTGTATTGAACACTAATGACAAGAATTGGTTTGAGCTCTTATGGACCATTGAGGAGATGTAGGCCATTACTAAGGAGGAACAAAAGATTACTACTATGACTAGGAGATACTATGACCTAGTTACAGTCTAGATGGCCTATATACACCATGAAGCTACCAAACTAGAGGTAATATATTATATCAACATCCTTGCTCCCATTTTCAAGGATTATAGGATAGAGCAGGGTTGGATTATCCATGAAAGGACCTTTAAAAGAGTAGCATTCATTTCCCCATTGGCCTTTGAAAGTTACTATAAACTCCCAAAACCCTAAGTGGATTTTCCCACTATTAAGGAATGGAATGGCAAGAATGATCTTGACACCATCTTTAGGCCATGGTTGTTCCAAGGGAGCCATGTAATCTGAGATCCTGATGGAAACATCCCAATTTCCTAATTTAGAGAGGGGATTAAGATAATAATGACCCTATTAAATAGAATCTCTGGAGCCCCCTCAACCACATTTGTCACTAATATTTGGGTATCCTATGTCTACTTTATGGTATAAAAGGGGATCACTCCTCCCATTTGGGAAATGATCAACATATACCTAAAAATATAATTTACAACTGTTAGGAAGAAGGCTAGCAACCAATTTTTCATGATGTCCTATCTATTGGATGCCTTACTAGCCTCCACCTAGATACCCTATATCAAAAATTGGTCACCTAAGGGTGATTTTATAGTCTCTCACCACTATTCCAAGCTACACATATTCAAGTATAAGCATAAAATGCAATTTATTTATGATTGTGTCTACCCAAATTTAGTAGAATCCATTACAGGGATTCCCATGCCTAGGGTAAGCCCTCTAACCAAGAAATGTGTGGAGCTCATGGGAGACATCTAGTTGTATCGATATTATATAGTGGTAAGGATTAAGGGGATTATGATCCAACACTATAGATTATCTATCCATGTCTCAATCAAGCTAGCAAAACAAGAGATTACATAACAAATTCTTATTATTGTGGACAAAGTATGCAAAGATAAGAGGAAGGGCCTTCTCCATCCCTTTCCTATAACCATTGGCTAAACTATGATATAGAATTAGGATCAAATGAGTATTGTGGCCAGGCATAGTGACTCTTTTAGATTGTAGCTTGATGAGCTAAAGATGTGGGACCCCAAGGGCATAGTCTCCACACACTTGTGTCAGATTGGCCATGATATTAGATCCTTACATAGAATATTGAGAAAATATGTGTATGGAGAAATGAAATCATAGATAAATTGCAAAGGAGGAAGAATCTTGTCTTCATAAAATAATATTTCAAAATATGACCTACTTACATAAAATCACATTAACCTGTCATACTTCCAAAATGGAAAAGTGGGGTACATATAGGGAAAATTAGGGAAACATGAGAAAGCCTCTAATTTTCCTAATTATATAATTGCATTAAAATATAATTATCCTATGTGACCCTTTTATAACTAACCTAAGGAAGCTTAATTGACATATAATGTCCATAAAGCCATGTATACAAAACCCAATGAGAAAAAAAACTACACCAACACCCCCACTTAAGTGTAGCTTAGGTGAGATGAGAATTGGGTCCCAACATTAAAATCTTGATGAGGTACCCAAGTACATATTGAAGAACCTCCATACGAGGAAGAAGAAGGTGGAGAATCCATAACCCCAATGAGATCTCATAGATGAAAAAATTTACTCTCTGTGAAGGCCTTGGTTAGAATATCTACAATCTACTCTGATGTTAGATAGTACTAAATATTAATGACTTACTCATTGATTAGCTCCCTGATGAAGTGTATGTGAAGCTCTATGTGTTTAGTGTATTGATGGAGAACCAAATACCTAAAAATTTGGATAGTGATTTGGTTGTCATAGTATATGAGTTTTGGCTTATGAAAATGGATACCAAACTCAATGAGAATCCCCTGAATCCAAATTGCCTCAGTGGTGGCATTGATAACCCCTCTATATTTTACCTCTGTAGATGATAAATAAATTACATGTTACTTCTTGCTTGACCAACTTATTGGACCTAAACCAAGTGAGAAACTATATCCTAAAGTGGACATTTAACTCTAAATATCTCCAACCCAATCTTAATCTATGTATCTGATCAAATCAACCTATGTTCCTACTCTGTAGTGTATCCCATATTATCCAAACCTTAAATGTAGTGCAGAATCTACTTAGCTTCTTTCTAATGTAATTCATGTGGCTCTTGCATAAACTAGGAGACCATGCCAACTACATAGGATATGCTAGGTCTAGTCTGTGTGAGATAGATAATACTACCCATAAGTTGTTGATAAGGAGTTGCATCAACCAATGGTGTAGGACAATCAACCTCAAGCTTCACACTAGATAAGAAGGGAGTAAGAGTTGGATTACAATCAACCATGTTAAACCTCATAAGGAAATCAAGAGAATACTTGTATTATGATAAATTTATCCTAAAATTTGATTGAATTATTTCAATCCTAAGAAATTAATGCAACAATCCCATGTCTGTCATTGAAAATCTATCTGAAAGTGAATTTTTCACTATTGAGATGGATGATCATGATGATCTCCTTATAATCAAAAAGTCATCCAAATAGAGAACTAGGATCAATAGAGAATAATTATGTCATAATATGTAGACATTTGGATCTAAGTGGCATCTATTGAACCTGACTATGAGGAGAAAGGAGTCCATCTTGGCATACCATGCTTGAGAGGCTTGTTTGAATCTGCAGATAAACTTTTTGAGTTTGTAGACCAAGGAAGAATATTCCACAAATCCTTATGGTTTCTCCATGTAGATATCTTCTTTGAGTTCACCATGTACAAAATCACTCTTGATGTCCATTTGGTGAACTTCCCATTGATGTGTGGTTGTGATGGCTAGAGTGAGTTTGATAGACATCATTTTGGTTACAAGAGAAAATGTCTTGGTGTAGTCTATGCCAAGCACTTGAGAAAACCCCTTTGCAACCAAACAAGATTTATACTTATAAACACACCCATCTACACCATAGTTATTCATATATACCCATTTACAATGGACTAATTTTCTTCCATTATAAAGAGGAACCAAGTCCCATGCTTTGTTCCTGATTAGGGAACTATACTCCTGCATAGAAGAATGCCATTCTAAAATGCTAGATGCCTCATGACAAGTTTTTATATCTAAGGCAATGGATAGGTAGGCATGTGAAGTCCCTTGAAATTTTGAATGTGTTATCCTTGTATTTGATAGATTTCTAACCCATTTACTATCACTTTGAAGTGTTTGTCTAGCCCAAATGGGGCTAAAATTGTATGAGATAGAAGAATTAGGAGATGAGTAACCATCATCTAAAGTGTTAGTGTGAGATGGAGGAGGAGAATTATTGTCACTACTCTCATCACTTGAACTTGAATAAGAAGAAGAGTCATCTTGATCATCAGGAGGATTTTGAGGTGGATCCAAGTCACTATCTAAGGTGGAATCAATGTCCAGTGAAACTTTTGAAGAGTTTGGAGTGCCAATAGTGAGTTCAAGTGGGACCTCATAAAACTTGACACACCTTTCAATGAAAAAATCATGAGTTTTATGATGGAGAATATTATATCCCTTATCAGCCTCTAGATACCCCACAAAGATATAAGACTAACTCTGAGGGTCCATTTCCTTGCATTTCTTCTTGGGAACACTGTCCATTATTGGCGATCCAAACACTTGAAAGTGATCCATTGTGGTATTGTGACCATCCCAAGCTTCAAAAAGAGGGATTCCTTTCAAATTATTTGTGTGGAACATGGTTTTGAATGTAACAAGCATAGTTGATTAATTCAACCCAAAATTGAGGAGTAAGAGACTTTGATTGAAGCATGCAGTTGGCCATTTCCTTCAAGTAATGGCTATTATGTTCATCCACATCATTTTACTGAGGATTGCTCTCCTTGCTTTGCCCTGATCATATTAATCTTCTAGATGCTTACCAAGAATGCAACCATTACATATTACATCCAAGAATTTGACTTCAACTAACCCTAAAACCATGTCTTGATGATTGATTTTCTCTAGGTAATAATAGTTTAAATGGCCAAACTATTTATGTCATAGTTTGCTCACTCCATCTACATGAGTAAGTAGTGAAGCTAAGGGCTGATCTGGGGAAAATTATGAGAAGGTATATAGCCTAGACTAATGATTGGCCTTCTCATAAGCTATTATGGTATTACTATGCAGCTCCTTGATAACCATTGAATCAAGTGTGAACTCAACTTACTTCCCTGCACTTATGTGAGTGATTTGGTACACTAATAGAAGATTGGTGGATAGTGAAGGAACACATCAAAAATCATTAAAGGTCTTATCACTTACTTAAACTAATCCTTTACCACTGACTTCTACCAAAGTGTCATCACCCCTAAGAATTGAAGGCATAGAATATGGCTCTATTTTTGAAAATAGATCCTCTAAGGAGGCCATGTGATAGAAAGCATCTGAGTCAATAAACCAAGTTGAAATTTGAGAAACTACTGTAACAAGTGCCTTGACTTTATTTTTACCCTTTTTACTATCTTTAGCCTTTGTATAACTTGGGCAGATGTGTTATAACTTGAGGATTCAAGAACATTGATGTTATTCTTCTCAAGCATCTTAGTCAAGGTGTCAATATTCTTTGTCATGCACTAGGATTCATCATGCCTAAGTTTCTTTCAAAATTTGCATTTGAGTTTCTCCTTATTAGGTTTCCCACTTGAGGACTCATTTGATGATGCCTTAGGCTTGGCATCTGATTTATGATTCTTCTTTTACTCATGATCTAGTTTAGACTATTTCTTCTCCTATTTTCCATTGTTAGAAGGCTTCTTCTTGTCCTATGTGACAATCAAGGCATGTGATTTTGAATACTTTTGTGTACTCATTTGAACTAACTTATCTTGTTCCCAAGTTAGATTGGTAATAAACTCATTGAATGATGGCATTTTCCAAGTGGATCCAAGTTCACATTTGGTAGCATGAAATGTAGAGATGAAAATTGAATAATCATGACTTGTTTTGTAAGCATAGATAGAATCAACTGGTCATCTATTTTCTAAGTGCCACATTATTTAAAATATAGTTTCAATGATTTAAACTTTGTAAAAAAGTTTTTTAGGGTGTCATAGTCACTTGGGCTCATTTTTATGAGCTAATTCTCTAACTCATGACCCCTCATGATGTCATGCACTCTAAAAATCTTGTCTAGGATGGTCCAGACTTCATTGGGATTTTTTACAGATTTAACATGAAACAAAAGGTCAAGAGACATTGAAAAGAATAAGAACCCATAGGCCTCATCACATCTATTATACCACTTGACATTTTTTGAATTTGTAGATGGCTCAGTTTCCTCACCTATAGTTATCTAATAGAGTCTTTTAACTCTCAAGAAGAGCTACATTTTAGACTTCTAGTTAAGATAGTTAAATGGTGTGAGTGGTTCAATGTTTATATCCATCAGTGCAGATTACATTGAGAAAATTTATAGAATTGAGATGAAATCAAAGAATATATTACACATAATATAATTACCCATTTGAACTATCAACAAGACCCTCCTTTAAGTTACAATGCAACACACACTCAATATTGGATGTTGAGCACCATCGAGAATGCATCTATAAGAAATTAGTATGAGAGAGTATAAGAGGGACATTGGGCACAACTGATAATGCATCCAAGAAGAAAGGTACAAAAGGTTTGAAGTGAGTTTTAAGCCATTATACCATGAATAAAATGGATTTTATAAAAGGTCTAAAAAAATATCATCAATGCATAGAGATTGAAAAAATATAAAATTTCAAAAAACACATCACCCAAAATAGAGCTATAGATAAAAATTTATAGCACTTATAAGTTCTTATTTCTACACATTTCTGGACCCTTTCCAAAAACAGAATTATTTTTGAAACTTGTGATTTTTTATCGAAAAAGAAATTTTTACCAAAAAATATAAAAATGGCATAAAACTTAAGTAGAAGTGCCCCACAAATCTGAGCAGTAATGACCCTTCAAAAGTTTGAGTCAGTCTCAGAAGATTAATATGGATTTTGTAGACTACTTGAATTCTAAAAATAATTAGTATTTGAAAACCCAAGGTAGTAATGATCCTTTGAAAACCTTAGATGGCCTAAGAAGAGTAATCTAGATTTTCCACACTACTTGACTTCTACAAGTAATTGACCTTTAAAAACCCAATTAAGGTAGTAATGACACTTCAAAAACTTGAGTTAGTCTAGGAAGAGTAATCCAGAGTTTCCACATTGTTTGAATTCCAAAAGTAATCATCCTTTAAAAACCCAAGTAGGACAGTAATGACCCTTCAAAAACTTAAGTTGGTTTGCAGTAGTGTAAACTAATTTTTTAGACCTACTTTACTTAACTTCAAAAATTTTCAAGTAAATCAACTCCACAAGTTTGAGTTGGTCTGTAGTAGAGTAAATTGGGTTTTCAAACTGACTTTACTTAACTTAATGGATTTTCAATTAAAACATCTCCACAAGTTTGAGATAGTCCACATTAGAGTAAATTGAGTTTTCAAACCTACTTTATTTAACTTCATATATTTTCATGTAAAGTAACTCCATAAGTTTGATTTGGTCTACCAGTAAGTGGAATTATCAAACAACTCAACTTAGAAAAGTCAAGTTACTCACCGCTGAAAGTCTAATTTGGTATGTTGGCTAAATAATAGCCCTCTAAAAGCCCAAATTAGTCAATAGACTCTCTAATGCATGCAACATGAAGTAGATCAACTATAGAGCTGAATTAATGACTATAGATTTGAGTAATGTAGAGGTTTGATAGCACACAAATCAAGACAAGCCAAAAACATCCAAAATACTTTAGCAATGGAAATTATACAAGAGACCCATTTGATATTTTGACCTAAAACCCCAAAAGGTTTTTTTACATAGTAATATAGGAAGTATGAATTTTTGTATAAAATGAAAAATAGAGCCTTGGGATGCCAAAAAGAGAGGAAAAAATTAATTTTTATAGAACTAGGTTGTGTTTATAATCGATCCAATGGTTTAGCACCTTTTAAAACCAATGCCACAATCATTTTTAAGATTTGAAGCTCCAGTAGAAATTTATGCATGAATTCTCTAAGGAATTGAACCAACATTTTTTTGCTAGAATAATGAATGTAGCAAGATTTCACCACAAATATTGTTGCAATACTAGCAAAAATGGCTTTGATACCATTTCAGAATGGCCCTTAATTTTCCTAATTAGATAAAATTAGGACAACATAAAGAAGCCTATAATTTTTCTAATTAGATAATTATATTAAAATATAATTATTCTATGTGACCCTTTTATAACTAACCTAAGGAAGCTTAATTGACATACAATGTTCATATAGTTGTTTAGGCAAAACCCAATAGGAAAAATCACTACACTAACTTGAAATCTAGGTAGTTGCCCAAACTAGTGTATGTACACCAACTCAGTGTCCATGACACCATTTATATCAAAGAAAACACTTCATAATAGATATGGGATAGACTCAAGGGACATAACATTAAACTTGAGCGCATACTATTTGGTGATGAGAAGCCACCAAGAGACATATGGAAAATGGGACCTTCACAATACCACTTCCTACTTAGACCTTCAAAGCCCCCTCAAGAGAAACTCCAAGTAGAGAGGTAACAACCCCAAGCACAAATAACATAGGGTACTAGTAAATAAAATTTCAAAGAGAGACTTGGTGAGGGCCCATCATCTTTGGCCTCTCTTGACAAACATTCATCTCCAATGGAATACTTGGACATGATTGCCTTGGGACCTAATGAAATAATGGAGGATGCTCTCAAGTCCTTGCTGAGGCATATGGCACTTATGAAGAAGAAGAACATGTTGAGGAGGCATAAACTTAGGTAGAGGAGGCCAAGAAACATAAAATAAAAGAGGTTTCCTTGGATTTAGTTCTAGTAGCTCCCCCATAAAAAAGGAAAGCAAAATTAGCCTTGATCCAAGTTGGATCAAAGAGGCCAAAGTTAACTTTCAATCATCCCATAAGTGAAATCAACTTATTTAGTGAGGAATACCCTATTCATGGACCAATCATCCCTGATTGGTTCATATATGGTAAAATGTAGAAGATTCCCACTTTGTCTCATTCTTAGGCTTGGCCCAAACTATTAACATTAATGTACATGATGACATCAAGCCTTGGATAAAGGCCTTGATGAAAGAAGAAGAAGAAGAAGAAGAAGAAAGAAGTCTAATGACCATTGTGGGGTTAGAAATAAAAAAAATGGATGCTCCAAGATCATTAATTAGCACAAGGATAGAGGTCCCAAAACCTTCAAAATACACAAAGTCATCTACTAATGTGTAGTTCAATCAAGAGACAACTAGATTAGAGAGAGTCAAAATAAGAAAAGCCATGGTGGGGATTGAAGAGTTCACATTCCAAAAATTTGAACCCTTTACAAGTTTAACTCCAGTTGGATGGAAATAGCCTAGTGAACTACCCATCCATGAGGAGGATATTGAAAACCTATCTAAGGCTCACTCAACTCAAGTCAAAGTTGGCATTACAAGAATGAAATATAAGATTCATTATTTATAGAAAGAAAAGAAGAAGTTAGAGATGAAATCTAACTTATTAGTGTTTGATTCTCTAATAAATATGTTTGAAGCATCCTTTTTTGATATGTTTGACTCTTTAAAGTTAATGATAGACAAGATGCATTGAGCCAATAGAGTGAGGTGGCTAAAGGATTGATAATATAATGGCAAGATGCAGAGGCCAAAATAAGATATCTTATCAACATACTGATTAGGAATATAATTCCCAAGTTTGAAACCATTAGCATGGCCCACCTAAGTGCTATATTAGGGATAATAGTAGATAAGATCTAAAGCTTAAGTACTTGGTCAACAGGCTTGGATAGACTTCTAAGGGATGATGAAGAGGTGATTTCTAGGATTAAACAACTATTTGGCACCATGTTGGCTAATCTTACAAAGACTACAACCCTAGGTATTATTTATGATGAGGAATATAAGCATATAGTCACTTTGGTGATGTAGGAAGTAAAGGGAAAAAGGTGAGGTCAATCAAGTAGTGACAACAATATAATTTTGGGCATGATCTTCACGTATAAATAAAATATTGAAGAAACCAAGAGTATTAAAGAAGCTATGGCAAGGGATGATAGAGATTTTGAGGACTTAACTAACCAACAAGATGTCTACCTCTTGAAGCCAACTGTAGATTTGGAGCTTGTCAAGGAACAACATCAAAGAGCTATGGAGCTTCTACAAGAGAAACATGGGAACCCTTCGACAATGGGATCACCAATTAGTTAATATTCCTTTTTGTAAAAGCATTATAATATTTGAAATAGGAATATTCTTTTGTGAAAACATATGCTAGTCTATTAGCATATTTGCCTCTAGGTCAGTCTAATTTTAAAAAGTAAGTGTATTCTAGAACTTTCTAAAAAAAGATAGTTGTCCCTATCTTTTATATATTTCTATCTCACAACTGACCAGTTTACTTCCTTGTCTTTCTATAAAAGGTAGTACTACCATTTTGTAAAAAGGAAGGAATTTCAAGCAAATTTTTATACTTTTGAGGAATTAATACTATTAAGGAATTCTAGGAAGATTATCCAAATTTGATGTGTTAATTGTTAATGTAGCTTTCTCTCAATTGTTTGTTCTCATACTTGAATTTGAATGGTTTCATGAATTCTAAATTTGCATTTGTGATACAGGGTTGCTAATTTTTTCTTATTCTAGATTAATTGAAGGATCTTGATTTTTCTTCATTTCATTTATTTTATATTTAGATGTGTTAATGTTATTTTAGTTTTGTAACAAATATTTAAAGTAAAATCTAGTTCTTACTTGTATAATTTCATAATATCCTTAGAAATTTGCTTGGTGTATGGTGAGATCTGAGCTTATGCTATTTTGCATCATATATTGCTTGAATGCAATTTCAGTTATAATGGAAAATTTATCATGATATTTGAGTCAAGAATTAGCAATCACTTATTTTATTTATACCTTACCCATCTCTTTTACTTCTTTTTAAACTAGATCACTTTAGTTTAGACTTCATTATAAATATCCATTTAGATTAATCTATAGTTTTAGATTTGATCACAATTCACTATTATTAGCATAAATACCTAAAATTTTCAAATAATCGATCCATGATGGCTCCCAACCATAAATTAATATAAATTTTGTGGAATAGATAAAGAGTGCTTTGCTGCTATTTCACCATAGGTAACATAAGTTGGCAAACCCTACTACTCATGCTCTAAATTCTCAAAATTCTAAAACGAGAAGTGTTCTTGAATACTAAGGACACATTTGGTATACATAGAGACACCAACATTACCCAGGAACTTTATACTTAACCAAACATATCACAGCGGTCATGACCTCCTCTTTCCAAAATGGATCTAATAATATATCATTGTGTTGGTATGACATAAGATATGGAATGATTTACAGACATTTTGAATGTGCCTCCAAATTAGAAGCCTCCTCATACACCAATAGATCATATAACCAATGAAAAACTTCACCTCAACTTTGGGATTTAGAATCAAGGACCTCCCCATTCTAATTTTTAAAGGATGGAATGTTTTTTTCCATTTGATTTATCCTCATAGAAATATGGAAAAAATGAGTGTTTCTATCACCTTATTTAAGTCATGTTTCTTTGGATTTTTGGCACCATAAAATTTCCTCCCTAATTAGTCATTTATAAAACTATTCCAATAAAAAATTCTCCTATAAATAATTATTTGTATCCATTCCTGAATCAAGTACCACTTGATTTATGGAAACTAACACATCTTACACCCTATCACTCTCCTAGAAAATATTTTTGAAGGTCTCCTTATTTTAGGATCTAACATTGGATTTCATAAAAGTCGGCTTCTTACTAACTCTAAACCTTTATGAACCAATCCTACATGGGGTTGAGTTACATCACGCCTTGAATAGATCATGGATGTGTGGATCCATGGGCCACATAAGCTCAAACATGGAGGGACATTTTTAGGTGGCCTCGTATTGAACAATCCTTAATTTGACAAGATCATGATCTGATCTAAAAACTAGAAAAATGTTTTTTTACATTATCTAATTCAAAACACAATAATTATGGGAGACTAAGAAGTGATCCAAACATTATACGATGTTTCATAACCCATCCCTTCTATTAGTCAAATAAAAGGAACCATTTCTTGGAACTACATCCATTAGATTTGAAGTAGAAAAAAATTGATAAACCCATCCAGGATTGGGATTCATTACTAACACCACCTCTTTTATAACAACTAGATATAATAATGTTTACATATCACCTAATCACACATATATGTCCACTTATTTGAACCAATTATTTCTAAATGTATTCCCAACCATGACCCTTGAGCTAAATAGAACTAGTACCATAAATGTTAAAGACAAAAATAATTAGTGACCTTACATAGATTCCAATTACATCCAAACCCACCTTCTTCCATGACCACATTGAATTCCCCTCCCCCCCACAAAAAAAAAAAAAAAAAAAAAGATAGAGACCCTTCTAACAACTCCATCTCTTAGACATTACTCCCATAGATTCTTCCCTACTTAACTTAGTTTCTTGTAAAATAAACACATTAAACCTCATATTTATCAGTTATCACCAGACCAAGTGATATTTTTTAGGGGTATTTAAGCCCCTAACATTGTAAAAAATATTTTATTTTGGATATATATGGATCCTCCTCCCCTCACTTTTCTATAGATAAAAATCCATCTATGGTAGTTTGAATGTCTGCCAACACCTCTGCCTATGTTATTTGCTTAGACACCTCTTTTTTATTCCTCCTTCCCCATCTCTTGTAAGCTCCATAATAATGTTGGTATAATTTACTTAAATTTTGGGATATGAATAAGATATCAACCTAGTTAATATCTTTCCCAGAATTAAAAAGGGTAGAGATATTATTATTATTTTTACCAAAATGAACTTACATACATTGAGCATCATGGATGGGGATAGAATAGATCCCCATTCCATACCTTTTTTGAAGGACTTGATGGTTTCAAAATTAAATTTGAAAAATTTTATCTTTATCAAAAGGGCCCCTATCATTATACCACTATAAGAGGTCTTTCTAAGGTGTATTTGGTTTGTCTCTTGAAAGGGAGCCGTAGGATTCTTTGAGGATATCAAACTCCCATGGGTATAGTTATTCATTATATGACTAAACTTATGGCATTTGAAACACTAGAAAGCTACCCTTTCCACATTGATCTTTTATTCCCATGATTTTCCTATACATTTCATATAAATAGCATCTAAAATGACATCCTCCAAATATATAGTTAAATAAATCCAAGCATAAAATGCTAAATCCCATTCATTGGTCATAGGGTCTATTTTAATAAAATCACCCAACAACAATCCTATTTTCCTAAGGGATCCATACATCTAGTATTCAATAAGGAGGTCATAAATTCAAATCCATACTATAAATATTACATTATTTTCAAGCAATGGGTGAAATTTGGGATACCATTCATTGATTTAGATTCTTGCTCCATCCATTAGCCATGGCCCCCTCTCAATATCTCTTAGTTCTTACTATAATAAGGACATATGGATAAAAAAAAATATTTAGGAGGAAAACTAAGACTAATTTCCAAACCCTAGTTATCATTGATCCAACTTTCCAAAATCCTAATATCTATCCATTTGAAACCAAACTTTCCAATAAATCAAAGTTTCACACTCTTTTCAATGCTTGAAAAAAAGCTCTCACTATCAAAGGTTACCAATTTCACCACCCAAACTAATTTTTGGTGAATGTGTACATATCTATTTATTTGGTTTGAAAGAATATCTATAGGAGATAAAGTAGGTGGTTGTGGTATATCTTGTTCAACTAGGATCTAACCAAATAGTGTATCACCACCCAGGCTCCTAGACTTGTTAATAAGTAGGTCTTTCATTTTATCTTGAAAACACTCCAGGATTCCCTCAAACTAATTGCCTACCTACCACACCTCTTTTGCCTCCCATATGTCATGTTTAAAAACCCATTTACCTATAATCTTAGAGCATGAGGCTGAATTAATTATAGAATGATCAAGTTCCCTCTAATGCTACATAGACCGTGTCTTTTTTATTTAAATTTCACCTCTCTCTCTCTCTCTCTCTATATATATATATATATATATATATATATATATATATATATATATATATATATATATATATATATACAATGAGTCACTCATACCATTTAATTCCAATATAACTTCATGTAAATAAAATTTAGGTCAATCTTACATGGTTAGAGTATTTTTGAGAGTGCTTCATTAGCTTGAAGATATTGAGATAATTTTTGAAATATTGATGCATTTCATATTATAAAAATATTTCATTGCATTTCATGTGACAAAATCTCCTTAACACAGTTTTCAAACCAATTTTCATTCCTTTTATATATATGCTTGCACTTTATATATATAATATGTCTATGAGTAATTTCCAACTAAGATATATCATATAAATTTTGACAAAAATCAATTATTTCCATGTCTATATATTCAAGTTTAGGATTGCATATATATGCCTTCACAATATGAATATAAAAATTCTATGTGGAATTATTAATTAATACATTTGATGGAAACTCACCAAGAAATATAATCCATATCTCATTGAAATAATTACTCAATTGGTTCAATATGGTTATAATCTAGAAGTAAATTTTTCCTATTCTCTAATAATTAGTTCCAAATTTGTTCAGTAGGCTCGATTATACCCAATTGAGTACCTTATTGATCCCATTATTTAATATTAGTTCAATTAGAAGTGCAATTGGGGCCGATCAATCTTGAATGAGTGCTAATTTGTTGTGTTTGTGCTTGGAAGTTGACTAACCCAAATTTTTCACACAATTTAACCAATTATTCAATTGGTTAAAATATGTAAAATATTAGTCTCAATCAAACCCCAATTCATGCCAATTGGTTTCAATTGAATTCAAATGGATCGATTGAATAACTTGCCTAATTGGTTAAATGAAAAACATAATTAAGATTAAGTATCCACATAATTAGGGATAATCAAGACCTAATGTACAATAAATACATTTAATATGGATGTATTGGTTCAATTATCCACAATTTCAACTTGATTGACCAAATTTCTAAATTTATTTAATCATGTGTATAATTAAAGACAATCAAGCCAAAATGTATGATGTTTGGTTGGAAATAGAAATGTATAGATAGATTAGACCAAATTTAGACTTCATCAACCCAATTTACTTTAATTATTTAATTGGGAAAACAATTTTGGCTATTAGTGCCATAATATCCACTGTTTTGCTTTAATTGGGCTTGTGAGGATTGAAAACATCCAACTATGCACATGTTTTAGGGAATTACTCAATATGTTGAAGATTGTGTGTTATTGGGGATAATTTAGTCCTAATGGACACTTATTAGTTTATTATTTTCTATCAATACTCGTTTATCCCAAATATTCACCTAATAGAAACAATAACTTTGTTTTTTTAATGATGCACATATTTTAGGCTAATTAAGACCCAACATACACTAATTGGTTTCAATTGGGCTTACAATAATTGAGCACATGATTTAACCAATTGATTTATTGGTGTAGTTAGGATTAAATTTTCATAATACCAAGTCAAATTACATGTTAAAAATATTCATTTTTGTTCATGAATTTTCACTAGCCCCAATTATTCAATTAATTGAACCAATTACTCATTTGGTATAATCATATTTGCAATTAAGGATAATAAATCCATAATGCATGATAAGTGGTTAAAATTTGGATTATAGGACTTAATATTCACAATCATCATATTTTATTGACCTAATTACCTGATTTCATTAATAAAAAATGCAATCAAAGCTAACTAAGTCTAAATGCACATTGATTCATCACATTTTATCTTACAGGGCTATATTATACTCAATTGTGCACCAAATTAACATAATCAATTTGTTCAATTAGGAATGGAATTGGGGATAATCCCACCAAAATTAGGTTTGTATGGACTAATTAGTATAATTACATACTTGATCAAACCAATTTATTTTTTTATTTAACATGACATTGACTTGTGGCTAATCAAGCCCTATTTTAGATTATTTGGTTTTAATTAGGTTGACTTTCTCTATTATCATCAATTTCATACTTGATTGAACTAATTACTTAATTAATTCAACCAAGGATACAATTAAAGCTAATTGAGCCCAATCCACACTAATTAATGATAATTAAGCTCACATTTCTCAATTATCTGTAGTTGTATGCATAACTGAGCCAATAAAATTTTCTTTTTTAATTAGGATAACTATTTGGGCTTGTCAAGCCCCACAATTCCAATCACAACAAATTATTACTAAATATATTTTGATTAACTCAATTAAAATTAGGGATAATCATTCTCCAATTAAATAAAAATGGTTATCATTAGTACTACACAAGGAACTTATCTCCAATCACTTACCTATTCAAACAAATTACTAAATGAGTTCATATCAAACACAATTGGGACTAATCAATCCCCAATTCACATTAACTAGTTGTAATTAGGTTTGTAGGGATCTAGTATCCCTTATTGCATTCATGAAAAGAAAAATTAATGGATTTTTTCAACCAAATATGTATTTAGGGTTAATGAAGTCCTAATTCACACTAATAGTTTGTAATTAGGTTCATGGTACATGATTAGTCTCAATTATGTTTGAAATTGAACTAATGGCTTGATTGGTCCAATTATGGATACAAATGTAGCTCATCAAGTCCCAGTCCATGCCAATTACTTTCATTGAGGCTCATATGACTTGATTTCACCAAAATTCATACCTAATCAAAAAAATGATTTGATTAGTTCAATCTAGTATATAGTTGAGGCTATTTGATCCTCAATTCACATTATCTAGTTATAATTTGGCATGCAAGAGTTTATTAACACCAATCCATGCTAATTTTTTATATTTAAGTTCGCAGTTCTTAATTAGATCCAATCGTGTACTTATCAAACCAGTTAATTGGTTGGTTTAATAATCCAAATTATTAGGGATAATTGAATTGTAATTTCCATAATCTAGTTGTAGTTAGGTACACAATGCTATCTATTGAGATTACAAAAAATAATGCCTAAAATAGTTCTGAATAATGAAGGATTATTTGGGGTTATGCACATATATGTGAAATAAAATTTAATATAACTATAAAATAAATTTAATTAAATTAATATATTAAAATTAAAAAATATCATATTATTGTAAACCACCAAAATAAGAATAAAATCAAAATCCCTAGAGATTTTTTTGGATGATATTTTTATTTCTCTTAGTTAGAATGAAATAACAAATATTTTTTTTGTATTTTTAATTTTATCTAATTTATTGAATTTTATTGATCTATATGTGTTATATTTTGGAATGGGTCCAAGATAACAAAAAAATATATCAATGCATTCACCCATAATTCTTGCATACATTTATACCATTAAATCAAATAACATAATAATGGTTAAGCTATAATGACTACCAATATATGAAGTGTGGGTTTATATGAGGGATAAAGGCCATTCTCACATGTAGAATATAAATATAAATATATCACCAAAATAATCAATTTTCACTCATAATATATATCTTTGTGTATGTGTGTGTATGTAAGGAGGCTTATGAATGGAAGGAGCACAATATTTTAGGGATATTATTTCAAATTTGTCAAACCCTAATTTGAGGATAAAAACATAAGACATATTCTTATTTATCATTAACATATTAATAGTTCTTTAATAAATATTGATATGCATGTAAATGTGTGTTTATCCATAAATAATATACCTACAAGTTCATATTAGACAATACAAACATGTCCCCTCTATACTATGTACTTTGTAAAATGATAGGATAAATAAATCTACATTATTTTAAGTTATCTTAGTCAAGTAAAAATGTTGGAAAGTTTTTTAGAAGAAAACATACATGCTTAAGTATAAAATCAACACCCCTCCCTTAATAAAAACATATAGAAAGTGATAACATGAGGAAAATGCCTTGGTATTTGTTATGAACCCATGTTAAATTAGTAAAATGAAATACAAATGATCATTAAAATCATTGAGTTTGAAAATAATGGATCATATAGTGTTCTTCAAAACTCTCTAATGTCCAAGTGTATGATAATGGGTGTCAAAAACTAACATGTCATAAACCCCATTGTCTATATTTAAATGAATTAAAAAATAGTACTAAGTTCATTATGTAAATAATTATATCTTAATGAAATACATGGGTTCCGAGCCATTTCAACCACCAATTCAACAAGGAAATGGTGTTGAATACATACATCTATTGAAATTTTAGGATATCAAACATAAGATGATACACTTAAATGTGAAAGCTCAATATATCTTGGATTTTCAATGCTTGAGTATAACAAATCTTCATCTCAATATGAAAATTAAGCACTTTCAAATTTGTAAATAAAAATTGGTCTAGGTAAAACTATCCTCATTATGCATCCCTACAAATGGACATGTGATTGTGTATCACATATGTGTAGAGGTATTAAATAATGATTGTAAAATTCCTAAAAAGAGTGGGAGAAAATACAAAACATGTGAAATAATTAATCTAACATAAAATTATAAACTTTAGTACACCACTCCATTTTTCTCAGAAAAGAATAATTCTAATGTTTAGGATTAACTGTAAAAACCTATCAATTTATGTCTAAAAGATTTGAACTTTTTTTGTTAGTTTGAGAAATATTCAACAAAAAATGAATGTTCCAGTTTAGGTTGGGTTATAATGTAGAGTGAATTTCGTAATTAACCCTAGGGTGAATTGAAAGGCATGGTTTTCCAAGGGTATAATAAACACTAGCTCATAACATGTTAGGGGATTGAAATGCATAGTTAAGAATCTGAGTGTGCAAGTAGGTATCGGATAATTTAGGTCGGCGTTGAAACATGCATGTATACCAATGATTGTAAATAATAATAATATAGTGCATTTAATACCTAGAGGGTAAAGATGGACCGGAGAGTGAAAATTAGATTGGAGAGTTCACTTGACATCCAAAGGGTGCACATTCATTGAAAAGTACATATAGGATCAAAAGAGTGAATTTAGGATCTATAAATTATAAGGATGCACTACAAACTATAAGGGAGAGTTAAAATTAAATTTAAAGTTCCCAGTGAGGTATGCCCAAGAGTCTTGGGGAACTAAGGGTGAATCTTGGGATATGTAGATGTTTGATTATAAATGAAGGAGCCCAAAAAAGCAATTAATTTTTTTTTTAATGTTTTTTACACAAACACACCCATTAATTTGAAGGTTGGGTAGTTAAACAATTTCTCACACACCCACCTTATCCTATTTTCACCAAAACATGTCCTAGGGATGGTCAAGAGCATGCTTAAATGTCCTTGGAATATTTTTCATTTTTGGAGTAAGAGGATTTTATTCTAGACCTAGGGCACAACTCAACTTAATTTTCAAACTAGTGGTGATGGGAAGAGTCATGGTTAGGGGTTTACAATGGAAGGATATTTATTGAATTGAAACAAAAGAGGAATATTAATATATTGGTAGGCATGCATGTGGGTGATAAGATTAGGCTTATTCAAATATTATATAAAATTTATATTTAATTTTACATGGTATTATAGATTTTTTACAAGATTCATATGTACATTTATTCAAGTTGAGCATCTGGAATGGTGATACCCTAATTATGTCCTTTGAGGACCTTTTTGGATATGAATATTTTGGAACTCCCTGGAATGATTCTAACCACACCATTACATCTATATAATATATGAAAGTGTGTTAAGATTTTAATTTAATTCAATTCGTGCTCATGGTTCTCTTATTGTCTAGGTTGGTGTCTAACCATTAATGGCCTCTTGACATGCAATTTTGTATTTATTTTTGCATAGTTTTTGTTTCATATATTTTTTCAATGCAAAAAAAATTAATAAATAGTATGATGAGATATTTTATGATTTGATAATGATTCGTACAATAAATAATTTATACATAAAAATTCAACTCAAATAGTTTGGAAAAATTATGTACCTACATATCCACTGGGTTGAATGGTTCATACATTCAATTTTGTACCCTTATAGAGTTGTGTTCATTCGAGGAAGCTAATGCCTTTGTAGGAATTTTTTAAGGAGCCTATGAAATTGAATCTTTTCCACTATAAAAAGTTTCCATTGAATCCACATATGTAGTGTTTCTTTTATATAACCAATGACATCCAAAATAGTGCTTTTAACAAAATTATGAATGGCCATGCTTTAATTTAAACACAAAAAAATGACTTATATTTAGTTGGAAATGAAATGAAAGATAAATAAAAAGCATAATATACATGAATTTAAATATGTTTTTGTTGTTGTTATCTTAGTTTTATATGAAACTTTATTTCTTTCTGATAGATATGGATTTCACTTCTACTATGTATCTAACTATCTTGATTGTTGGATTAATTTCTATTGATCCAAAGTTAGTATTTTACTTTATTAGTATTTGATTTTAGTTTATTATATTTTTTTAGTGGGATTGTTGGTTCACTATAATTTTGGTTCCATAACCACCTCATGTGAAAAATCTTATAAAGCTTTTCACCTTCCTTGTAAAAAAAAGATCCTGATAAAATACAAATTATTATTATTGTCAAATATTTTTAGAAAGATAATTTTATCAAATTTCTTGCATTTACTTGTGAAAATAGTGGTTTTAGAGCCACACAAATTGAAATGAGGATTGATATATGGATGTGAAGAAGTTCTACTTAGCACCTATGTTGGGACGAGCCTCTTGATCTAAATTTTTTTTTAGTACCTTGCTACATAGCGAATCACTTATTATTTATTGACTACATTCCCTATCCAAATTGGTGGTGCAAAGGTAATGTGATAGTCTTTGAATTAAAATTTTCATTAATGAATTGGATATGGAAATGACACTAAGAAACATTTTCATATGATGTTGATTCTCATCTCTTCACTTATTGGTGTCCTAGTTAGCCATTGCTCCTGAATTCACCAACATGAAAGTCTAGATAATTATTTTTTAACACAAATTGCAGTCTCTTACAATCTGTACATAGAACCTATGCATAAGAATCATCTACTGTACTAAGTTTATACCATTGGAGAAATTAAAGCATAGAAAGAAAAAATTCTGCCTCTGGTATGTGTGTTTTAATTATGTCAATGCCTTCACAAATTTAGTTAGACTAGTGTATGGCGTATCAGTCAAAATTTTATTAAAATTTTACATGAAGACCTATATGACATAGCATCATTTTATTTTTTTCTCATTAAATCTGAAATAAATAGTAATTATCAAGGTCTATAATGTGATTTGGGCTAGCAGATAGCATATTAGATATACCATAAAAAGGAAAAGGCAGAGATTTTATTTTATTTTACATGCAAGGTAAAAAGAATTTTATATGGTCAAAACATAGTTTTTTTTATAACTTTGGTTATGTTAAAAATATGCCCACAAATGTTTCAATAATCATTGTAGTATAATTGGTCTTGTAAAGTTTACAAGTCTTTGTCATAAAGGAGGTCAAGGGTTCAAAAACCCATTCATATATATTTTGAAAACAAATTATTTTTGACCTTATATTGGACAAATAAGGATGTATTTTTTTTACAAGTCCCATAATCTCTTGTAATCGGAAGCTATTTCAAAGGTCAAGGCAAAACCTTAATATCATTTCTTATTTTTTGATTTCATACCATGGCTAAAATTGTGAGCTTGATTTCTAAAAATGGACGTTTAACTCCTAAAAATTTTAAGGAATGGTCAATGAACATGGAAAATACAGTGATCTTCAATGAATTATGGGAGGTAGTTAAAAAACAATAAACATTTCCCACCAGTCCCTCAAAACTTGTAGAATTTCAAAAATATGGCAAGCGTGCCCTTCCTTTATTGAAATCAACTTGTAGTGCACAAGTCATAATTCACATAGAGATGATCAAATCTAAATCTTGGAAAGCATGAAAATCTTTAAAAGATTTGTATGATAAACAACTTGCTTACAATAAAATTGATTTTCTTATGCAGGTTTCTCAACACAAAACTAATAGATGATGAAGATGTTTTAGAATATGTGTCACAAATTAAGAATTTAAAACAAGAATATGGCACTTCTGGTAGTAAAATTGTTGATGAAATGCTCATTTCTATTTTTTTGAATGGCCTTAGCCCTAGCTATAGGAATTTTCTATAAATGTCATAGCTTAGTGATAAGCTTAAAAAATCTACTTTTGATTCCATTTATGAGTTGCTCACTCAACATGAGTGATAATTTGTAAAGAAGAAAGATAAATATACTGAGGAGGTCCACTATATCAAAATAGGTAATCCATTATATAAGCATAACAAAAAACATTCTTTGAAGCACTTTTAGAGATAAAAACACTTTCTATGACACACTTCCAAACATAAGAATAATTTTGGACATAGGGATCATTCTGGTTCTCCAAATCATAGACATCACTATAATTCTCATAAGCATAAACATTCACATGGACACAAGCACAAGCACACACACTCTTCTTCATGTGGCTATTCTTCCTCTAGTTTTAGTGGATGTGAGAGAATATGCTATAATTGTGGTGGCATAGGACACCTATCTATAAAATTCCCCTCTAAAAGGAGGTATTCTTGACATCTACATAAGGCAAAAGCAAACGTTGTTGATCACTCTAGTCAATTTGATCACTTTTCTGGCTAGTCTTTTACATATTCTTTTGATAGATGAAATGAGTACAATGTCGCTTTCTCCATAACTGATGACTATATATTCTGAGATGATAACAAACCCATATTATGTGAGCTTATAGGGTCAAGATTGGGATTTGATGTAGTAGCAATTTTTGACTTATGTACTTTGCTTTCATAGATCTAGTGTTGATATGATCTTTGATGTGGAACATTTTAGTGGTTTGTACTTGGTTTATTTGCTACATGATCCTCACCTCTCATCTGATAGGGGGAGAAGATATTGTATATTAGTTTTCAATTAATCATCAACTGTTATATTACAAGTCAGCATTGAGTTGATAGCATTGTTAGTGATGAGTAAAGGCTTGCAGGAGATGTTGGTGATTTTTGGACATCAAATTGAGATGTGCCATACACACTATAGGGGCAATCACTTGTTGGATAGATTCTATGTGAGGATTGATGTAGTTGGATAGTTCATGATAATATTATACTATAGTGTGGGGATGATCAGGGTGTGGATCACTCCAAGATGTATAGTGTACCAGTTGCAGTTGCAACAGAGTCTACTTAGATGACTCACAATTCTTTGCTCTAGTATTTTTACACCCCTTTGGATCAAGGGGGAATTTGTTGGATAAATTTATATTGATCCAAAGTTAGTTAGTATTTTAGTTTGTTAGTATTTGATTTTAGTTTATTATATTTTGTTAGTGGGATTGTTGGTTCATGAGAATGTTGGTTACGTAACCACCTCATGTGAAAAAGATTATAAAGCTTTTCACCTTCATTGTAAAAAAATACCCTGATATAATACAAATTATTATTGTTGTCAAATATTTTAATAAAGGTAATTTTATCAAATTTCTTGCATTTACCTTGGCAAACATTGATAACTTATATCCATAATTGTAAGTGACCCTTTGCCTTATTACCATGTATAGTATTGAACAATGGTATTAAGTCATTTTATTAAGAAACATTGTGATATAAAATTGGTTTTTTATTTTTTATGGTTTTTATTTTTTTTTCTAATATATTTATTGAAAAAATAAATGACTTCCTAAAATTACAAGTCCTAGTCCATAAAATGGTTGGAAAACATTGTTTGGGATGTCATTACGTTTATACATGAAACACATAATACCTTTATATTTAAAGGATAGTTTTTCTTTATGGTTTTTCCAAGAAATTTATCATTATAACTCACACACTTCACCTCACTATCATAAAATAAAAGTGACTAATGTTCCATATGTAATCCATTGGTCATAATGCCGACACACTTCTTGTTCATTAATTCACAAGAAGTAGTGATCAATGTATATAGTTTGGATTTATAGTGATGCATGATCATCTAAGTTAACTAGTAATCTTGCATCAACAAAAAATATTTAAATAAGAAATAATCAACTTGAATTATTTTTTTCAAGTATTTTCTTATGCACAAATATTATATGTTATTTGTAAAATTTTTGTATGCTTATCTTGTTACTTCCATGTAGTTTATTTGATGTTCATAACCCGAAGCATGAAGTGTATCTTAGGGATAGTACAAAAATTTGTGCAACCTAATTTTATTATTACATAAATGAAAAAAATGAATTTGTTCAAGGCCATGATACAATTGTCTAAGTTAGTTTTTTGAAGCTTGTGATATATTTCAAAAGAAGTGAATGTCAAAATAATGCATTTTAGGAGGATCTTATGTAGTTTAGTTTGTGAACCATTAATACTTAGATAATGGAAGTTTGACTATTGTATAAAAGATTATTTACATGTTTCTAACCATTTCAAATTTAATTCCTAGAATCATGGAAGGTTTTTGAGTGCCTTTCATATCTCTTTGTGATGTGTTTAAGGTTTCAATGTATTGCATTGCATTAGAACTATATCGATCATTTAATGATTGTGATGCATTATTATCATTTCATATTTATGGAAATAATGGGTAGGTAGGATCATTAGTGTATGTATGTGGATCATGTGCATAAAATAATATATTCCAACACTATTGATAGGGATTTAGAAATCTTATAATGTAATATTCTAGAGTGTAGATATTAGTGAGAGTAGCTAGAAGAGATTTGTGCATAGATCTGGGAAAGGGATAAAGGGTTGAACCATGTACCTATGAGGAAATGAGGTTAACACTATAGTGTTTTTAATCATGTAGAATATATGTGTTTTAATCCATATTTGGCTTGATGTGAAATATTTAATTTTATGTATAATAAATATTTTTCACGGTTATTATTCTATTATGTTAATTTTTTGTGGTTTGTACAATATAATGCATTAGTTTATTTAGATTTATAACCATGATTGCATCATTTAGTATAATATCATAATAAAGAAATAAATCTAAGTTGAGAGATCAAAATTTTTGAGTTCTCCATATTTTTTAAGGTTGGTAGAGAATAGATAGTTCGTAAAGTGTGTGATTCACATAGTTTTCCTATAAGTGAAGTAGTATATTTGAGATTGTGATAAAAGTTACGATGAAGTCATGAAGATTGGAAATAATGGGTGAAATAGTTACAAATATGATTTTAAGGCTAGATTAGATCATAAAAATGTTGTGATTAATGCAAACAAGTTTGGCTACAATGGGGGAAGATACAAGAAGAGGATTCATTTTGAGGGATGATGTTAATGATGTAGAGGGAGATGCACAAACACAAGAAATGAATACAAATGATGAAGTGGGACTAGAGTACAAGCAAATTGATAAGGGAAAAGAGAGGCTTATCAAATATATATCTAGAATTGGAAGATGAACATGAATGAATGTTTCATGTTTTTCAGAAATACTAAACCCATAGGAGCTACTAGATTACCTAATGGAGATGGATGAATACTTCAAGTTTGGAGAAGTAGTGGGTGAGTGCAAGGTGAAAGTTGTTTAAACTAAGTTAGAGGGGAAACGAAATTTGTCATGGAAAAAGGTAAATTTTTATTAGAATCACAAAGGTAAATAAAAAATAACATGTTGTGAGATAATCATTACAAAGTTTAGAGGCAAGTTTCTACCTAGATATTATGAGTTGGATCTATTTAATAGGTTGCATATCTATGAAATATAAACTAATCATGAAGGGTTAAACTAAGTAATTATAAAATATCACTATCTATGATGGTCATAGTGATATGGACCAAGAAAAATTATTGTGGTACATCAATATACTAGGATGGGTCATCTAAGTTTATATCAACATAGTGAGATTATACACAGTAGAGGAATATCAATATGCATTAAGAATAGAAGGATAAGTTGGAATGCATATAGATAACTTTGATATCCAAAGGGAATCTTTATGGTGGTAAGTAATATTTAACACATGAGAAAGGAAATGAATAAGGTGAAAACATTTCACAAATTTAACAAACCAAAATAGGAGCAACTTCTATGTGAGGAAGGTTCGAAAGAAAATAATTTAGGTTTGGGTAAGTATGATATCATGAATATGAGTTACCTCATATGAATGTAAATATAATGAACATAAGCGGTGGTAACCCACAAATATTACAAGAAGACACTATGTTTGAGGAGTTACTAATGCATCGAGAGGAACTTGTTTAGGGGGATATGTTATTCATAGTGGGATATTTTTTGAAGGTCATAGAAACGAGACTAGAGTTTCAACAGAGGAAACACATTTTATTAATGAGGTGAAAAATCAAAGGTAAGTTTTGTATAGTGGTGATTGATAAAGTAAGCTTAGGCAATATGGTGTCTACAAAGATGGCACATAAGTTATAAATAGTGTGCAAACCACATCCAAATCCTTATATAATGACTTGGCTAGCAAAAGGAAAATATGGCTTTGTGTGAGAATAATGTGAAGTGGAGATGAAGATTGGAAAGTTAATAGACAAAGTTGTGTGTGATGTATTATTGATGGATGTTTGCCATGTTTTTCAGGGGAGGCCATGAAAATTTGACTAGGATATAATATATGATGGGAGGGAAAATACTATGTGATAAATAATATGGAAAAATCTATATTCTAAGTCCATCAAAGGAGAATGATATATAGGTTTCACACAAAATTTATTTGGTCATGTACAAAAGCAAGGATAACTTGCATGAGGAGGATAATAATGTGTGACAAAGGTGAATATTGATTTCATACACAATAAGGAAAGAGAGAATGTGAACCAAAAAATTATAGAGTGATCTCAGTAAGTAGTGTCACAAAAAAGTGTAAAAGTGGATTTCAAAACATAAACAGATAAGGTTTACCAATAGGAGTGGGAGTTGACACAATAATGATGAGAAATTATATAGGTGGATTATGATTTTTCACCCATTTCAAAATCCCATGGACCACAAGGTGGAATATAATTATACATGCCATAAAGATGCATAAAGGCCTTTGAAAAGGGTAAAAATGGTTCTATCACCTATCCTTAGTGTATGGGCACCATTCCTGCACATTTTATTATCTAGGGTGAATGATGTAAGAGAATCCAAGTTTATTTTAAATCTTTCATAAACCAAAAATATTTAAAGAATAAATGAGAATTTGTAGTAGTTTTAACAAGTATTTGATTATGTCTAAGAATGATATGTTGTTTACATTGTTTTTATGCACCCATATTATTAATTTCACGTGGTATTTTGATATGCACCACCCAAAGCATGCAAAATAGCTTAAGGATACTATGAATCATTGTGTAATCTAGTTTTGGCATTGTGAATATGAGTGAATTAAAGTTTTTCATGACCAAAATACTATTTCATAAGTTAACTTTCATAAGCTTGAAATATATTTTAGATGAACAACATTTCATAACAATGCATTTTTAGAGGATCTTACACAGTCTCCATTTTTTCACTATTGTGACTTAGCTATAAGAAGTGAAATATTTGTGTATCTTGTTTAATACATAATCCTCAAAACATAATTTTAACATTTAATAAATTAGTACTTAAATTTTTTCAACCATTTAATGACTTTGATACATTATGAGCATTTAATTTACTTGGAATTAGTGGCTAGGTGAGAGCATTAATGTAAGTAGGTGGATCATATACCTATATATATAGAACCCTATCCTCATGAGAGGCATTTGGAAATCCCATGAGGTAAAATTATAGAGTGTAACTATTAGAAAGAGTATTTATAGATATCTAATCATAATTCTTAGAAAGTGATGAAGGGTTTAATCAAGTCCTCACAAGGACTTGGCATTAACACTATCTTGTTTGTAAGTCTACAGAATATGTGTGTATGTATGTTTTTTAATCAAAATTTGAATAAGTGTGTAATATTTCATTTCATAAATAATAAATATTTTTTTTGGTTTTTATTCCATTATGATAATTATTTCACTACTTCAAGGTATGAGGTATCTCCTCATTGAGACCGATAATAGTGGATGCATAATAAGGTTTTTTTTTTTTTACCAATTTAAATATAAGTTCTTATGGTAACATTAACCTCATGAATGGAAATCATAGATTCATAAAAATACATATTTAATACACTTTATAGATATCAACAAATTCTAAAATCACAAAAAAATATAAATATGGTAAGTGACATTACAATTTTGTATGATGTTTTGAATTTATTTATCAATTAACTAATTTGTTTAGCCATTAAATTTGAATTGATTATTCATATATTACATGCATTTATCAAGATACGTACCAAAAATTCCATTTAGTTTTATTAATTTGACATTTTAAACTATAGATTTCAGAAAATTATTGATTTTGTAGATTTCAATAGATTAATAGTGTTTGTATTGATTCATGTGCATATATTATTAAAAGTTACCAATTGCATAATAATTTTTTACAATCCATTCAATAATAGGTCTATCCTTCCGTGTATTATTTTCTTTGCTTGGAATTCAAATGATTTACATTTCCCATAAAAATCCCACAAATATTGTTTAAAAATTTATCTTTCACAAATTCTAATTTATTATTGAAATGATATGATCTAAGAGGATATGGGCCAATATATATTTGTACATATTAGCTTTGTTCCATATATAGCCTCATTATAATGTCAAAATCATTAACATTAGGTTCCACACCTATGTTTTGATCCATAATAACTAACTCCATTTGTACACAACTGCATAGCTCTTGCATTATCAACATTGTAGATATCAACTTGTTAATAATGGAAATTAGTGACATCACAACATTAATCAGTTAAGAAGTGTTTTTTACCAAATATTTTAATGGTTCAATTGATGATTCATCTCCATACATTATATATTACTCTACACTTCCATTATTTGTCATAAATTATAGACAAGTATGAAGTTAGGGAACACATCGACACCACACATCTTATCTCTTATATATTGTATAAAACATATCATAAATTTTTTTATATCAAATTTATACATCAGTTGTCATCATATTATTTCATTTAATTTTTCTTTACTTCATTGCACATTGATATTGTCTATTAGTCATAATTCCATTCAATTCATAAACCTCTTAAATCTAGTTAAGTAGGTTATCCACTAAGTCCCCTCCTATGCCCATAATCAATTATATTTGAGTATAAACATTTCCTATCATTTCATAATGGTATTTTGGTGTATTTGATTTCATCTCTATTCTTATACCCACTCATATGAGGTATGATTACAATAATTGGGTCTTGAGACACATGACCCTTCGTCATACCTTCCTCCATCTCCTCAAATTAGACATAAATTTTAGACATTGTGAACTTCATAAATGTTATAGAAGATGATAGAGGATGCATTGAAAATACAATGGTAATATTAGGAAGAACATCATGCACATGAATTATCAATCATCATTGATCATTTATCATTAATTTTCAATAAACAAATAATTTCTAACACCTCTAATTCTCAAGGTAAGTTTGGTGGTTACACACTATAAAAGGTACAAGTAAATATACACATCCCTATGTTTGAAGGAAAAGTAGATGAAGATGGACTAGATACCTAGATAAAACTAATATGTTCATATTAAGTGCTTATTTAATTTTTTGACTGAGAAAATATTACATTTTCTCTTATAAAATTTATTTTATTTGTAAATAAATGTTGGGGAGATTATTTTACTTCATATGAAAATCATAAAGAATAAGTTAATTTAGACATATTTATAGAGACATGAAATAGTTTCATAGAAACACTCAAACAAACCTATTATTTTTTTGGAAACTATGATGACCTGTATGTAAAGTTCTCTTAGATTCTATCATTATATAAAATACAAAAATTGGTAACTTGAGCATGGATAATGACACCTAACCCATAGGTCCCTTTTGCTTGATCTCATGACCCTCTTAGGCTTGTTTTCACTGATTCCCAATTATCTATATCCTTTTGGATTTTATTCCATCTGAGCTAGGACCCTTTTTTCATGACTAATCCATCCCCTGAAGTCCCATCTACCTAGGACAATAGTACCACACTAGACTATAACACCAATGCCACTCCTATCCACTTTTGGTGCTATTGTCCAAGCTCATTTCTAGCCTCAACAAACAATTCCTTCTAGTTCCCCATCCTTCACTTTGTCAGCCTAACATGAGCAAATTCAATCCATGACAAATAATCCCTATAAAATCCCATTTAAAGATCATTTGGAAAGGGTTGGCAAATATTATCAAGGAAACAAGAATACAAGTGAAACCACTTAGAAAATCTTACATATTATATGCATATAGCCATCTAGTAATATACTAAGCACATCTAAATCTTTGCATCAGTCCCTAGCCATCCTCAAGCACATCCAATCTAGCATTTGTTGCATTCACATATCACAATTTCACCAAGTACTTTCAAAGGGAGAACTACATATGGCTTGATTCCTCTTCAGAGTATTGGTATGTAGGCAGTGTGCCCACAGACAAGGTGTGAAGCATATCTAGTACATTTTACACACACTACATCTTTTTCCCTATTTTCCAAGTTTTATTCAAGTACATTAAAGGCATAAAAGTGAATAAAATTAGTTCTATAGGGAGCACTACTGACATTGAGGCTTCAAAAATTTATAGACAGTGTCACATAGACCTACTAAACAAAACCCAAAAAGCTCAGATCCTCAAGATAATAGTGCCAAATAAGGACTACAGTGTTGGTGTCACTCATGTCCACTTTTAACACTACTATCTAATAAAAAAATGAAAGGTAGAATCCTATTTGTGATAGTGTCCCAAGTCTACAGAGTGAATATCAGACCCAGTCTTAGTCAAATCAACATACTTTAAGCTAAGTCTTATTTTTGTCCCTATTGTTACTATTTTTAGAAAATCTTTAATTACAAATAAATTTCACATATTAGTAGTTTATTTATTGTATATTATTTATTGATTTATCAATCCACACCCTTTAACTAAATTAGGAATAAAATACCAATATTCTCAAAATTGTTAAATCATTTGGTGAACTCGACTTACTTCATTTATGCACAAAAACCCTAGAAACCCTAGGGTAAAATTCTTACTAATTTTTCCTATATTTTTTTGAATTTTTACTTAAATATTTAAAATATAAATTCATTTCAAATTTCAAAATTTAGTAGTAAATTTTAAAAATAATTTTCTTTCAAACCCTAGCTACCCATACTAGGTCCTAGTAATCTTCCAGTAATTTTTCAATCATTTTCTAAATTTTTCCTAGCATATTTAAACTAGAAAATCCATTAAAAATTCAACATTCAATATTAATTTTCAAAAATTTATTTTTCCTAACACCCTAGTTGCACATACTAGGTCCTATTCATTCAAACTTTTTCAAATAATTTTCTAAATTTTTAGTTGCATACTTTACTCAAAAATTCACTTTCAAATTCACAATTTCAAAATAATATATCAAAATTATCATATTTCAAACCCTAGCTAAATATACTAGGTCCTATTACTTGTGAGATATTACCTTACATCTTTAACTAGATTGAATAAAATGGATCTCACTTATTTACAAATTTCTCTCACATTTCTTGCAAAAAATAAAGAAACCATCATTGGTCCTATCATGTATATGAATGATGAAGTTTATCATATGTTAGTAAAAATCTTCATTATTTACATTTCATGCTTATTTTTCATAATATGGGATGATGTTAAGAAAGTTATTATTAAAAAACATGCTAAGATATCTTTTGCATCACCTCCCTCAGAGCCTCTATCCCATGATGAGTCATGTTTCATGGTCCATTTTACCCTTCCCCAGATCATTACCCATTACCAAAAAGCTGATTTGACACCCTTTGTCCCTCCACCACCTTGACCTATTAGTTATCTTCATTCTCCTCCTGTAGCCACTACTAGTCCTATATGGATAGTAGATAATGTGGATAGAGTTGTTACTCAGTGTGCTACGATACCTCCCCCACTTATTCAAGAGCCCCTATATCCTCCCATTCCTTCCCATCCCAAGAATAACCCACCCACATAGGTAGATCCTTACAAGGCATATGATATTGTTGAACAGTTGAGAAACACTCTAGCTAAAATTTTCATATTATAATTATTTCAGAAAGACAATGTGTTCAAAGACATTCTTTATCAGGCACTCACCTAGAATTTTGTGGCCATTAATTTAGAGCCTTCTTATTTTGCATCAGTGGTCAACACTCTAAAATCTATCAAAGATGTTATTACTTTTGATAATGATGACATGCCATCCTAAATAGTTATTGATCAAAATTTACCACTATTCATACAAGCTCAAGTTAAAACCAATGTAGTTAAAAGAGTTCTAGTTGATACTAGTTTTGGACTTAATATATGAAATATTACATTCTTATAGACCATGGGCATAGATATGGCATCCATGTAAAAATAATATAATAACATTAGAGGGTTTGATGATATACCACAATAAACATTGGGCACCATTACTTTGGATATCATGGTAGGACACAAAACTCTCTTTACATAGTTCTAGGCCATGTTAGGTCCTCTTCAATATAGTATTTTACTCATATGACCTTAAATACATGATATGGGGGTAGTTATTTCTAATCTTCATCTGTACTTTAAGTTTCTACATGAAGGATATCTATACACATGTCCAATAGATAACCAACCATTCAAATATTATCAAACTATGGAGTCATCTTCAACTATTTCACTAGATGGGACACATGATCTCATAGTTCAACCATGATCTCATTGCATTTATCTTAATCAGGTACATGTATATGAGGTTGGAGAGACTATCACTTCTCACACTTCACTTACATTTGTGTCCTTAGCTCCAGATATTTAGCCAATCATAGTAGCTTCAACCATTCTAGCTACTCTATCAATCATGATCCCTACACCTATTATAAGTATACATTCACAAAAAATAATTCCAATAGTACCAGTTGATTTTATAGATATATTTACTCCATCAATTACAAATGCTCTCACAATACCATTATCTTCTACTAATATATTTTAGGAGAATCTTATATCATAGTTACCCCTTTTGGTAAATTTTGAGTTACCATATATACACGATGTTGATAAAGATTCCCAAGCTTCTTCAGAGGATGATATGACACCCACACTCATCGATGACTATTTGTGTGGATTGATTTTTACACCAATTGGCCTAAGAGAGATATGAGATGACTTCATATCTCTCATTCAACATCTTACATCACTCTTAGCATTTTGCACTACACTCTCAAGATATACTCCATATTCATGGTTATAGACAAATCACTTGGCACATATAGTTCACATGGTTACCTATATGGATATAGAGCTAGTCATTCAAATTCAGTTAGGTAGCACACAACATCAACCACATATTATATTATATATGTTAATTGATCATGGATTAATCACACTGCCTATAATACAACATAGATTTATTAGTAGATTATCATAGCAGGATGGTCATCCATTTTGTTTTTTCATAGGTCATAATACAAACTCATGTATAACTTTACATAATAGATTGGATAAACTATAATATCATGGTATTATTTATACTACAACACCACTAATACCAACTTCTTCACCTCTACCAAAGCAATCTACTATGAGAACTAAACATACCAGAGGAGAATCAACATCTCCACCACCAGATCAAACTTCAATTCACCTTTGATAGGATGACACCATGTACATGCTATTCACACCATATGATGATACTTATGATTATGATCTTGAGGCATTGAATGATGGTCATGATCCTTTCTTCCATCTCCCTCCCCAGCAAGCTCCATCCTTGGACTCTTTACCCCCTCTAGCCTAATCCTTAATGTCAATATATATATATATATATATATATATATATATAGATTTATTCATGTTGATTTTATATAAATTCATTTAATTTACTTGTACATAGTCTCCTAATACTCGATGGTATATAGTTCCTTTCAATTTCTTGTATATAGTTTCTTATGATTTATTTTACGTAGCTCAAATATTTCAAAAATTCAAAAACAATTTAACATTTTAAAAAAAAACATTCAAATATGTCAAAAATAATTAAAAACACTTCAATTGTAGGCAACATCCATGCTTTACATTTCTACTATTATGCTTGAATTGTACTTTTTGTTCTATGCTTTTTAATTGTTGATTTATCTAAATTACCATGCTTCACTTGATCTTCTTTGGGTGTGTGCAGTAACATCTAGATCTATGATTACTTCACTCTACCCATTGAGGGGGTATTCTAATTCTACATTCGAGACATACATCGATATACATAACCACTGGGGGTATTCTCTACTTGACTACACAATCTAGGTTATGGCATTCCTACACTGCATACTTTAGTTATCATGTTGATGTACATTACTTACTAGATTACACAAATTACTCTATCGACATTCATTAGTATAAAACATTTGTGTATTTATTAACACTTACCTAGTATTATACTAACATTTCTTTCATACATTCACCTCTTTCTTTGATTAGTTGGATGCATTTGTATTTCCAGTATTTACATGCTTTCTTTTCTTGCTTAGCATTAGCTTGATGTGATTGCATTTCTCAATTCTTGTTTGTCTCCTATATATGCATTAGGACATTTGCTAATGTCCTTTGCTTATGTTCATGTGTCTGCCTTAGGATATTTTCCAATGTCCTTTATTTGTACTCCTCTATGTGATTGTGGCTTCCACACCAACTTGATTATTTCAAATGTATGTGTATGTGTATGTGGTATTTGAACATGCCTTGTATGCTTGCTTTCTATTTTGAATGACATGTGCCCATGTCCCTTATTTGTTTGGCCCCTTAGCCAATCTTGTATGCTTATTATTTCTTTCCTTGTGTGCTTGTTGCTTATTTTCTTCTCAATTATTTACAATGACATGATCCATATCATGCATTATTTGTGCTTTGTTGGATGCCATGATGGTTTTCATGCTCCATCCCTCCAACTAACAACTAACTAGACTTTCAATTCTAGTTTAGTACATTGCATATTCTATTACATTGCTACATCTATCTAGTCATACCCCTATTGATCTAATAATCTCTCAGTACAAATCATGCTATAGCTTGAGATATCTTGTTGATTATCATTGCTATATCATATATTTTGTAGTATAACACACTTATAAGGCTCTTTTTTCTGATGGAAATCATTACAAGGTCTCTATTCCTACCATTATAAGAGAGGGAAACAAATAGGGGTTTTTTCATAGAGATTAAATATCCTAATATTAAAAAAAAGCATTCAGAACACCCAAAATAATAACTAGATAGCAAACCAATCAGAATAAACTAGGCACATAGTCAATAATCTAGGATAGCCATCATATTTGGCCCAAGGCAATAGCACTGAGACTGGACTAAAAAATTAGTGGTGTTACTATCTCTTTCCAATGCTCCTATCCAAACAAAATAAAAATTAGATTTTCCAAAAATAGACAAAAAGGTAAGTTCAATTATAGTTTTGTCATCTATAATTTAGACTAAAATTAGTAGTTTTAGTATAATATTTCATAGAGAATCTAGATATAGGGGCATCATGCATGGCATGATGGCTCTCACTTCTAATTTTAGATAGGGTAGTTGGTACAAATTCTAGATCAAAATCCATGTTTCAAACACTAGTGATTGGGGGAAATGTGCATGACACATTTGTTTTTTCTTTCAAAGTTTAGCATTACCCAAGCATTCTTAGAAGTTGCATGTCTTAATCCACCTACAAGTGGTTGGCATCATTTTTGTGTGGATTTCATACAAGCCTAACTTCTGAGTTCCTAAGTGGCTTCCACATAAGCCAAATTTTTAGTTTCACAGTGGCTTTCATATAAGACTAATATCCATCTTTTAGAATGGCTAAGAGTGGCCAAGTTTCTAGTATACATTTGGATATCCATGCCAACATTATCAGATCATAATACATTTAGGGACTTTAGGATCCATCTCATATGACACGCATTTCATATCACTATCATTTATAGCTTCACTTCATGAGGAAATGATAGAGACAAAGGTCTAACTAGCCTTTGTATCCTTAAGCCACCTATTCATAGGGATTGGACACACAATACAAACATTGACCAACACATGTATGACCACTAGATTCACTTAGTGGGTGATTATCAAGCCAAAGGTCCAACCTTTGAATTCTTGAGCCACTTCTAGGGAATTGAGCACTCAACTCCATTCATGATATTACTCTTGGTTCAACATTACCCAATATTACTTAGCATCACAACAAGTTTTTTATTAATTCACGTACCCAGTGAGGTGTATTCATTCCTTTCTCTTCATTTCTCTCTTACCCAAATTTGTACTTTCTTATTTTAAATATAGTGTATCTAGTAAGAACTGATCTACTCTTTGTTTTCTTTTGCAATTTTCACACTTCAAAACATGCTCTCTCTATTCACACCTAGAATTATAATAGAATCATGAGCTTCATCCTTATAAGTAGGTTTAGGTATGCTTTCTATTTTTCCTTTATCCTAGTATTTCTCTTTACTACATCACTAGAATAAAAGGGGGGCAAATGTAGTCATAAAATGTAAAAAATGGTAACTTGAGCATGGTTAATGACACCTAACCCATATGTCCCTCTTATTTGATCTCATGACCCTCTTAGGATTATTTTCACTAATTACCAATCATCCATAGCCTTCTAGACTCGATCCCAACTGAGCTAGGACCCTCTTTTCATGACCAATACATACCCCTAAGTCCCATCTACCTAAGACAATAGTGCCACACTAGGACTATACCACCAATGCCAATCCTTTCCACTTTTGTCACTATTGTCCAAGCTCATTTCTATCCCTAATGATAAATTCCTTCTAGTTCCCCATCCTTCTCCTTGTTGGCCTAATGTGATCAAATTTAATCCATGACCAATAGATCCCTATAAAATCCCATTCAAATATGATTTAGAAAGGGTTGGAAAATATTATCTAGAAAGTAAGAATACAATTGAAAACACTCAAGAAATCTTCCCCATTCTCTACATACAACCATCTATTATAGTCATAAACACATCTAAATCTCTACATCAGTCCCTATCCATCCTTAAGCACATCTAGTCTAGCATTTCTTGCATTCTCATATCATAATTGCACCAAACACTTTCAAAAAGAGAACTACATATGGCTTGATCCCTCTTCAGAGTATTGGTATGTAGGCAATGTGCCCACACAGGGTGTGAAGCATGTTTAGTGCATCTTAAACACACTAACCCATTTCCCCTATTTTCCATAGTTTTATTCAAGTAAATTAAAGGCATAAAAACAAAGAAAATCAGCTCTATAAGGAGCACTACTGACAATGAGGCTTCATAAATTTAGAGACAGTGTCACATAGACCTACCGAACAAAACATAAAAATCTCATATCCTCAAGAAAACAACACTAAACAAGGACTACAATGATGATGACACTCCTATCCACTTTTGATGCTCTTGTCTAATTATAAAACAAAATTCAGAATCCTATTTGTGATAGTGTCCCATGCCTGCATAGTGAATATCAGACCCTATCTCAATTGGATCAAGATAATTTTAATCTAAGTATTATTTTTATCCCTCTTGTTACTATTTTTAGAAAATCTCTAATTAAAAATAAATTTCACAAATCAATAGCTTATTTATTGCATATTATTTATTGATTTATCAATCTAGACCCTTTAAATAAATTAGGAATAAAACCCTAATATTCCCAAAATTGTTAAATCAGATTCACCAAGGTAAATACTAATTTTTGTAGTAATACACAGATAAATTTCATACTCTAGTGTCCACACATGGGATTTAGGATTCTTAATAGACCCTTTTTCAAGTAAAGGTTAGGCTTGAGACCACATATTTGGTCATATATGGATTTTACACATATCTATTTAGTCATAGAAGCCTACATATTTTCTCAAAAGTTTGAAATAAATTCCAATTTCAATACTAAGACACAAGATTCTAAGTCTTATACTAAACAATAATATAACTCTTCCAAGAATAATTTCAAACTAAGGAATAACTCTAAGCATCATCTAAAGAAGAATAAATAACTTTAAAAGATTGGAATAATAAATATAGGACTAGAAAGTGGTGTTCAATTCATAACTCCATCACTTATTCTATTGAGAGGTGTTGTGCTAGGAAGACTCTACTTGCATAGGTTGAAGCAATATGTAAATTTACTACATTATTGGAAAAAGGTAAGCATATCATGGAATATTAACCTAGTGCCATGGTGGGTGCTTAAAATATCTCTACCATACCCATGTAAATAGAGGAAGGATAATGATTGTTACATTCTTAAAATGTGGATCAATGCTTAACCAGTACACTTCATCATTTACAATGGGAGTCTTAATAGCTTGATTTATATTGAATAAGTTCACACATTAAAATTTCCTCTTGCACCTCACCCATAAACATACTCTATTGGATATTTTAGTGTGAGATTTGAGAAACATGTCATTCAACAATGTTAATTCATGTAGAACATTGAATTTTTTCAAGATAAAGTCCTTTGTGATGAAGATACATTAAAGGTATATTATGTTTTTATTGGCAAACTATATATTTACCATTGACATGAATTTTATGAGGAAATTTATATAAATTTTATCATTATATATCGATGATAAGAGATACCTCATACTATAATTAGTTCTTAAGATATCACTATTTAGTACCAAACAATGTAAAAATATCATCATATATAATAATAAGTTTATGCTTTTGATGGTGAGATATGAATGTAAGAAAATTATTGTTACATAATTTCATACCATATTTCTTCCAATAGTTGTAGTAAAAACCTCAAATTTGAACTACAAGTTGGAAGATTAAAAGGATCTCTTTCAGTCACCAAAGGAAGTGCTTGCATAATGTGCATTGAAGTACACTATTAATTTAGTTCCTAGACTACCTCTACCTAATGCCTATTTATATAGAATATTATTTCTACAGAATGAGGAAATCAAGAAATAAATCAATGATTTTTTCTGTAAAGGGCATATCAAGTCAAGATCATCACTTTATTGAAGTCTAGTTGTTCTTACGCCAAATAAGGATGACATGAGGAGGTTTTTCATCGATTACTATGCTCTCAACAAGATCATAGTGAATAAATGCTACCCTCTTTCAAGGATTGAGGACTTGATGGAATAACACCACAATGTAAAACAATTCACCAAAAATGATCTTAAGTTTGGTATCATAAAATTCTTATTGAACCTACATGCTTCTGTAAAAAACCTTAAAGAAAAAAAAGGTTTGGTTGAATGGTTAGTCATTCCTTTTAGCTTGATGAATGCACCAAAAATATTAATGCATATGAAAAATTACATTCTCATGACATTCACTACTTCATTTGTTTCAGTCTACCTTGAAAACATCTTAATCTTTATAAAAACATGGGATGAACATATACACCATATAGAAAAAGTGTGTGACACTTTGCACAAACACAAGTTTTATATAAACATGGAGAAATGTTCATTTTATATATGGAATAAATAGTATTTGGGATTCATAGTACACAAAAAAGGAGTGCATGTGGACCCTACAATGATTTAAGTCATTCAAGAATGTAAACACCAAAGAATATCGTAATGATTTGAAGTTTCTTGGGATTCAAAAAATCTTACATGATATTTGAATTTGGTTTATCTCATGTGATTTGGCCACTAGATGATGTCACAAAATGTGGTACTAATGCAAAGTTAAGATGGGAATTTGCACAAAATAAATAATTTAAGGAATTCAAATGTATACTCTATTTCACACCATTACTTACATTACAAGATATTTAGTATCCTTTTGAGACTCAAAAAAAATTTCAACAAGAGCAAAGTTAGAAATGGTCTTGTTATATTTTTTTATTCCATTTGAACATCAAGCATAAGAAAGGATGTGCCAATTGAATTAAAAATTGTCTGAGTCATATACTGATTCAAACTCTCTTTTTTGCACTTGATGCATGTGGATATTAATTTAGTGCATGATAAAAAATGTATCCATCTAACATGGATTTTACCAATATATATCATAATTTTCTTTGCAGTAATTTAGATCTAGAATTATACTTCCAAGATGGAATCTTATATAACCTTTTGAACTTGTGTGTTCTGCAAGAGGAAGAGATACAAAAACTAATATGGGAGACTCATTTTATAAAATTTGCATGGAATTTTGTGGTTGAAGAAATGTTACAAAATTAATTATTCTAACCACATTTAAGTTCTAATATATCCAAATACATTAACTCTTGTACCACATGTGATATTTACAAGATGGCTAACAACAATCAAGGTTCATACACACCTATTCCAATTGTAATGAGACATGGGATTTCACTTCCATGGAGTTTTTATTAGTGTTACCTACTACCAATCATGGTAATGATTTCATTTATTGAGTATTTGATACATTTTGTAATAAATCAATATTAGATCTAGAAACAAATCCACTCTACTTTTAACTTGTATGGATTCACATTTCAATCCTAGAAACCATCCTACCACATGTGATATTTACAAGATGGATAACAAAAATCAAGGTTCATACACACCTATTCCAATTTTAATGAGACATGGTATTTCACTTTCATGGAGTTTTTATTAGGGTTCCCTACTACCAATCATGGTAATGATTACATTTATTTAGTATTTGATACATTCTCAAAGATATAAATGATCATACATTATAATAAATCAATATTAGATCTAGAAACAAATAAAATATACTTTTAACTTATATGGATTCACATTTCAATCCCAGAAACCATCCTACCACATAGAGATATAATATTATTTAAAAATTTATAGAAATCTCTTTCATTTATACTAGACTCAAAGTTTAAAAAATCTACGATATTTCATCTCTAAATAAATGGATAGATATAAGTGGTAAATAGGATTTTAGTTCACCTTTTGAGAGTGTAAAATTAATAAAAATAATGCACTTGGGATGAAATATTTCATTTCATTGTGCATATCTACAACATAGCTCTACACATATCATTTTTTAGGGTTGCTTGGGTTTTCAACCTCTAGAAGCCATCAACATAGTTTATTCTTTTAATCCATCAATAATAATAAATCCTTCAGTTCAAAAGGAAGTTGATTTTTTTTCAATTAATTGATCACATTCAACAACAAGTGAAAATCTTTCTACAACAAGCTAGTTAAAAATACAATCAATGCCATGAAAATCACCATAAACACCACACACCTTCAAGGTTGGTGATTGACTATGGCTACACCTATAGAATAAAATACTAATAGGATCTTATCACACTCTTCATCCACTTTGGTGCATGCCTTATACCATCATTAATAAATTAGGAAATAATGTAATCAAGTTCAATCCTCCTTCATACCTTGGGTGACATGTAGTATTCCATGTATAACTCTTACACCATTAATTTCCACCTCTGTTGGATAATTCATCTATTGTAGAGAATATTTAAAAAATAAATATGAATCAATATTGTAGCATCCCATAAAAATTATATAAATTTATCAATGCATGAGTCAGATGAATATGTCAATAAGAGGGTATGTGTATAAAGTTGGGGGATAATTCTATGGACATACCCAACAATGTGTATGCATTATGTATCCTATGCATTATGGATCAGGATAATCAAGCCATAATGTGTTTGCATTTTTATATAATGAATGCATACACATTCTTTTATAAATAGGAATGCATACATGTTTCTATAACTATAAGTAACACATACACATTACCTGAACATTAAAACAAAAACCCCAAATTGCTCATTTCACTTTTGATCCTTTGTGTTCATGTTTTACTCCTTGGCATTCACATTTTCCCCTCTAGCTACCCTCCAGCTCGCATGGAAATAATTTATTTTACTCCCACATTCATGATATCAATAATGTCATCATGTAGAAGAGGCAAGTTTCATAGATTCAATCAATTTTTTTGAATTTTTTTGAATGTTTTGCATATTTTGATTTGTAATTTGTATAACGCTCTGCCTAATCCTCCACCCAAGCCTCCTAACCCTTTGCCTAACCCTCTACCTAACCCTCCTATAGTTTCACTAGATCCCCCAGGTTGTTATAAGGATATAGCTACTCACATAGTGAAGAACAAAATTGAAATTGAGTAGATAATTAGGATAATGAGGGAGCCCACTTCCACGAACACCCACTACACCTATTTGGCCAATACCCTAGAGTTAGTATTAGGTAAAGTTGACTCAATAATGAGTTAAATTGATAGATAGAGCTCATATAGGGATAGTTGTAGGGATTATTATGCTAAAAAATTATCAACATATGAGGTGAAGAATAAATAAATAACAAAAAAAAAATTGTGCCTTATTTATCAACCCAACCACTAATGCACCATTTCCTATAACGACCAAATATTTCCAAATTTATCAATGCCAACACAATTTGATTAAAGCTAATTTTTGGGATTGATGGTGGATGTTGTTTGAATTTCCACCTTGTAATAATGATGAAGTCCCTTTGTATTTTTTGAGGAAAATGTATTATGATTTTGTCCTCAATGAAATTCCAAACTATTTTGACTATGGTGAGTTTCAGGGTTGAGGGAAAGGCTTCATACAGGATCAACTAGGTGCATGTTATGAACCTAATTATCCTACAAGGATCCATACCCAAAAGACACTTCATCTAGAGATTCCATCTATTATGAAAGAGGCTATGGAGATAGACATTTTACATGTGCTTAGTGCACTTACCAATACACTCATTCATCATATAAGTAGGATTTTAGAGGTAAATACTTGAGATACTCCACCTAGTGTCTGTACTTGACCCCACCCATGTAGATTTTATGGTGCTTTATGCACTGTAGCTTCTGATGATGATGGTGGTGCTTCAAGGGGCTTGGAAGATATGGTCTTGACTAATGAGTTGTTGGCACACATGTTTGGTTTGGATACATTGGGACTCTCTACACATATGTAGGTATCTTTTATACAAATTTCATGTTAAAATTTTAAAATTATAAAGGTAAAAATTAATTTACACATTTAAATTTAATAATCTATATGTATTTTTTTTTGTGTTCTAGGAGGAGACGTTGCCTTCAACATCACAATTTCAATTTACTGAGCTAGGTAGTGGGTCAACCACTACTACATCTATCCATGTTATTATGACACCACATACATTTATATAGGTAAAATTTCAAGTGAATATTATAAATTCTAGATGTACATTCATACGCCTTAATTGCATCATTGATAGATTTTGTGTAAGAAAATATAAAATACCAAATCTATTTTTTTAGAATTTTTATTATTTGATATATTAACATGGATTGGTGTAGTGTTAGAAATTCATCCTCCATCTCAATTTTTTTTCTTTATTTCAAATATCAAAATATGTTTTCAATAGCCAAAATAGTGAGTTGAACACTTTCTTGATATCCCATTATATGTAGTTCCAATAGTGGGTCAATCCAAATCAGTAGGATTTGATGTGTGTGTGTGTGTGTGTGTGTGTGTGTGTGTGTGTGTGTGTGTGTGTGTGTGTATGTGTGTGTGTGTGTGTGTGTGTGTGTGTGTGTGTGTGTGTGTGTGTGTGTGTGTGTGTGTGTGTGTGTGTGTGTGTGTGTGTGTGTGTGTGTGTGTGTGTGTGTGTGTGTGTGTGTGTGTAATTCATTTGATAAAAGTTGTTTGGTAAAATATATTTCTATCAATCATAATCAAGTATAACATGTCTTCATCAATATTCACACCACTCCTTTATTTTAAATATTGGCCTCATAACTAGCCACTTGATTCCTTGTTATCCTAATCACATATAAGATTCAATCTCTATGATCAATATCCAAAATGTTCATAGCTAACAATTTAATGCCCATAAATTCTAATGAAACATAACAATTTCATCTCTATCCATGGAGTTATAAATTTAGATGGCATATCCTCTTGATCCCATTGTACCTAGGCAATTCCAATTTCCAACCAGACTCTAAATATTTGTTTATATAGAGAGGTAGGTCAATTCCAATTGAAGATAAACCCTTAATTTTGATGGGGAATAATGGATTGATCTATCCCCTTATCTATCTCACTCCTAGAACATTCATAATCTTTATATTTAATTGGAATTCACTTGATCCCACTTTGCCAATGTTATTACTTCTTGTGTACCATAGGCTCTCAATAAAAAATAATCAATTTGGATTGATAGGCACTCAATCCCAAATGGGGATAGTAATTTTATCTCATTTGATAAGATCTAGTATGCCCATCTATATTAGTAGAGCTATATATAATAGGACATTACATCCCATTGGTTTTTAAAGAGAGCATCGACTATAAACTATAGCTTATATGTATATAGAATAGGCATTATGACCATATATAAATAGGGGACCTCAACCCCATATAGATACATGGGGTCGAGTAGTCTTTTACCACCACATACTTAGAGGGACCAAAGAACTACTATATATAGTTAGGGGAGAGGGCCTATCTATATCCATGCACTTTAGTCACTTGAGTGACATGCCAAATCTATAAGACTATAACACCTTTCATCAAAAAAGTCCCCCTAAAATGAATATCGAGTGTTGATAAGGCTATAACACCCTTTGTTGATCTCAACCTACTTGCACTATATACATATAGACCTTACCTTGAAAAAATTGATGGAAATATAAGGATGGATAGTTGACCTAATGTCACCTATAGGGCAACCAAAATCACACACTTGTAAAGAAGACTATCCACTCACTCTTATCTCTATAATACTTATTTCTATTTTCTATATGTTTCTTTATATTTTTATGAGACCTATTTTATAAGGTTCTTGACACTCTTAAAAGGCTTGTATATATGTCCCCCATAAAATAAACCTATTACTCAAGGTCTCTTAACTTGATTAAAACTTAGTTTACAAACTTCTCAATAAACACCTATATAGGTTACTTGTCTTATCATAATGACTATTTCTAAGGGTTTTTTGATCACACCAATACTAAATTGGACTAAAAAGTAATGAATGTCTATAATAAAAGTATTCAAGTTGTTAACATGATCAAATTTTCAAAATAAATCAACTTAGACATCAACTCATAGGACTGTCATCAACTATACCAAGTCACTGCCTTAAGACAATTAGACCTAATGACCTTAATCCATTCAAAATCTGAAATACACCTCAAAAAAGCTATAAAAGCATCCAAACTAATGTATATATGTGTATCAAGGATGTTTCAACACCTAAATTACAATCAATGACTCAATTTCACAAAATTTGCTCATAAATCGTCCCTCATTGTCTTGTCATTCTTCATCATGAAGCTGACATTTCTTGCCTTCAGTGTGGTGTTATAAGTCACATGTTGCACATATCAAATTTTCACATGCATGCTTCCTTTGACATCATTATATTTTTTCATATCTAATGCAATACTAAGTCTTTTAGTAGCTTGTTTAATCAATGAATTGACCATGTTATTAATTATTAGGTTGTTTGTTTAGCTAATGACTAGGGTGGACACTCTTCCATCATTATGAGTCAAGACAGACTCAAGCATTGATACTAAAATTTCATCTATATAGGCACTCACTAAAGTATGTATATTCACTTGTAAATTTGAATTGTAATTTAGTACTTTTGTTTTAATAATTTTAGTATATACTTGGGAAAATATAACTTATATACATAAACACATTATGTATGTAGGGATTTCATATAACATTTGATAGTCTAATTCAGATGAATAATACAATAGGTCCCAATGTTTCTTCATCATTTGACACACCTATTCATGCAGTTGAACTTGGCACTGACTTAATCTAGTGTCAATGGAAAATTGAGAAAGACCATGAGATTATGGTAAGTGCATGTTTAAATGATTTTTTTATTATAGTTTAAAATGAGTTTCTTAACTTGGTTTCATGTAGACTTGTTAATTTTATAATAATTTTTATATTTGAACAGGTTTTCTTGCAAGTGAGTTATGAGCATAGTACCCATAGTCAAACCTTGGAGTAATCGAAGGCATTTGGTATTTCTCCATCTACAATCAAGGCATCCCAAGGAGAGTCTTCTTTGAAGAAGGTAAAGAGAGGGAGACTATTTGATGATTATGATGTTGTAGCTAATGTAATTTTTGTATTCCTATATGTAAATATACATATTTTTTGCATTGTACATGTGTAAATGATGTATTCACCTAAAATTAGATAATATGTTGTTAGACATGATGTAATTTTTTATATGCCTATATGTTAATGCATGTATTATTGGCATTGTATGCCTATATATGGAATTCGTACATGGTATTCTTATTTTATACATGAATATTTAAAAAAACTAATGAATTAAATCTTTTTTGAATCAATTGTGTTTGAATTATTTTTGAATGATTGGTTTTGAAGTATTCTTAAGGATTAAAAATGCTATGTGATTGAGAATAACTTTCTAGGATAATGTTGCAAATTAGATTGCTATGATAGAGCCCACAGTTAGAAATATTGACATTTCTTATTCTTAAGAAGCTTTATTTCTATAAGGATTCAAATGAAATAATAATTAATAGGTGTTGAACCTATATTTTCATTAATTTAATCTTATATTAGTGATTGAATCAGTCTTAGATTGGTAGTTATTAAGCACTTAGTCACTTATCTCAGTTCTGAGTCTTATGCTTGGAGTGGGATTAAGGGAAACAAACCCTTATAATAAATAAAGAATATCAATGATTACATTTTAATTATGTTTTTTTTGATGAATTGGTATTGAGGAGAAGTCTGTAAAAACATCATTAGATGGTTCTAAACCTAACTAATCACATTCACTTGATATGGTTTGATTTGAATCTTATTTCACAATCTAGCTCCTCTTTTTAATCTTTGGGATTAATAGCTTCTTATACCTATTACTTATTATTTGTAATATTAGTATAGAAACTAATCACATTCACTTGATATGGTTTGATTTGAATCTTCTTTCACAATCTAGCTCCTCTTTTGACTCTTTGGGATTAATAGCTTCTTATACCTATTACATATTATTTTTAATATTATTATCACCTCCTTTAATTAATTTACCTCTATCCATAAATTCAAAACTCATCATTTCCTCATTTCATTCCTCTCATTCACAGACTTCCCCTCAATCTCTTTCTAGTTTCTTACTAGGAACCTTCTTTGGGTCTCAAGGACCAAATCTTGGTCTATGTTTCAAGATATCAAATTTTTGTCACATATGGTCTTATATGATTATAACATACCTATTATAACCCCCTTAAATTACTCAAATAATCTTTGACTCCCATTACACACCTTATGGATGCAATGCTCTCTCAAGGCTTGTAGCCTTTTTTACTATATTTTTCCTTATATAGAAAATTTATGATTGATCAATAGATTATAATGTAATTTATAGGTGCACTATATTATTTTCCATGTCTATGTAAAATTTCATATCCAAACTCCACCTCTAACTATCACTTCCTTCATTAGCCTACCCTCATTTAGGCCTTATTAGCCCTATTCCAAACCCTCAATCTTAGAATCCATACATAGTTATATAATATTAGGTTAAAACATTTTTATTAAACTTTTACATGTATAAGGGAGTAATATTTAAAAATTTCATTAAATTCCCATGGTTGAATCTCTCATAAATGCCCAAGCCCTAATCTAGGGTTTCACATGCCTTATACTGACTTGAGGGCCTAAAGAATTACATATCTTGAGACCCACAACATTCCAATGGACCAAATTCCTTAAATAGGTCTATTTTTACCTTACCTAACTCATCCAATCATTATAAATTTGTTATCAACCCTCTGTTCAAGTGGTCTAGCTTGATTTATGTTAGACTGTGCATTCTTTTGTAGACTATGCAGGGTATATTTAAGCTATCTCACTTCAAGGGCAATCAAAATTTCACTAAGGGAATCATAAAACATTGATACACTTTCTAATTTTACTAAAAATAAATATAATAATATTCTCTTATCCTTTTGAGCTTTCAAAATACTTACAACTCACCAACTGACTACAAAGAAGGGTCTTGATTAGACAAGCTTGTGTCTTGTTTCATGAAATGATTCTTGTCAGAGGTGTTCACTAAATTCTGAGTATTCTTATCCACATTTTAACCCTCTTATTCCCTCTCAATTCTCATTAAATAAAAATGTATCTCATGCCTCCACACCTTGTTTATCTTCCTTAGCACCCTGCAAATAGGGTTGGACTACATATATAGGGTTTCATTGTTCAACGGACTGTGTAATATAATTTTCATTCTCTATATTATATCTCATTTTATGAATTATTTCCCAATCACTAATCACACTACCTACATCACCTTCAAACAACATAATGATCCACATGTACAAAGACTTCAAACCAAAGACCTTATTCAATTCACCTTGGCATAAGATAATACAAAGTGTACCAACTTGTGAAAAAGGGTACAGACTGAGTTATCTTTATTTTAGTTTCATATATAATCATAAGAGATATATGTAAATTTTAATCACATAATAAATCAATTCCCTTATTTATTTCGAAAGAGATTTAGACTCAAGTTTCCAAATTTTGTATTTAGGCTTCTGCACCTAATTGAATCTCAATAGGTCAAAATCATAATTTGACTCTTCCAAAATCTATGACATACTTTATCAAGTTATTTTAAACATAATAAATGTGATACAAGCTTTGTACCAAGCTATAACATTCAAAAGTAATGAAAACTCACCTTTGACCTTTTGAAGCATTCTCCAAAAATGAGCATCTACAGGTAGGTGAAAACATATTAGATTTATTGGACACACCTATAGGATGATATGAGGTTAAAACACCATGTTTACATTTTATTTACCTGATTCAACTTGTATTTTTCCCTTTAAATGATCAAAAATCCAACTTTGCTCTTTATGCCTTTGAGACTGCTTATGGGGTTTGCATGAAGTTTAGAGTATGAACACTCTTAAAAGGTATTTTATAGGCTAAAAACCATATTATTATGATTTTAAAACACTTACATAATATTTTAACCCATTTTTATACATTAAACCTCTAATAAACATGCCTATACCAATGATGATCATCATGAGACATGAAGGGGAATATATATAAATAGTGGTCACTTCCACTTACCACATGACCTTCACAAGATTATGGATAGGTAGAGTAGGTCATGAATACCAATCCTACCAAGTTTCAAATATTTTGGATGCATATTTTGTCCTATGGACCTTTTTTTCCCAAACTTTACCTTGAGCTACCTGCTTGCTTCCTACATGCCTAAACTTGTCTAAACTTGTTCAATCCATCCAATACCCAACCATAACAAAATTCAATGGATTGTGTACCTTTTTGGTTAATTATGTAGGGGTTTTAAGGGATTGTGTACTTTCAATACATTTTTTTCCTCACCTAGGTCATTATTATGATTGATCTCCTCATCCTTATGTCCATATTTCACCAACATACCAATCTCTCATGTAATTAGATCCACAAATCCCTTCACTAGACAATATATGAATGAAAATAGGGGTTTTAATGCACCTATAGTATTTAAATAGTTTGAAAACAATTACCAACCATTCTAAGGTTTTAAAGGCTCTTCTCTTGATCTATCAGCCTTTCCCCATGGTCATATTTTACCAAATCAATGACCAACCACGTGGTCTCAAATGAAACTCTCCATTACCTATAGGCATGCAATTTAGCCTAATTAGGCCTAAGGACCTAATTGTCTCCTTGACTAATTATTATCCTCATGAATGATTTTTGACCCTTGAAACACTTTTACAAGCTTGAAACAAACCTTTCAAAGGTCTTGAAATGCAATTATAATGGCCCTAGCTTATAGCCATGTGTATATGGTTCACTTGGACTATTAGGCCTATTAGACCTTTTTGGCTTCTTAATGGCATCCAACTAGAAAAATTACACTAAAAACATATCTAGAGGGGTGAATAATGTCCAATACCAAGTTCTTGGCCTCTCATCTGGCCCGATTGACAAACCCACCACACATTTTAGGCTCAAGATTGTCCTTCCCAATACAAGAAAGATGATTTTAATCCTAACTTTAGGAATACATAAGACCAAAATATTAGTTCATATGGATGAACCATAATATCCATCTTATGCATGGGAAATCCCTATAATTATAGCCTAAATCTAGTTTGAATCACCTCTAATAGCAATCCATGGTAGAAGTTGCAGTAACGGGCCCTAAAATATAGATTTTTGGCAATGAACAGACAACTTATTGACCTTCCACTAGAATTTTTTCCTCCCCATAGATGCAAATCCATAACTTGGAGCACATCTATATAGGCAAATTACATGTGCTCTAATAATTGTAACATCCAATTCCACTCGTAAGTGCATTTTCACTACTATTTTGGAGCACAAAAACACTGACAACAAATGTTGTCAAAATTGAATCTATGGTCTGAGAACTCCATTTACAATGCTTATTGGCTAAAAACTAGCACTACCAACACATTCAAAAGGGTATATAATGTCTAAGACTAGGTTCTTGGCCTCCCATCTAGCCCAGTTGACAAACCCACCACCCATTATAAGCTCAAGAACACCCTTCCCAATACAAGAAAGATTTTGATTTTTAGCCTAACTTTAGGAATTCATAAAACCAAAACTATAAGTCATATGAATGAATCATAATATCCTTATTATGCATGGGAAATCCCTCTAATTTCACCCATAATCTAGTCTAAATCACCTCTAATAGCAATCCATGGGAGAAGTTCTAGTAACGGGTCTTAAAATGCAACTTTTTGGTAGTGAAGAGACCACTTGTTGACCTCTAACTAGTGTTTTTACCTCTAGGGCCCATAGGTGCAAATTCATTGCTTGGAGCACGTCTATATAGGAAAAGTACACATTTTCTAATGACCATGACATCTAATTCTACTCATAAGTACATTTTCACTACTATTTCAGAGCATGAAAACACTTACAACAAATTCTATCCAAGTTGAAGCTATGGTTTGAGAACTCCATGTATAGTGCTTATTGGCTAAAAAATATCACTTAAAATACATCTAAAGGGGTGGATAATGTCTAAGACCAAGTTTTTTGCCTCCCATCTAGCCTAGTTGACAAACCCATCACCCATTGTGGGCTCAATAATGCCCTTCCCAATACAATAAAGATGTTGATTTTTAGCCTAACTTCAGGCATGTATAAATCAAAAACTATAAGTCATATTGATAAACCATAATATCTCTCCTATACATGGGAAATACCTCTTATTTTACCCAAAATATAATATGAATCACCTCCAAGATTAATCCATATAATGCAAATCCATCACTTAGAACATGTCTATATAGTCAAATTACATGTGATCCAATGACCATGACATCCAACTCCACCCACAAGTAAATTTTCACTACTATTTTGGAGCACAGAAACACAGATAAAAAATGTTTTCAAAATTTAAGCTATGGTCCAAGAATTCCATTTTTGGTGTTTGCTATCTAAAAAATGGAATTTACAATACATCTGAAGGGGTATATAACATCTAGAACTAGTTTCTTGGCCTCCCATATGGCCTGATCGATAATCCCACCACCCATTTTGGGCTCAAGATCGCCCATCCTAATACAAGAAAGATGCTGATTTTAGCCTAACTTCAGGCATGCATAAAACCAAAATTATAATTCCTAAGGAGGAATCATAAGATCCTTCCTATACATGGGTAAGCCTTATAATTTCACCTTGAATCTAGTCTAAATCACCTCTAAGATCAATCAATGGTAGAAGTTATAATAACGGGTCCTAAAATGCAACTTTTTGGCAATGAAGAGACAACTTGTTGACCTCCAAATAGCATTTTTGCCTCTGGGACTAGTAGGTGCAAAACCACTACTTCGAGCACATCTATATAGGTAAATTACACATTTTAAAATGACCATGACATCCAATTCCACCTACAGGTACATTTTCACTACTATTCAAGAATGCCATACCAATGAAAATATGCAAATCAATGAAAAGTGTGTTTGTTTTGTATGTAACATTAGTATGTAATGCCATTTGAGGCAATTTTAATGCATTTGGTTTAGTTATAGTCCATGTACATCATTATAAACAAGGGCATTTATGTGTTTGGAAGGCTACAAGGAGACATATACTTGTCATGAATAATTATTTAGGAGCACAAAAACACAAAGTAATTTTAGTAAGCTTCTCTTAGCTTTAAGAATATGAAATTATTTACTAATAATGCCAACCACGTGAAGGTGGAAGCTTATTTGGCACCACTAACCTACAAAAAAATGTTAGTAAATAATTAAAGATGAAATTTATACATGTACTACTGACAAAATCAAAAACATTTGGTAAAATTGATTACATCTACATTTTACAAGTCAACATGCCTGCTCATTTCAATCCAATGAACCACTTGGATCTACTTTAATCTTGATAGTATCAAGAATAGCTTCATGGTCTAGCTCACAAAATTTCGATAGATTCTTGTTTCTTATCCTTCCATGATATTTTTGCAATTGAATATTCATTACAAGAACCAAATTTGAATAGTGCAGTATCTTTTTGTGCATTTTAAAGTCTTCAAAAAACCATACATTTGAATTTTTTATAGGATATCATCAACTTCAAGTTACATTGACTACCATAGACTCAGTGAGATAATCAAATTTTTATTTCCATCTACATACTGACATAAATAGTAATTTGTTCCCTCTTCATTGTCTTTGTCTGTAAGAACTACAAAAACATGTCCTACATCATAAAAAATAATTTTTAGTGACATTGTGAAGATAGATAATGAGAATAAATAGTACATAGAGATTAATCTTATACTTGAATACACTAGATCAGATATATGGTCAAAGTCATGTGATGATGTCATATCTGTAAGTTACAATGCTGGTGGAACCTGATATGTGTTGATTGGAATTAGAGGTCTAAAACTCTAGTCATCCACCCACTCTTGTGACTCACGCTCATTCCAAATAGATTCCATAAATGTATAATAAAAGCATGCCAAGTTTCACATATGAATAGTCCAATAACTTGCATTTGAGTTACGAAATGAGTAGAGCTCACTTGAACCTATTAGATTCATACAATCTTCATAGTTTTCCATCTTTTTCTTTCATTAACCAAAAATGTCTATGAATAGTATAATTTTCTTGAGCACCATGGCATATTTTCTCATTACACCATTCAACCATAGTTTTTTCATCAATCAAATTAGCAACATGGTTAAATTTTAACTCTTCCCTTGTAACGACTCTTTTTACACATGCTTTAGTACCGTCATGCTCCACTTTTCTATAAATAGCCTTAGTGAAACTCCAAATATGTTCTAAAATAGTGGTAATGTGTATCCTACTCAACCAATAAAACATTCGTGCATTCTTGAATTATGATGTGTAATTATCTAACCAAATGTAATGATATTTGAAAGTAATGTTCCTTTGAGTTAACTATCCATATAACTTCTCAAAACAACCTTGCACATACTCTATCTAATGTGATCAGTCATCACTAATATAGAAATGGTACTCCCTTAATATTTTTTTATTTTCCTCTATATTATCAAGTGCTTTCATGAATGATATATGTAATAATATGGAAACTCGTGTTGAGTTGTAATACTATGATTAAACTTCTATTTTCAGTTTTAATGTGTAATTTTCATCAAAGTCAACTACTAAAATAATATAATCATGTGGGAATGTGTCATTGCTTATCTTGAAATGTTCATCCAACCATTTATCCCTATGTGTGTGCCTTGCATACTCATAAATAATTTTCTCCATGAATTCAACCATAAATTCTAAAACATGTATCTCTTTCATAACAAGCTCACATATTTTAGATTCTTTGCCATATTTTACTTGATAAGTCATAGATTTGTATTTACTCAAACCAACTAATTCATCTTCAATTGCACTTTTATAGTCCTCATGTATACATTTTTTTAATTTTTTAATCCTCCATAAATGCTACAATTTTCATCCAAACATGCTTTCTTATAAAATAACTATCCATTTAGTATTTCACAAAAATATTTGGAATAAATTCTCTATCTGATTTCAATGGAAATTATATGCCACACTCCTACAAAATTTTGTTAGTATCTAAATTATAATTAATATGGATAAAAAACATCATAATGCATTGAAAATTCAACATGTTTCCTACAACAAGTGGTGCATGTGTGATTTATTTTTACATAAAAAGTTTTGGCTATCTCAAAAAATCTTTGACTAATTATAATTTATGGATGTTTTTCCAAAAAAATAGAGTAAAATTGTGTTTGAGTCATATCCAAGAAATGTTTCAGATGTGGTTCACGATTAAGAGAACCAACTCTTATTTTCACTACATCTCTTGTATTGGAAAAAACTCTTGTATTATCTTTCCAAAATTGTGTAAGTCTTTCAAAGCATCGGCTATAGCCTTTTCCTTTCATGGAGGTCTACCAAAGAATGCCATATCTCTTTTTTATTAGGTTCATTAATTCTTTCATGTCATGCAATTGCTTTCATTAATGTTTTTATATTTATAACAAGTGTTTGGCTTGTTTTTGAAATCAATCATTTTTTCTCTGTTTCAGCACTTATTACACAAGTTGTCATTATATGTTGAGCAACATTAAAATATTTATTACATGATTTCAGGCATACAATATGATATGCATCATGTATATTTTCAAAAAATTCATCATTTTCATCATCCATGTTAGATTTTCTTAGTCTTAATGTGCACATTGTGGGTCTCATCTTAACCAATTTCATCAACAAAAAAAATAATTGACATCTTTGACTATCATACTCCAATATATGAAAGAAAATATCCCAAATTTATTGAGCCAATCTTCTTGAATGA
>JARHVA010000545.1:4965000-4975000 GCA_037957365.1 Torreya grandis | reverse complement strand
AGATGAGGTGGGAATGGATGGAGTGGTTGATGGTTGTCCCATGTGTGATGGAAGGGTAGATGAAGGAGGTGCATAGAATGGAGGATTAACCATATTTTCACAAGAGATCTTAATTTTAGTCAAAATTTGATTAATGTATTTGAATACATTAGGGTACTATTGAATAATTGTAACAATAGAATACTCTTGTTAGACTTTAAATTAGGACCTCAAAATGCACCTATTGAATTAGATGCACTGAGTGACCTTGGAGGAAATTTAAGGGACTTTAATTCATCACATATTAGGAATGTTTTTGGGATAATCCAAGGCATGATTCACATGTATTAGGCTCCATTAGATAGCATTATTTAAATATATATCCAAGAGATACACTTTTACACCAAAGGCTCAATTATTATTTCTACTTACACAAGATTATCTATACTACATAGTCTAATTCAATGGGTTTGCCACTTAAACAAATTAGTTCAAAATTTATAAATAAAGGGGTCTCATCAAAGATATCAAAGAAACAACAAAAGGGTAAGCTAGGATTAAATAGGAAAGTAGGATAATATCAATAAGAAACACAAAATTTAAGGGCAAGTAGGATATTAGGCAAGTAAGGTAGTAGGTATATCCTTGCCCTACTATAAGAAGCATGAAATTTGCTTTTTTGGTGTTATTTCAAAATGATGTGTATGCATTATAAAATGTGTTATATAACATGTACATTTTTTATAATGAACATGTGTTATTTGAATTAAAATTTAAAACTGATCCTCTAAGCTCAGAAGTGGTTTGGATTTTTGAGCCAAAGGCTTGTAACTGTGCATTTATAATTAAGACCGAGAGTTTTGGAAAAAAATAATAAATTTTAACTTCAATCACCAAATACACTATGGATTTCAACATCAAAATTCAAAAAATTATTACCATCATGATGAGCACATTGTCCTATTTCCAAATATATTATTTTTATAAAATTTTAGGCTATTTTAAGGGTTTAAACTATATTTATTTCTAACTACACCTTTTTTAGGCCACTACATGTTGCACATATACATGCCTATTCATGTTTATGTATTTTTTTTTCGTTGATCCAAATGTAAAATAAATTATATGGTAACAAATTAGGCCTAATTCTACACACATTAAAAAAAAATCAAATTTCATTTTTTTTGGATGTAGTTAGGGGGGGCCACATGGATGGTTATCCATTTTTTATCAGTTTTCAAGATCTACTTAATTTCAAATTTCATAAAAAAAATTCACTAAAAAAAATTTTAAAAAAAATAGTAACACACTAGAATATCTTATCTAAATGTTCACTGAAGGGTTTCAAACAATATGTAATGATGCTAAAAAAATGGTGGGCCACACGGCCATCGATCTACTATGTTTTCTAGAAAATAATAAGAGGTCCTCTTTAAATTTTATATGTTTAACCTATTTATATTTAACCATTTTTCTAAAAAAATATTTTTTTGGAAACTAGACTTGAAATTTTACAATTCATGCTTTTATACCATCTTCAAATTTTGAGTGTAGCCATCTCAAATTATCTACAGAAGTTCAAATTTTTGAAATTTTAGAAAAATCATGTCCACAGGTAGGCTCTTTTTTGTCCCCCAAATGTGTGTACTTACCCAACACATCCATCTCTTCTATATTGTCAACAAAAATCAAGTGCCTTCTTATGGAAAATGGTTTATAGAAGTTTAGGTTTCCACTTTGTTTGCACAAGATTTATTGGAAATGCATGCAATGGGGACAATTTATCTTCAAGGATGGATGACAAATCTAGGATGATTTTGGACACTATATCTTACTAAAATTTACCATAGTTACATATCCATCCTCATACTAATGCAACATCAACATTAGGTTTCACACTTACATTCTAATCTACAAGATCTAACTCCACTTATGCACTATCAAACATTTCCTACAATGTTTGCAATTTTAGATCATCAAAAATGGAAATTAGTGATGTCATAATATTAATAGGTTATGAAATGGTTATTACCAACTATTGTAACCATTCATCCAATTATTCATGTCCCTACATTGTATATTACTATACATTTTCATTCACTTTAGTATGTTACATAGACAAGAATGAAGTTAGGGAGCACATAAACACCAAACATCTGATCTCTCAATTATTGTATGAAACTAGCATAATAAATTTTTTCTATCATTGTTTTGTATTGGATCTCATCATCTTATCTACTTCCCTTTTTATTTAGTGCATTGAAAATTTATATCCTTTATCGTTCACAATTCACTCATCTTCATAACCCTCTTAAATCCAATTAAGTCAGTTGTCCATTGGGTCTCCTCCTAGGCCCTGGGTCAGTATAGGCCCATGCCATTGTTGTTATTAAGTATACATTTTAGTACATAACTAAAAGCCACAAAATTATCAAAAATTTATTTTCTATCACAACATTGCCAAAAAAATGTAATATTCTTTAAAAAAACATTTCTTTGAATTTTATAAAATGATAATGAACTAGTATTAAGGAATTAATGGTGAAACTAAATATAAAGAGGAAGAATGGGGTCACATTTGTAGTGCTAGACAAGGATATTTTTATTATTAGGGCAATTAAATTCAATCTAGATGTTTTTAAAAATGTATTTACTAAGGGTTTAGAAGACAAGGGTATAAAGTAGAGGAAGTACCATCCAAACAAGGTTAAATATATGGGAAAGGGGAAGGTGAAGGATAAAAATTAGGGAAAGGGTGGGGATAAGGAGGGTAGAGAAGAAAGGAGTAAACATTTTTTAATAGGGATGATGCAAATTTATATTTATATGTCATGTTATTTAAAAAACTTAAAGTACATAATTTGGATCCCAATGGCATTTGTTATAAATAGCAACTTCCACCTAAATGAATTATGGTTCTCTTTTTGGAAGCCATTTTACTAGATTCTCGGTTTCCTAATCCTTCACATTTTTATGATGTATTGAAGGATTGTGTTTGGATTTAACATGTGGCATATGTTAGATCTCAAATGTGTCACTCCACGTAATTATGTATGTTATTGATTCCACACATTGCAATTTAATTTGTGATAATTATGCATTTATAATTTACTTTTAATTTGATATGCCCCTTCATTCTATGGAAATTTAATAAATGAGTCAATTATATTCCATGTTATTTAATAATGTGTCTCTAAAGAACACAGTTTGATTTTAAACACAATCACCTATTACTAATATTTATACTCATTTGTTAAATTATAGTTTTCATTCAAGTTGAAGTGCATATGTTATATTCTATAGCCTTTCCATTTTTTAAAATGTACTAATTTGAAATTACTCATTATAAAAATATCCTATTCAAAATGGATAGTGAGTCATGATACAAAGATGAAAAAAATGTTAACAAAATAAATCAATAATACTCCTAAAATATTAGGTGGACCATAATAAGGGAAAAAATAAAGGTAAACATTAATATAATAAATAAATGTTTGTTAGTATGAGTAAGATACATATGGGAATGTGATATTATTTATATATATATATATATATATATATATATATATATATATATATATATATATATATATATATATATATATATATATATATATATATATATATATATATATATATATATATATATATATATAGGTTCCATAGTGGTTAAATCAATGATGTGAACTCAGTCACATTGAGCCCCTTTAACCTAACTACAACTATAAGATATTATTTTGGGTTCAATCAGCCCAAAATTATCACATGTTGAGCCAATTAGTAAATTGGTGCAATTAGTGACGTGATTTTGACCAAATTGAGCCTCTTTCAAACCTAATTCTAATTTATATGATGTCATTTAGGACTCAATCAACCCTAATTTCATCACAAAGTGAACCAAATAATGATTACACTCAATCACAGATGAAGTTTAGGCCAATTTAATCCCCTTGAACCTAATTATGACTATAATATGTGGTTTGGGTCTAAATTAGCTCTAATTCTATCATGAATTGGGCCAATTAGTCATTTTTTGCAATCAATGATGTGATTTAGGAAAAATGATCCAAGCTAACCTAATTTTAATTTTATAAGATGTGATTCATTATTTATTTAACCATAATTTTATCACAAATTGAATAAATTAGTTAATTGGTGTAATCAATGATGCAATTTAGGCCACATTAAGCCCCTTTCAAACCTAATTACGAATATAAGATGTGATGGATTAATTAAATTCATAAAAGTGTAGTAGTATAGGGTAAGAATATAATAATTCATTAATTTATGCATACATGTTATTTTTCATACACATTCTTTTAATTGAAAATATAATCTAGGCCCCAATGTTATTATTTTTTCATATTAATAATTTTATACCCAGAATTCTACTTTGCATCATTATCCATCATGCACAATGTTGTAAGATGTTTTTTAATAATTTAATAGATGTAACTACCATCAAATTCTATCAAATTTTTATAAGCATGAGCGATGGATTTTATTCTAAATCGTTGAAAATTTTAAATCACAAAATGTTAGAGCAATTTTAAGTGTTGAGAGAAAAACAAAGGGAATAAATGCAAAAAAATTGTGTAATATAAGGTACACATATTATCCAAAATGAGCCAAATATCATTTATAATTATTAAATTATTAGTAATTGTGAATTTTTACTTAAAATTCCAAATTATATTTTAATTCCACATTCATATTATGTAGTTTTCATTTTTTATGATGATTATATTAATAAAAGACTTGATGATAACAATAATAATTAATTGTAGGCATTCAATAGTATAATCCCATAGAAAGACAAGGATACAACCAATTATATCAAATATTTAGTTGTTAAAATAAGTTAATACAATGAAAGGGTTTTACCCAATATAATAGATGTTGTGAAAAAAGATTTGGTTATTGTAACCATGAACCGCATCTAAAACATTTATTCAATATGACCCAAACATAACTATACTCTAATTTTTTTTCCAAAATATACACAAATTTATATTAGTCAAATATCTTTTAAAAAGTACAATTAATTATATTTCAAAATAAATCACACACTCACCACTTTGTTTTTCAGGCAACATGTTTAATTTTAATGCATTATGATGTTTTTTGTCACCATTTGTTGTGGTAGGTAACATGTTGAATTTTCAATGCATTTTGATGTTTTTTGTTGTATAAAATTATTATTTTCATATTTAAAACATTTTATATGGATGTATAATAGAAGTTACACTAAAATCAACAAGGGAATTTATGCCAACCTTTCTTTTTGAAAGACCAGATGGACAATTTTTTTAATAACAAAGCATGTTTGGATGGAACTTGCAAAATTTATGAAGGATTGGCAAATTTGAATAAATCTATCCATCAAGAGAGTGCAAGGGTAAATAGACAATAATTTATTTGTCTTATAAAATAAAAATATGTGAGATATCAATTAAAATATAGAAAGAAATCTAAAAGGTGTGAGCTTGTTAGAAAATAAATACCTCTGTTAGAATTTATGTTCAAATACATGGAGGAAAATTTTTATGAGTATTCAAGGAACACACATAGAGATCAATGGTTTAATGAATATTTCAATTTAATAAAGGACATATTTCCACTTGGTTATATTTTTTTGTAGTTTACTTTATTGACAATTATAGATTATAACCACAAATGAAGGTTTAGTCACAATACTACAACTCATTATAAGTTATCATTTTTGTGCATATGGTATTCATTCATTCACTTGATAATATAGATAATCATATACAAATATTAAGGGAATTCCATATATATTTTAATGATGATCAATCACACTCTATAGAATATGTTCAAAGTTTTTTTAAGATGTTATATGGTAATTTGACTAAGAAGATCATTGCTTTCAATCAACATTATATTTGGTTAGATAATTTCACGTTACAATTTAAGAACACACTGATATTTTAATATTATATAAATATGTATGTGACCATTGAAATACAACATATTTATAGTTTTATTGAGTTTGGCAAAGTAAAATTGGATCATGACAGTGATAGGGCATGGGTAAAAAGAGCTCTTGCAAGAGAGGAGTTAAAGTTTAAAGTTGGCGCTAATTTAATTTATTCAAAAATTATTGTTGATTGGCGTAATGATAAAATTCCCCATGGAACTCAATAAAAATATATGTTCATAGATATTTATAGCCAATGGATGAAGATAAATTGGTAAGGTATGAATAGTGTATTACTATAATAAGATCAAGTTAGGTCCACACATTTTTATATCAAATGCAATATCTTGGATAGTTCGTACGAGGCACATGGAATTATTTTATTGTGCATGCATGTAATATATTTATAATGAGTGTGATTCACAAGAGTGGGTGGATGAATGGAGTTATAGACCTCTAAGTCCAATCGACACATACTGTGTTCCACCAGTGTTACAACTTACAGATACAACATTATCACATGACTTTTACCATGTATCTGATCTATTGTGACTAGGGACACAATGAATTTGAAAATAGATACAAGATCAAATTCTATGTACTATTTATTTTTATATATTGACATTATTATATATAAAAAATTGATGTAAAGTATGATTATGCAATTATTGTTGATGAAGATAACAAAGCAGGAATATAGTATTACTTATGTTAGTAGGTAGAGGAATAAATAAATTAACTCCCCTAGTCATACATGGTGGAAACATTAACTATACCACTAGGTCTATGGTAGTTGATATACCTTGGATTCGTATATATCTAGTCAAAAATTCAAATGTATGGTTTTTTTAGGACTATTAAATACATAGGAAGATATTACACTATTCAAAATTATTTCTTACAATAAATGTTTGATTGATCAAATATTAGAGGAGGCAATTGAATAAGAATATATGAAAGGTTCATGACTTTGAACATGAATATAATATTTCTATTATCAAGATTAAATAATATCCTAGTGGTTCATTGGATTGAATTTATAATGGATGTTGAGTTGTCAAATGTAAATGTCTTTAGATTTTATCAAATTTTATTGATTTTATAGATAGTAATATATATTCAATTTAATTACTTATTTACATATTTATTTTAGGTTATTGGTGCCAAATAAGCTTCCACCTTTGTGTGTTTGGAATTATTATTATATAATTCCATATTTTTGAAGTTAAGAAAATCTTAATAAAAGATTAAGAGAAGGTAGGTAGTGTTAGCATAGAATTCCATATTCTCTTGAGGCCAAAACGGGTTCTCTGTCTCCTACCAAGCATACTCTAAGGAGAATAAAATTTTCCTAGGCATTATTAATCCCCCATAACATGGTGGATTTGATAACTTTTAGCCTTAAATCATAAGAGGTGGAGATATCCATCTGTGACTTTAATGTTGACAACATTTATTTTCAGTGTTTCTATGTACCAAAGCAATTTAAAAAATGTGTATTTGGGTGGATTAATAGGTCATGGGATGAAGAAAATTTGTAATTTTCCTATCTTGACATGTTGTAAGCAATTTATGTTAGTAAGATGTATTGAAAATGGAAATGTCATTTGGAGGAAATGAACTTGTCTCTTGATTGTATAAAAATAAGATTTCATAATTGATCACTATATCATCTACCACATATTTGTATCTTAAGTTAAATTTACATGATTTAAGATGAAATTATAGGTATTAAACATTAATTTTTTTTCTTTTGGTTCATGTAAATTAATTATTATTTTTATTTTACACGTAGATTTGAAATTCACCTTAAATAAATTTGTAATTTTTTCATATAATAAAGGACATTCCTAAGGCCAAAAAAGTTAATCCATATCCTAATTGGGAATAATACAAGGCCAATAATTTAATAAAATATTATATTCCATACCAAAAACATAGTATAAATTTCAATTTTAATCCATGAAGCACTATAGGTGGAGATATGCAACTTTGAATTGAACCAAGGCAATATTTATTTTCAATGTTTCTACATGTTAGACAAGTTGAAAAAAAAAGTATATGAGAAGATTCAAAGTTTGTGGTCCTAGGAAAATTTACAATTTTCCTAAATATTTGTTTGAAGTTATGTATTTTCAATGGGAGGTCTGAGAAGTGGAAAACTCGGTTGGAGGGCATGAAGTTGTCTCTTGACTACATCAAAATAACATTTCATCATTGATCACTATATTGTCTAACATGGAATTATATGTTATGTTCGATCAATGTGATATAATGTGTAAGTATCTGGATTTAAAATACATTTGATAGTTATTTTGGTTCATATAAATTACTTAAATTATTTATTTCACATGTGTCCAAATTTATCCTTTAAAACTACAATTTTTTCATATAGGGAAAAACATTCTTGAGGTAAAAATGGGTACCATGTCTCCTAATCACATGTACTAAAAATCCAATAAATTTTTTGTATATGTTATTTGATACTAACAACATGGTTTAAATTCTATTTTTTATCCATAGAGCACTAGAGGTGGAGATCACCAATTACAGCATGAATGTTGAGAACATTTACTATCAATGTTTCTACATGTTCTAATAGTTTAAAAAACACATATTTGAGTGGATTCATATGTCATGGTATTTTAAAAATATGTAATTTTATTATTTTAATATGTTTTAAGTAATGGATTTTTAAAGGGAGGTCTCATAATTGGAAATGTTAGTGAGAGGATATGAACCTATCTCTTACTTGCATAAAAATAACATTTTGGTGCTGATCACTAAATCATATTCGACAAATTCATATATTATTTTACATAAATGTAAATAGAGGGTTTAAAAACACAATTTTTATTTTTTCATGTAAATTACTTACATTTTTTCATTTTAGGCATGTCTTAAGTTCCCCTTAAAAACTATATTTTTCATATAGGGAAGGGTGTTCTTAAGGCATGAATGGGTACTCTACTACTTATTGGTCATAATATGAGGCTAATAACATGGTTATATATGTTATTATCTACCCTTAATTTGATTTAGATAAAAAAATTCAACCATGAAGCATCGAATTTGGATATATTCAATTGTAACTCGAATGTTGACAAAATTTGTTGTCAATGTTTGTGCATGTCAAACAAGTTGAAAAAATGTGTATTCGGGTGGATTAAAAGGTAGTGGACTTATGAAAATATGTAATTTTTAAAATATAACATGTTAAAAGTTATTTATTTACAATGGGAGGTCTTAAAATCATAAATGTCGGTCAAAGGAAATGAACTTGTTGTTTGACTACATAAAAGTTACATTTCAACACTAATCACTATATTGTTTGCAATGAATTTTTCTATAGAATTAGATCAATGTGATATGGAGAAAAATTATAATGATTTAACATGAAAATTATGGTTATTTTTCTTGTAAATGACTTATGGTTTTCATTTTATGTGTCTCTAAAATTTTCATTAAAAACTACAATTATTTCATTAGGGAAGGACATTCTTGAGGTAAGAGAATGCACTCCCTCTCCTAAAAAAAAGTACTCTAACATTCCAAGAACTTTAAAATATATGTTATTCTCCACCATTGACATGGTGGCGATTTTATTTTTTATCCATGAATAGTTAGAGTTAAATATCTCCAATTATGGTTTGAAGTTTGACAACATTTATCATCAATGTTTATGCATGTTAGAAATTACAAAAACACATATCCATTTGGATTCATAGGTCATAGTCCTAGTAACATATGTAATTTTTATATCATGATGTGTTATAAATAATGAATTTTTAATGGGAGGTCTTGAAAATAAAAATGTCAGTTGGAGGAAATGAACTTGTCTCTTGATTTCATAAAAATTACATTTCAACACTGATCACTATATCATCTACCATCGATTTATCTCTTATTTTTAACCAATATGATTAGGGGTGAAATTATAGGGATTATACATGCACATGATTTTTGTTCAATTTTTTTGAATGATAGATAATATTTGTTTTATGTGTGTCTATAATTGACCTTAAAAACTATAATTATTTAGTATAGGGAAGGTCATTCTTGAGGATGGAATTATGTCTCCTA
>JARHVA010000545.1:4955000-4960000 GCA_037957365.1 Torreya grandis | reverse complement strand
ATCCTTTTTATTGAGTTATTTAGGGTTTAAAAAGACAAAATAAATTGAATTATGTCTATTTTCAGTCCCTTAAACTTTTTAAAATGCCTATAGTCTTTGTTTTATCCATGACATGCTTCAAATAATGAAAACTCAATTAACCATGTTCTTTTATTGGTTGTGTAACGGTTTGTTAAGATTGCCCTTCATATTTCTATTCTTTCTACCTCATACTAAAAATTTCATTTAGGTTCACCTATATTCATTCATCATATAAATTTATCATTTCATCATTCATCCACTTTACATTGTTCATTTATATTCTTTTACCTATTGACTATATAAACCAGAGTGTAGCTTGTGCATGATTGTGTCAAACAAAAATAGGGGTTTATATCTAGTCAACAACCTTTATATGTTCATAGTATTTGTGTTGATATTAAAAAAAAAATTAAATCTGAAAACTCTTATCTAATTCATCTACCACCAAGTAAGTTTCTTAATCAATTCTCATTCATTACCACTTGATAAATGCAAATAGGGGTCATTCTTGATTACACATAGGGGTTTGATGTATAAGAAACAAGACTATCATTTATTATGCCTATAGATTGATATTATAATTAAATTTGAATTAAAATAAACTATAAAACAATTATTTTTTCCTTACCATTCTATTTAATGAGTTAACAATCCAAATCTTAAGAAACAAGTCTTCCTTCAACTCTTGACTATTACGCAACAAGGCATAAGGCAGATATGCTATTTTTTTGTACCTTTTTCATTAAGATGTTTTCACCATCATCAATGAATATAAATATTTATTGAAATATAAAATAACACCACATAATGAAATTTATCATTTATAGATTTTAAATAATGATTCAATCCTTTCCTCTTCAACTGTATTCCTCAGTTTATTAGTTCAAACCCTGTAGTCTTTATCAACCTGGAACTTGGAAAAATCTATGTTGATTGTGGCCTCAAGATACCATAAACAAAAAATGGAAATATTTAAACATCATTATGCCTAATAAGGGATAATGAATCACAAATAAAACTAGTTCTTCATTCATTTTATTAGTTAATATTTACATTTGGAACCCATTTCCTAGGCTTATCAACTTTTAAGGATTCTTGTAACATATTTTAATCTCAGATCCTCATTACCCTATTAGAGGTATTTTTCCAGCCTCTCTATCTTAATATATATTCCATCTAACCACCTTCCCAAGAATTACTCTTTCTTTATAATTTCATGTTGGACTCCAGGTAGTTACACACAACTTATTTTTACAACCACCTCAATGTATAAGGGGACTTTTACTCTTGGTTCAAATAACTTGTCTTAGGACCTAAAACATGGAATTTATTCAAAACATTTGTTTCATGGATTTAATGAAACTCCTAAATATAATTTTCTCACCTAACTCTTCGAACACATAAAATGACCCTCCTAGACTCTTGACATATATTTAAATTTTCAAATTCCCTATTTAGGAGGGAAACACCTCAAACCTTTTTGACACAAATCTATGATTCCAAATGGATTCCGAGGATAAAATTGGACCTCATAATTCCATTCTCATACATTGACATCATTATTTGATAAAATTTGAGCTCCTATAGACTAAAAAACTAAAATGATGTTTTCTTGCCTTGATGATCATGCATTAGATGACTCGTATGCATAACAATATGTTAATAAAAACCTTAATAACATTCAAAGCTTCAATCTCTATAACCTAATTCACTACAAATGGTATTTTCATAGGTCAAAGTGGCTATTGGATTTAACCTTTTGTAGTATGATAAGGTGCATAACATGCACCTAGTCTATCTTGTGCAATGGATTTTACTTGGCCATAAAAAATTGAGTATAAAAAATTAGGAATTTAATTGAAGATAAACTTGAAATATAGTTCCTCAAAAAATACAAAGGAACCTTCAATTTAAGAGGGTTTTTTTAATTTTCTCTTCATGTTTAATTATTATGTTTTTCATGTGAATGGGTTTGATAGGTTAAAAAAGGTCAAAAAATGAATGGTTTTACATAAAACATAATACAAATCCAAAAATAATTAATAAATTTGGTCTTAATTAGAAAAACGTTGGTCTACTTACCTCTCATATTACATGGAATTTTTGGTTATCTCACTCAACGATCTTTTCAAGACATTTCAAAAGAGTTTTTCAAGTCAGAAATGCAAATTTTTGGAATGTGAGTGCAAGTTTTAAAATGCAAATCATGTTTTTTATGATGTGAATATTTAAAAGGTTTTTTTATTTGGTATTAAAACCTCATATGTGGTTTAGGCTTGGTATTACCAAGCCTAATATTTAAAAAACCCATATGAATTTATGGTTAATTTAAGGTTGGACAAGAAAGTGTCAAAGTTTTTACCATTTGAAATTATACTATTACACTCAATATCATTCCATGTATACTCATGATAGTATATGTATGTGTGTGTGTGCGCGCACAAACTTACGTGCATGTAATTTTTTTTTGTAGATATAAATTTTAATACAAAGATATTATATCATCTTTAATCACATGGAATGTAAATAATTATGCATCTAATTTTGTTATTAGTTTATATCAGTTCAATGAATCACAATCTAATCTTATCAAACATATTAAAACTTGTAATATTTATATATTACTTACTTAAAACTTGAAATTTTTTAACCCATAATGTTATGGTTGTGTTTTATTATTATCTTAGCTTTATAAAATACTTGAATCTTAGCTCATCATCCACATTCAATATATTATTGTCAATAAAATATCATAAATAATATGATTAATATTACTTTTGGATCTTAAAAATTCTCAATTTTTAAATATCTCATTTAGTCACCTTTAAAATACTTTATTTCCTAATCACCATAAGAATTTTAAGGTGATATAAAAATATTATAAATATTCACATAACGTAACCACCCCATATAAATTATGGCTCAATACATATTAAAATAACACTTTCAGGTGCCCCTAAATACTTAACCCCAAATATTAATGAATGTGTTAAAATATTTTCCTTCGAGTGAACCCCTATGCCATTATGTTTTATTTTTTACTTACCATCTAACAATGTGTTTGTAAATGGCAAGACTTGAATGAAATATATAACCTATAATCTCACTCTCATTGAACACAATGTGGGGAGAGTCATTATTTTTATTAATGGAATTAATCCTACTAATAAAACCATCAATTGGGTATGTCTCATGGTTCATTAAAACATTTTTATACTTATTTTTTATACCATATGAAAATGTATTTATAATTTAATTTATTAGTGTAACTTGGTGAAGATACTCATCTAGTCATGTTATTTATTATTCTTATTAATTTTATTTGATTTTCTTCTGCACTATTTTGCACATAATGCTTCAAAGATATGCAAATATTTGTTAAATTTATCTAGAATCTATGATAGTCACAAAATTTACCATTGTCATAAAATAAAGGTAAGGATTGAGAAGGATCTAACTCCCTTATTATAGGTAAGGTAATCATATTTCACTCAAATAAATTATTTAATATTTATTCTAGGACTCATTAAACTTCATAATATTTATATGCCCTCTTTTTGAGTGAAGATGAGCCTTAGATTGGTTGACCTATGGTAATAAATTTATTTCTATAATATTTTTTCATTAGAAATATAGGATTATTTTGTATAGTCTTAAATATTGTCTTAATTTGAAATGTATAAGAATTGGAATAATACAAAATGATATTTTCATCTAAGATATGAATATGATATTATTGTTGTGACCAACACTCTACATCTTCAAAATATTGGATGACAATCGTCTTTGGCTTTTAAAATTTCATGTTATTATCTTATTTTGGTAAATAAGTCTAGATTCAAGTAATTATTCATTACCTTAGGTTTAAGTTTAAATTGACATTGTTATTTAAACTATTCTTATGGATCTTTTTGACATTTTAAATCTAGGTTTTTATCAAAATTAGTTTTTAATTTTATTATACTAACAGATCAACTGGGTGTTTGTCAAAGGTTGTTTCTTATTTTTTAGGCTCTATTAACATTATGGTTAGACATTAATTTTACCGCATGTCTCTTTTGCACTTAAAAGTCATCAAACCAAAGAGTGGTAAAGCATTGTCTATATTCAGACAAAGTCGAGAGGTTGAGATCATGTCACACATATCTATCCATCTTCCTCATGAATAAGTCATAAAATTAATAATTCTATTCGTAGTCGAATGAGTGAAAGTCATCCACGTGTCTTAATATACTCTATCCATAGAATACATAAAGAAGTTGTAAGTCTATTTCTCATTTTATAACTCAAACAAGCAAGATTTGTCTGTGTCATCATCCTACCTACTTACAAATTACATAAAAAATAACTAAATCACAAGGCTTCATAATTGTCTCAATTTATGAAAATTTTACATGGATCACAATCTCACTTACTTTATCCCTACATAATAAATGGCTAAGTCACATAGCACCCCCCCCCCCTCCTTGAACAAGTAGATAAGTGAGATCCATCCAAATATCCACATCTCTCTCCCTCTTAAAAAATAGGTAAAAACACATATTTTAAGGTCTAAAAATCATTTGAATAAGTGGGGGTTATCCACACATCATCATCCTACTCATCCACAACCTTTACGTAGTGACATGGATTCTAAATCTTAATGATTACATGGATAAGGGATGTATATCCACCTGTCATCATATCTCTCATCTATAGTGAACAAAAAAATTGACCCTTGGTGACCATATAGATAAGTGATAATCATCCATGTTTAATCATCCTAATCATTTATGCCTTCAGATAGTGACACAAGTTACAAAGTTAATTGCCTAAGTGGATAAGTGAAAAGAGCCACGTTTTCGTAGATCGCTAGGTTATAATAAAAAACCAAGGAGATAGAGATAAAATTTAAGATAATGAATAATAAAATTGTGCATGTCATATTCAAGATAACCAAATGTAAATAAGGGAATACAAGTTGTGGGGACAAGATATAT
>JARHVA010000545.1:4835000-4950000 GCA_037957365.1 Torreya grandis | reverse complement strand
CCCCTAGAGATATAATTGATAATGTAAAAATATATACTACGACTTTGTACCTCATATTGGGATCCATCATATCAATGAGAGAATATTATCAACTAAATGCATACCAAAACTTCAATTTATTACTAGCACCTAATTTCACTCTATCTCATAATCACCTAATTACCAAGTGGGATTATTTGGTAGAATGGCATCATTAAATGCAAAGGTTAGTCTAAATTTTTTCAAATAAATAACATAGTACTATACAATTTTTTACGGATATAAGGATCACATTTGTATATACACCATAGGTTCAAATAGTCACCAAAACCTTTTTTGAGAGTTTATTACATATTTCGTCCAATAGATTTAAAGCAAAAGTGGAGAGCACTACTTATGGAACAAATTCATAGATGGTGTAATTGATTACATATTATATAGATAAGGTGACCTAGAAAATGACATTGAATGCCTCCTTTAGATCTTTTATGGCCATATATAAGTTGGACAAAATTCCAATATTATTCATAACATTTGTTAATATTTTTTAGACTATTGAGCTAGATTTTGTAGAGAGCATGGGTGAATACAAAATGTTTTAGGGAAAATGGGAATTATCCACTTGAACATTAGCATATACATATCAATCTCAACCTTTTACACATCTATCTATGTTTCCACGATACACTATAGTGTATACTTCTATAGGACCAGTGCTCATTACCTTGCCAAGTACTATGCCTCCAGTGCCACCTTCAAAAGTGGTTTCCAACTTAGTTAAAACTTAATGATAATTTTCACACATGTTACTTTAGTGGGAGATTCCATGGTGATAGTTTAGTTCTTTGATTCACGTTGAATTGATAGTTCCAACTAAGACTTTATGTGAGTCTTCATCTATTTTTATTATTAGCTTTGAGTTATTTTTTATGAAAGAGATTTTATATATGCGTCAGGATTATATTTAATATATTTCATTAAAGAAAAAATTGCATGCCTTTTTGACATAGTACTAATTTAGATTTTGTAAAATTAGATTGAGATTTGAGGATGAGGTGTCCCTATCCCAAGCTATAAGTATACATTTGTTCCTCATTCCTATGGGAGGAGAATTTTTTTAATTTATATGAGCAAGGAAAGTTTGTAATTTATGTGAGCAAGGAAATTTTTCTCATTATTATGTAAGTTTGTCTAAATGTGTTTTCTCTTCCAAAATTATGTGTTTCACTAGAGAGTTTTCATTAAGTTGATAGCTCTATGTTAGGCTAAGTACATGTTTTTTAAAGAGATAAGATTTAAACTTCTATTAGTCTTATTGGTTCTTTGATTATAAATCGTATTTACAATTTTTTTATGACATAGAATATGTTTAATGATTTGGTACTAAACAAATATCTAATTATATTCATTGAATCTAACTATTACTATTTCCTTAGACTCATCATTAAGTTTATGTGTGTGTTTTATGATTTCAGCTAACCCATAAAAGATACCAATTTACATGTGCTTGGACTAGTGTAGGGAGTCAACTTGGAAGGTTTTAATCTCCAGTCAGATCACATAGACCTTTCTTTTTCTACCTTTCCCTTCCCTCTATTTTTACCTTTTTTGGATAGTTTCACCTTAGGATAGATCCACCCATCTATCTTAAGTAAAATTTAGACATCTATCATATCTTAACCATGCACACTTAGTAACCACTCCCCTCACTTTTATTCAAGCACACAGTTATTATAAAATTAAGACTAGAAACCCATACCTTAGAGTGACCCTTTTCATTGATCCTAAAATTTTAGGGGCCTTCCCATAATAATATTTAGTGTGCATAAAACTAAAAATAATAGGATTTTATCTAGCACTATAAGGAGGGCCCATAATCTATAATTATTGAGATTCACTCGAGTTGTGTACACTAGATCCACTAGTTAGATTAACAAGTTCCAATTATGATTTTGGCTTGTTATTACTAACACCTTTGTAGGTTCATAGAAGACCCATATTAGATGGAATGTTTCCTAGGAGATTCATTACACAAGCAAATTTACCAACCCAAAGGGATCAATTCCAATGCTTTACTATGGCCTTGTTAGTTGGTTATACCATCACTATAGATGGTGTTGGCTATGATTTTCATAGGAATCTTGAGAAGTACCTTCCTATGTTCTCTCTTTAAGGGGGGAAAAACTAGAGGAACATATGAAAGCCTTTTATTCTTATTTAGGGTTAGTGAATGTAGATTATGAAGACATTACATGCAAATTATTCTTTTTTACCTTTCAAGATGTTGCTTATGAATGGTTCCTTAATCTTATAGATAACTTAATAACATCATGAAACTAGTGTCATGAGACATTTCTTGTACAATTTTGGAATGTTACCAATCCTAGCATAATATACCAACATTTCATTACTATAAAAAGAGAACCAATTAAAGCATTCAATACAATATTTATATATGTACAATCATATGGATAATACATTCAAGTCTATTCTTTCCTTATCCCTTGAGATGTAAAAAATGCCTTGGATTATGACTGTGGTATTCTTGTATAGTGATTATAACAACAATAACTTGAGAGATCTCTATGTTGAAGCCATAAATATTGATAGACTATTGAACCCTCAATTGTAAGATTTTGATTTACCTAACATCAATCCAAGCTTCCTAGCCTTAAACCCCATTCCAAAAGTTAATTATTATGCCATGGCCAGCAATCAAAACTAGGTTTTTGATCAGTTACCTCTATCTCATGCTACATGAATCTAGAATTTAAGTTTTTTGAATCAACCTATAATAAAATCTAATCAATATAATCATAACCAATCCATAGTCCTAGTTAATACTTGCACTACATGATGATCATCCTTTCATTCCACTAAAATTAAATTGGATGCCATACAATGCATGGTGTAAATCCTTAGCAATGAGTTTATAATAATGCAAAATAGCTTGGGAAATACTATAGGGGAGACAACCAATATGAATTTTACATTCTAGAGATATATCAAACCATGAAAATATATGAGGCAACCTTACCCAATTGGCATAAAGTCCATAATATTTCTCAACATGGTGAATTGGATTGCATATAGTTTTGTACTAACTTTGAAATATTCCAAAATGCGATAGAAAGATATGAAGTGGTCCCAAACCAACCTGATTCATTTAGATATGGTGCCTCTAATAATTATAGGACTGCCATGGTATTTTATACCTATGACTTCCCATAACAAGGATTAAAATGAGTAAGAAGACAAAACAAATGCGATTCATGATTTTATCCTTTTAGATAAATAATTGTAATCTAATAAATAAGAATCAATAGCATGCCATGACTTATACACATCCTAAAAATAACACACTCATTCCTTTTGATCCAAAGGATAATAATAGTCCACCCCCCTCCTAAAGGAAATGATCAACACCAATAATTTGATCCATAGAACAAGAGTGGGTATAATATAAATGAGAACCTAAAGAAAATTAAGTTAAATATCACCTTACATGAGTTGGCTCAAATTATAGAATAAATGGAACTTTTTATCGAGGATTTAAATTTCAATACATCTACTAACAAGTCTAAGACCTCACATACAAATATGGAATTTTATAAAGATAAACCCAAGGTTCCACTTTTCTTATTGATTTTTAGAATCTTTGGGAAGAATGAGCATAATTTTTTGGTTGACTCAGGTACCTCAGCCAATGTAATGCCAAATGAAATTTGTAAGAATCTAGGGTTGACCCCAGATAAGTCAAAGAGAGTGGTCCTACAATTAGACAAATCTTTAGTCCTAATTGGTGGAGAATTGTTAAATATTCACATGAAGATTGCTTATGAAACATGTGGCTAATAGTACATCGACACCATTGTAGTTGACATTTGTAAGGCTTAAGTTCTGCTCCTAAGCCATGACTGGTCAAAGATGTTAAATGGGTAAGTGGCAACAATTTTTTCACACATGTGGCTGCATTATAAAAGAGTATCCAATTAGATAAGGGTTGAAAAATAGCCAAAAATAAAGTATATAATCATGGAATATAATGCTAAAATGAAAGAGTTAATTGTAATTCATCTCATGTGGGATTTTACACTTTCACAACAAATCATGAGAACCATAGACAAGAATTTGAAGGTTCTTTGTAATTATAGACCTTATTTTATTATGGTCTTTTGTCCAAGCATGGCTTTGGTGTTACATCATTTATCGCTAAACATCCTTACTTGATTATCTATGTATTTTTTATAATTGCTAATTTGATTTTATTATTACTAGTTAAGTTGTAAGTTATATGCTATTATGGGGTAGCTGTATGTTGCTTAGGTTTCATGATTTCATTGTTATGAGTTAGTTATAGTGTATATTCTTTACTTTTTGATAATGATGACTTGTTATTCAGTAGTATTAATGATATACATGTCATGATGTTATGGACTAACTACTTACTGTGATTTAGAAGCATGAAATATTCATCCCTCAGAGCGTGATAGAGGGAGAGTATCATCAAAGAGGGTGACATAGTGCAGTTTCTAGGGGATGACAGAGAAATCAGCTAGAACCTTGCACACACCACATTAGTTAGTACATGTTGGATACATATTAGAATGGTTAGTATAGTGTGTGTTTGGATGTTTCTTGCATTTAGATAAATGTTTTTGCATACTAGTTGTGTGTTAGTTATGTTTATGCCTATGTAGAGTTAAGTTTATGATATTGAATTATGGAAAATTAAACACATTTGCAGTTATATAAAATAAGAACATGATTCACTTACATTACTCATTATTTACCTATGTTAAGATAGTAGTAGATAAACTAATTTTGTCCTAATTAGTAAATGTATTGTATTTAATTATAACTAGAAAATAAATAATGATATTAAGTTAATTATTATTAAATTTAGTAAGCTATTTAAATAAGAAATAAAATCAAAGAAAAATAAGGTAAGTGTTTTAAATAGATAAAATAGGAAAAAGAAGAAGGAAAGAAAAAATGGGGGAATTGGATTTTAAAATTAAAAAACAATAGTTATTAGGAAAGAAATAGAAAAAATAAAAAAAATGATAGATTTTTAAAAAGAGATATATTCATGAAAAGGAAAAAAAAATCAGGGTAGTAGTGGACATATAGGGAATGGACTGAAGCGTATAATGAAGGAGACACATGTAAGAAGGAAGTAGAGTGTAAAGAAGAGGGGGAGAAAGTAGAGAAATGGGAGGAAATTTTCTAGTTCATGCCATTTAGATTATTTTGATAGGTAAGTGGTGTTATTACAATTCCCTGTGTAAATCTAATTTCTATAATTTGACATATTATGTGGAATTTGAAATATAACATGTATAATTAATAATGGATATAACAATCATTATTGAACTATATTTATGCGAATAATTAACAATTATTATTATTGTGTGTGTGTGTGTGTGTGTGTGTGTGTGTGTGTGTGTGTGTGTGTGTGTGTGTGTGTGTGTGTGTGTGTGTGTGTGTGTGTGTGTGTGTGTGTGTGTGTGTGTGTGTGTGTGTGTGTGTGTGTGTGTGTGTGTGTGTGTGTGTGTGTGTGTGTGTGTGTGTATGTATATATGTATATGTATATGTATGTATGTATGTATGTATGTATGTATGTATGGATTTTTTAATATAATCCAGTTCTAATTTTAAATTTCTTAGATAAATCAATATGTATTCATGTATAATGAATATCCATCTATTCAACCATATACTATTTACTTATGTCATTAATTACCCATTTTAATATATTATTTACTTATATCATATAATTTACTTATTTATATGGTATGAGTAAATTCAACAATATACTTTTTGTTTAAATTATATAAAATATATAACCTGAGGTAAATATAAGTATGATATAAATAGTGATTTGCATGTTGAAATCCGTTATTATACTCATGTGTAAATTTATTATTTTTGGAGATGTTATATAGGGATGTATAGATTAACCACAATATACATGTGTGTGTGTGTGTGTGTGTGTGTGTGTGTGTGTGTGTGTGTGTGTGTGTGTGTGTGTGTGTGTGTGTGTGTGTGTGTGTGTGTGTGTGTGTGTGTGTGTGTGCGTGCGTGCGTGCGTGCGTGCGTGCGTGTGTGCGTGCGTGCGTGCGTGCGTGTGTAAGCAATTATCCTATAGGAAAATAATGGATAGCATAGAATGCAGTGAAGTGTGATTTAATACATATACATTCCATTGATTTTTGTTAAGTTGATATCCTTACTTATATATTTGAAATATATAAACTTATCATTTTTATGATCATTAATCCATATATGGAAATATAAGCGATGTATATTTATGTATATGATTATAAGAAAGAATAAGCCATGGCATGTTTTAATATAACATTGATGTTATGTTGTTTAACATTTTATACACCATTAGTATACACTTTACAAGATATACAACATTGATATTTATACAGTGATTTACATTGTTTAATATTTAACAATATCATATAAGACATTACATGTGGTCATAACACCCTATCATTTATCTTTAGTGTTAAACATGAGTAGGTAGAGTAAGAATTGGAACTATACAACTAAACATATCATTTATTGCACCCTCTAAGACTTTATGATAAATATATATATATATCAAGGATATGTCAATGATTAACCATATTTCACTCTAATGTTGGACTTATGTTTGTAAATAAGGTTTATAATAAAATTTGAATCCCAATAAGAACAAATAATGAAAATACTTATCTTAGTATTATATTGGTAGTTCAATGCATTATGGAATGTACATCATACTTATCATTAATATGCAATTTTATTATGGAATACTGATGCTAAGTTAGAATTATGTTAACAATCTTATTATAGGTGTATGATAATTATATAATATTATTACCACCTAAAGTATAAATAAGATATCCTTTATTTAGTTATAGTCCCATAATAAAGAATATAATGTTAATGTATTGATATCTTATTCTAGTTAATGTTATAGGGTTAACTAGATTATCTTCACATATAGCTAGATAATATACCTAACGATGATATATGTGTGAGTGATTGTTAACTTAGTATACTTAAATTACTATAATCGGTAATAATGTCATTTGCACTATAAATGAACTACTATATAGATATGGAATCATTTGGATCAAGGATTGTGTTAAATATCATATTGTTTGTGCCCTCTTAGATTGATATGCTAAATATAAAACTCATCATTCATAAGTATGTTTTTATTACTTTATAAAGTAATTCACAATGTATTACTAAATGTTGAGTTAGTTTTTAGTGGTTGGTATACACCATGGATGCTCAATTTATGGGTTATGTGTATTGTTAATGATGAACATATGATAACATAGTCCCCTTATACCTTTTGAGAATTATTATTTAGTTTATTACTTGTTGTCAACTTGTGTATGATACATACCATGGGTGTACTGATATATATGAAGGTGTATGCATTGATAGCTTATGTATATAGATACATTGGGATGTGGGCCTATTGCATAGTTTTTTACTAGTATTGTCACAACTTGAGTGATTCATATATATGTTTAATTGATGAAGCTATTGTAAATCATATAAGATTAATTAGTATATTTTTGAATACTCATATGCAAACCAAAATACAAAATACTATGTTGTCTTAAGAAATTGTGTACAAAGTTATGTACATTTTGGATATGTCAAGATGAAAATTTGTCTAGTTAGGGATAAAAACTATGATAGAAAATAACATTATATAATCCATTATATTATAAATATTGTCAATATAATTCATGAAGAAGGAAATTATAATGATTGTTGAAATCATATGGAATTCTTGATCAGAGATACAAATGACTTTTAGTATAAAGTAGTGGAAACTTATGTACAATTTACATTATGAGTATATTCATATGTACAAGTGTTTAGACATATAGAGTAGATACTAGTGCATCATGATGTGTACCTATAAGTTATAGTAGTATAAAATTTAATCATAGGAGATACCCCATTAATATAAACTATAATTTTTTGCTTGCTTATTATTTAGGACTACGAGACATTTGATTATTTGAAATTTTAAGATTGGTTGTTCGTAATTTTGTAGTTTTGTTCATGAAAAATGAACTATGATATTATGAGATGTCTTAGAGTGTATTATGTTTGAAAAATATAGTCTAAATGTATGAATTTATAATGTTTTTTGATATCTAGTAGGAATTACTTTATTGTGTTTTCTTAGAGAAATTATTGTGTGTGTGTGTGTGTGTGTGTGTGTGTGTGTTTAAGAAATATAGTCTAAACGTCTGCATTTAAAATGTTTTGTGACAACTAGTAGGATGTACTGTATTGTGTTTACTTAGAGAAATTTTACACACACACACACACACACATGCACACGCACGCGCACGCGCAAACACACACACACACACACACACACACACACACACACACACACACACACACACACACACACACACACACACACACACACACACACACACACACACACCTATTTTTTTTAATCTTCACTTATTTTCTTATTATTTATGCAATAAATGGTATTGTGGAAACTCATTCATACATTTGATAGACTAAATGTATGTATTTGATTATTCTTGTGCTTACCATGTTTTGTGATTTCTAATAGAAAGTAATATATATGAATTTTTTAGTTATATTTATATTAACCAAATCTCACATTGTTGGTATTGAGTAAGTAGTGAGATGGACTTCACCAGCTTACTAGCATCACAATGCCATATGAAGATAATTCTATTAAGTGGTGTGTATACATTTGATTGATCTTAAATATCAATAACTATTGAAAAAATTGGGACAAGTAATGTTAGTGAGACATTTTCGTTTTATGTATATGATTTACATGTTTGTGTGATATCTTTTTAGAATGGGTTTCTTTATGGTACACCACAAGTTTTTTTTATACAACACATGGGTACTAACTTGTCTCTCTAGTTTCCCATGCCATCACTATCTACTAATCCATGAAGGGAGGGACATTCCATGATGGGGAATTATGTGAGGAATCGATGGTCCATGGTTGATGTGAAAAATCACTTGAATGATGCTCTCCCTCCCCACAACAATACTTCATTGGAGATGACACTTGAGATTGCCATAGATACTAGAGTTTAGGTACTTATGCTCTGTGGAGCTTTGTATCTAGTATCTTCTACATTGTATTCTATTTATTGTTATTGATACATTAATATGATGAGATGTAATTATTTATTTATAGTTTTTTAATAGTGGATGTATCTTTCTACCAACTGTGGATGGGTACTTTTAATTACTTTACATATTTGGTTATGATGTGTTTGATATGTTGTTAGTGATTAGTGACTATTAGATGTCACATGATTATTTATAATTAAAATACTTAGAGTGTTATATTTGGATCATAAATTATATTCTCATGGTGAATTATAATGTAGGAATGCATTGATTAATTTGTTTTTTAAATTATCATATTGTTCTAGGTCAAACCCAATGGGGTTGTTATATGTTGTATTAGAGGTGTGGCTCAAACTCTAAAACCTAATGAGACCACTAGCATTTTTGTATCCTTCCATTTATCAAAAAGGAGTGTGCTAAAATTTATAGTTTCTAGATGGGATCCTTAAAATGTGAAGGGTAGTGACCCTCCATTTGATCCTAACCGATTTGCCACTAAGCAAGTAGTAAAGTTAGATCAGATTTTCTCAACCTAAAATGAAACTAGGAATCAAATTTCAGCCCTAGAGAAAAAATTCATGGCCATGAAGAGGAAAAGCATAAATATGAACCTAAAGATCATCCCATTGAGAAGGAAAACCCTTAGGCTGTGAGAGTACATGTTATACTCACCTATGGAGAGGCTTGTGACATGTAGTAATATACTGGTTAAGTGAAGTGTATTTTGCACTTGTAGTGCCTCGGTGTAAAACCACGTTACACCATGATTAGAGTTTTGAGATATATTAAATCCTCATATATGGATTGGTGATTATTTTAGGTAATATGCATCCAAGATTCTCAGAATTATTTTTACCTAGGTGGATGAATAGTTGTGTGTTACATTGAGTGTGCACCCTTAGGAGCATTTGTACCCTCTTAGAGTTGTTAAAGGGTTAGTTTATCGAGTGTCTTGATGGAGATGGTTATGTATGATTTTGAGTAGGCAAGTGCATAGCATTGTTCATGAGTTGTGAATAATATATTCCTATAGTATTTTATGATTGTTTAGATTGACACCTTGAGAATGATTACATCTTTTCTTGGTAATCAAGTCACCTTCCCCACTTGTGTTTGTATGGTGAGTCTTTAAAAAGCATGGGATGATTCTCAATTAATAATATTGTGAATTTTAGATATATTTATTTATCTTATTTACATTAATTCTAGGAGTGGGAATTCTAAAATATCACTTGTTGATTGACACCACCTAGTGCAGTGGTAGATTTCTTTGTAGTGTAGTGTAGACATCTTTGTTGAGGATTCCTATGTGTTAAGAGTTTGCTTTTGGATTGACACCCCATATGTTTATGTGGATTAAGAAGAAGTTAAATCTCACATAACTATCATGGAGGTGATTTGTTACTCTTTCACTCTACTTTGACATCATTATAAACCATTGAATGGATTTATATTTTCATGATATTGAATAAGTGTTCCCTTAATCAAAAACTTGTTTCTGAAATGTTATTTTTACAATACTAATTAGAGTTCATATAATAATGGCTTCTACTTTTTTTTTATAAATAGATTGTATAAATGGAATGGATTGATGCATATATGCATGGTTAGTATTTTTCCTTTTGATTGTGGAAGCGTGATGTGATATTACACTTATAGGTTGGTAAGTGTGTAGAGATTTTGTAAACTTAGGTTGTAGTGTTTTATTCATACCATGTGAGGGTATTTAATATTTTTGTTATGATATGGTAGTTTATTACTTCCCACTTGTGATTTTTTAGATTTGCACTTTCTAGTGTTAATCTAAACTTGTGAACTTTGACCACGTGGAGTGGTGAACCATGAATTTATATTGGTTATAGATTATTAATTATTAGTTGATTATAATTGTTATGTTATGATTTACCCTTGATTAGATTGGTATTATTATCTTGATAAAAATATGTTTTTTTTATGAGTCATTTATGTACCTTTTGTGTAAAACGAGTATGGATTGAGGTATGTAGAACATCCTATTAGTCTAAGGGGTTGATGTAAGATTATAACTTCTATAACTATCTAAGCAAGTGAGGAGACATTGTTTCTCTTATTACCTATATGAGGTTGTAAGGATGATGTGATCCTTGGAATTTTTTTGACATGTTAACTTTAACATTTTTTCTCTTAACTATGAGTATAACAGAGGTGTGTTATGTAGTAAAATTTGATACTAGTTATGTTTGGCTAATGGTAACTAAATACAATGACATAATGATTGTATGATTTTATTGTAATGTATGTTGGTACATCTAGAATTATTTAGCATATATCATTACTTTATATGATCTATTATTATGGATTTGTAATTCATTTAACCTTGTGCATATTTTGGAGATCATTAGGTCATGGAGACCTAAGGGACAAGTGATGAATTAGGAACATGAGTACTAAGAGATGGGAGTAGAACTTAGTTAGTCTCAAATTTACATAGTAGTTACTAAGTTTGGATTCAATAAGGGGAGCTTTTCGAATCCAGGATTTAACAAGTGAGACTTGTCAAATTTAGTTGTATGGCCATACATATGTATATTGTAGAATGTTTATTCCTTAATTTTATATACATTAGAAATGTCATATTTCTAGTTCCTATTCATTGTCATAATTTTTAGGAGATACATGGAGTAGCGGTAGTATTGACATGTTATACTTATTAGGACCTACATGGAGTAGTGATGGTATTAACTTATATAAATCATTCTTGCTAGGTTCCCTATAGGTTTTTCTCCAGAACGAGAAAAACACTATATAGGATAGAGAGATGTGTAGAGGGACTGAGAGGCTTTGTGGAACTCTCCATATCCATCTATTTTTAGATTTTATAATGATTTAATCAGATTTTAGTTGAATCCTAAATTCAGAAAGTTAGTGAAACATTCACTGAGATATGTGGGACCCTTCAAGTTACTAGAAGTGGTTAGTTCTATAGCATATAGGCTTGCCTTGTTGGTTTTGGTCCCCAGAGTAGTCATGATAGAACGATTCATATTAAGTGACACTCCAAACTTTGTCTTCATAATAGAGATATGTCATAGAGTAGGGTATTTTGGGACCAATACTCTAAGGATAATGTTACTTGGGAGAACTATGATGAGTTCTACAGGAAATTTTTACATCTATTGGCTTGATTTGATGCTTCATACTATGTAATTTTTCTGCTCAATAATGTTTTTAATTCAGAACTTATGTTTGAATAAGATTCATCTGAGATGATGAGCAAATCTAGGGGGAAGGATGCTACATCCTAATTTTCTCACTAAGCAAACTTACTTGATTATCCATGGATTTTTACTAGATAAGTTTTAAGTCATATGTTATTATGGGGCAATTTTATGTTGCTTAGGTTTCATGATTTCACTATTATGAGTTAGTTTTAGTGTATATTATTTACTTTGTGATCATTTTGACTTGCTATTCAATAATATTTTATGATATACATGTCATGATGTTATGTACTAACTACCTACTTGACACGAGTTGGACACATGAGAGATTCATTGATTTGAGTGTGATGGAGGAAGAAAATTATCAGAGAGGGTGACATAGATGGAGTTGTTGGGAGACAATAGATAATTTGGCTAGAACCCTGTACACACCACATTAGTTAGTACATGTTAGATACAAAATGGAATGGTTAACATAGTGTATTTTTGAATGTTGTTTGCATTTTGATAAATGTTTTTGCATACTAGTTATGTGTTAGTTATGACTTATGCCTAGGTGGAATTAATTTTATGATATTGCATTATGTCAAATTAAATGCATTTATAGTTATATAAAAGAGGAAAATAATTGACTTACATTAGTCATTATTTATCTATGCTAAGCTAGTAGTGGATAAACTAATTTTGTCATAATTATTAAATGTATTGTATTTAATTATAGTTATAAAATAAATAATGATATTAAGTTAATTATGATTAACGTTAGTAAGCTATTTAAATAAGAAATAAAATCAAATAAAAATAAGGTAAGTGTTTTAAATAGATAAAATAGGAAAAAAAAATCATAAAAAAAGGAAATGAATTTTAAAATTAAAAAACAATACTTATTAGGAAAGAAAGAGACAAATTTAAAAAAATGCAATATTTAAAAAAGAGATATATTCATAAAAAGGGAGAAAAGGAAAAAGGAGGGTAGTGACAGGCAGATAGGGAGTGGAGTGAAGCATAACATGAAGGATAATCATGTAAAAAGGAAGCAGAGCATAAAAAAGAGGGGGGGGAATTAGAGTAATGGGAGGAAATTTACCAAATCTTACCATTTTGATGCTTTTGATAGGTAGGTGATGTTTTTATGATTCTCTATTTAAATATAATTATTGTAATTGACTTATTTTGTAGAATTTGAAATATAACATGTATAATTAATAACAAATATAGCAATCATTATTTATGTTTTTATGATATGAGCATTTAAAAGGCTTTTGTAATTGGCATTAAAAATTCATATGTGGTTTAGACTTGGTATTAATGTTGTCATCAAATTGTGCACTCTAGGACACCCTATTCAAGATCCTACAATTTGATGTAACATTGAATCATCTCTCAAGTTGTGTGGACTTGAAGAAGAGATGAATCTCTAAATTATAAGGGCTAGCTCCTTAGATTCTTCTTTGAATGTCTATCACCTAATCTAATTCTTGTTTATGAAAAGAGTTAGAAGATTGCATAAAATGGAAACTACACTAAAGAGGTGATCCACCAAGACATATCCCATAGACTATCAGACTTATATTAAGCAACAATGCTTTCCAAGATCAATTCTATGCATTGAAGGATCCTAACATAGTGTTTTAATGTGAAGGTAACATACTTGGGATAGTCAACAAGATAAATAACTTATGGGTATATTGTACAACATAGAGACAATTGAATACTTGAAGAGGATCCTAATACATTCAACACACTTCGCATGACCTGTTAAAATTAGAACTCTTTCTTAAACATGAAGGATAAAGGGAGTAAAGATGATTCTCTCACTTAACTCCATGATACATCACTCACACACTTAGACAAAATGTTCACAAATCATAATTAGACTTGTATTCAATGTTCAAAGAAAAAGTGTAATATTATATTAGCAAGGATTTTCCATACCAACTAGGGTCTCCTTTACAATGGCCAAAATGGCTCAATTTATAGAACTTAGGAGAAGATATAGAGAAGAGAAGTTCAAAAGGCACAAGGATAAGTGTCTAAAAGAGAAAATTAGTTAAAATTCATGTGGATGAATATATGGGGTGAGACATGAAATGTTAGGATCTACAAGTGTCATTTCCAATCATCCAAAACTTGTAAAGTAGTCAAGAAACTCCTTTTGCACAACAAATTGCCTCTCATGATTAGCCTTATAAAAATACCTTATCATTACAATTGACCAATGTTGAGGATGGATTTAAGTAAGAGGAGTTACTAAGAAGCAATCACATGTATCGGAGAGGTTCTTGATCATCCCTATCATTTTGTCTATGCACCATCATTCAAGATAGTCCCAAAATGAGCTCTTTCCATGCACCTTTCACACTTGGCACCTAAACCTTTCCAAATTATTTAGTTTTATCCATGAAAAATGGTGAATGAAACTTTAAAAATGTGTCCATATCATCATTTTCAATAAATTATCCTTAAAAGGCTTTCCAAATTAAAATTCACCACTTTCTCTTAAGTGTTCACTATCTGCCCACTAGACTGGCTGAAAGGAAAGAGATAGTAGATAGACTTAGGAAATTATACACATGATAAAATGATCACATGGACTTAGAATAAGTCCTAAAATTAATCCCAAAGGTGATTAGGTCTCTTGAAAGTCTTCTCACACCTACAAAACACACAAGTTTAAAAAGAGCCCTATTTTACCCTATTCAGTATAGTTTCATACACCTAAGTCACATGTGGAGAATTTATGGAAAGTAATATGCATTATTCAAGTGGTTTCATGGACTTTCTCCTGCATTTGGATTCTCAAATTGCTTCATCTTTCCAATCGGGTCTGTGAGAAGGGTTTACAAGGGTTTAGAGTGAATTATGGTCTTAACCTTTGTTCATAAAGGTTTTAAATTTGAATCCTCTAAAAATTACACTAAGGGCTCTTAAAGGACCCTATATAACTTTTCAAAATGCATCACAGTCCTATTGGTTGAATATTTTGTCGATCAGCGTACTGATAAACAAAATAGGTCTGATCAGCCAAAGTAGGAAGATTAGTCTTCCAAATGTGTAGGTTTACCACATCAAAAGGGGACTAATCTCTCCTCTCATCAAGGGGAGGTTCCCTATATATATATGTATAAATAGAAAATAATACTCAAGGGTAGGATAAACCATCCATCTCTCTTTTCTCAGAGATGATGCGTGCAGATCAAAGGAGAAATCTCAAGGGAAATGATAGAAAGCACTCCTCTTCTTTTAGAAGTACTATTCAGCAAACCAAAAGAATACTCCAGGTAGTAATTTCAAAATGTAACCAAGGACGTAGTAACCAACAAATTGAGATGTAGCACAAAGTCTCCACTTGAATTGCCCAAGAGTGAGATACGAAGGACAATGAGGGCATAAAGTCATCCCAAGATCCTTTACACAGAAACAAAAATAAAACAAACTAAAGGCAATTATGGGGGCACAAAGCCTCTCCACATTTGACTTCAGGACACCTTCCTAACTACTTTCACTAATTATACTTGTTGAATTAAAGGAACATAAAATATATTAAGGAAAAAGACATAAGAACAGTTTCCCTAACAACAAAGATATCACAGCACAAAGTTTGAAAAGTCACTTTCTTTCTTATTCCAATAAAAAAATATGATCAACAATCTGAGCTCAAAGTCTCAGTAATGCCTTTCAATTTGGGCAGAGTTTCATTTTTGATTGTCAAAAAAAGATATTTTACAATAACAAGAGAGTCCCTTATATAGCCTCTTCAAGACAGACTTGGGAATAGTAACACATCATGTTGCATTGAATTTTGTTAAAAAGACAAGCTAGAATTTAGGGGCATCTACCCATTTGATTTTCTTAATGTAGAGAAATAAGTCACGCTATTGAAAGTTTTCAAATTTCAATATCCACCCGGTGATCTACTTCTTGAAACATATATGATGTGCAAATGTTTTTGGTCCTTCCTCATCGTTCCTCCTTTTCTAGTTAAATAAATCAAGTCCTAGATTCAATTTGATGTTCTATTCCTTAGTCACTTCCTAATAATCTTGGCCTTAAATCCTTTGAATGCATTTGGGTCCATAGATTTAAACTTACAAGGATCAACGGCTATTTCATTGTCACAATTTTGACGTCCGGAGGCACGTCACTTTCCTCGACAATTCCTTCAACTTTGTCTTTTAAGCTTTCCCAGAGGGGACCTGCCCTTTGGGCCTTAAGAAATGATCTGCTTTGGGTCAGGAAGATCCCCCTGCAAGGGTATCTACCCTTCAGGCGGTCTTTAGATGGCCTTCAGGATTCTTTCTTCTGGCGGATCGCTAAGTTCTTGTTTTGCATCCTCCTGAAGGGAAGGTGACCCTTCAATTTTGGGGAAGTGTCCTTTAATTTGGCATCTGAGAGTCCCCCACAAGGGCACCTACCCTTTGGGGTCTTTCAGTGGCCTTTTATCTTTGGAGTCTTTTGGAGCTTTCTTGTGGACATTTTCCTATGAACAAAAGGTCCGTAAGAATTATTCTGATTGCTTTGTCTTTGGCCTTTGGAAATTCCTTCAATTTTTCCTCCCACAGCTTCTTTCTTGAATTCCTTCAGACTTTTTGTTTGAAGGAATTCCTTCAGACAAAAGTCTAAAAGAATTATTTCTTGCCTTAGTCTTTTTCCTGAAGGAAATCCCTTTTTCTTTTGACTGCCTTAAACAAAATGCTGAAAGAACTTACCTTTGTGGCTTCCTTTAAAATGACCCTTCCGAAGGGTGATTTTATTGACCAAGTTCCCTCCACAAGGGCACTTGTCCTTCAGGAGGCTATTTTGAACTTTTGCATTGAACCGCTCCTTTGAACCAACCATTGAACCAAGCTTTGAACCAAGCCGATGAAACAAGCTTCGAACCAAGCCAATGAATCCTTTGATTGAACTAAAAGCCATTGACCATTTGATGAACTGACTGAGTGAAACAAAGCATTGAACCAACTAAATTGATCCAAGCCTTTGAACCAAAGTGGTTTAATGGTTCATCGGTTCAATCGGTTCATTCTATTTGATTTGGCTAAGTTCTTTTGATCCTTGTTGAACCAAATGCATTGAACCTATTGAACCTTTGAACTAAAGTGGTTCAATGGTTCACCAGTTCAATGGTTCAAGCCTGGGAAACTTGTTCTTTTGATTTAACCTGCTTGTAAAATCCTTTGAACCTAACTATAGATGCCTTTGAACCTGAAAGCAATTGAACTCTTGCTGTTAATGTTGAACTTTTAAACTTGTTGAGCCCGTTGAACCAAAATGGTTCAAGGTTCAATGGTTCAATCTTTGCTTAGAAGCTTGCCGATGAACTCTTTTGGTTGAACCTGGTCATTAAACCAACTTTGAGATCGCCTAATTGTTGAAAGCTTACTTCTTTCTTGCAGATTTCATAGAAATGAACCTGTGAAGCCCATTGAACTTGGCCTATAGAGTCCGTAGATTTTCTTCCTGCAGAGTCTGTAGATTCAAGCCTATAGAGTTTGTATATTTAAGCCTATAGAGTCCATAGATTCAAGCCTACATAGTCTTTAGATTCAAGAGAAGCTTGAAAAATGAGGAATTTGAATGCTTAGAACAAATTTTGAGAAGGGTAGAGATTATTTTGGTCTGAGGAACCAAAATAGTTCAAATGTTGTCCCAAACAAAAGTGATATTTTTAGGGGAAAATAGCTGGATCCAGTTGGGGAACTTCTATCAATTGTAAAAAAGAATTGAAGGGAGTAGAATCCAGAATCTCCAATGTCTTCATGTGTACCATTGGGCTATGGAGTCATGTTACCCAGAAATGGAAGGCATAAAAAATAAAAACAAACAAAACAAAATAGAATTAAAAACTATACAAATATACATATGTACAGATGCAATAACCTGATACTTCAAGAGTTGAAGTGTTTCAGATGCTGCTTCTTGAAATGTAGTGAAAATAGCACTCTATCTTGATAAACCAGCAAGAAGACATTTTGTCCCTAGGAACAGTGACGGGCGAATGCAACTCTCCACCAGAAAACCAATTTTTTGCATCTTCCTCTTAGTTTTTTCTTATTCTTGGCCCATGGTAGGATGTGATCTTCAATTTAAAATCCATAACTATTTGCTTTCTTTGCGAAGGGTTCCTTTACCTGATTTTGATTTTCAGCAGCATGGTTCACTACCATAATTGGTTGTTCTTTTGGTTCAGTCTAGCACATGATTGGATTGTCCACATCAAACTCCTGATAAGCTATCAGCTTAACATCTCCTTTGATGTGAAGGAGTTTAATATCTTCATCTTGAGCAATATTCAATCCTAGCAATAAAGATTCATGTTAGGATCGTAACAAGAACAACTGATTACTCTTGCAAGCAACTAAACATAGAATTAAAACCAGAATTGAAAGCAACTAGAAATCAGAATCAACAAAGAATAAGAGATACAAGAAACAATGAAAACTTGTATTAAACTCTTCCAAAAGGAAATACAATTTAAAAAATCTCTCTTTCTTCCACACCTCTCAGATGTATAGATCTCTTTCCCTCAAGAGTTCTCTCTCACAATTACAAACACAATTCAGCTACTTGAATTGTCTATCTTATATCTGTTACACCATTTTACAAGCTATGAGGATCTATCCCCATTATATAGAATTAGGGATCATGAGCTATGCATTCAAAACCATTAGATACACCTCCTAATCTATGGCTCAAAATAGTCCTGCCAAAAATAGAAAATCAGACTCAACACTAACAGTTAAACTAATCATGCAAACAATCCATTCGTCCCACAAAAATAGAATTCTAGAATGCACAGGTGACTGACGTCAGTCCCTATTTGCCTACATATGATCGACATTGGTCGATCCATAACCGACATTGGCAGCCTCCAATCGATCCCTGACCAACATCGGTGACTAAGTAAATCCTGTAACTTCTACACTCACTAATTTGGTGAAGCTTTTAGCTCCACACCTCAACAATCTCCCACTTAGAGATAAATAGCTGCACCTGTACCTATACGGCAACATCTTCTAGCTTCTCCATCTTCAAGCTCAATCTTGAAGATCAACAAAAGTTGAATGAAGATTCAACTTCTCCTTTATTACCAGCTTTGTTAGCATATCCATAGGGTTCTCATCTGTATGGATATTTTCTAGCTTCAACTCACCATCCTCCAATACCTATCTAATGAAGTGGTACCTAAGCTGTATATGTTTGGTTATTTAGTGAAAGGCTAAATTCTTTGCCAAATGAATTGCACTCTGACTATCACTATACAATCTTCAACTCTCTTGCACCTTTCCAAACTCTTCCATGAACCGTGTCATCCATATCATCTCCTTGCTAGCCTCTGTGACTGCAATGTATTCTGCCTCTATAGTAGACAAGGCAACAACCTTCTACAACTTTGAAATCTAGCTAACTGTCGTTCCACCAATAGTGAAAACATATCCTGTGGTGTTTCTCCTGCCATCCAAGTCACCTGCCATATCCACATCTACATATACATGTAGAGAAGTATTTGACCCTCCATAACACAAATGCCTACTGCTGGTTCCTCTCAGATATCTGAGAATCCACTGAAATGCTTTTGAGTGTTCCTTTTTTGGATTGGCCATAAACTTACTAACAACTCCCACTACTTGGGAAATATCAGGTCTAGTACATAACATTGCATACATTAAGCTCCCAACTGCGGAAGCATATAGAACTTTACTCATGTACTCCACCTCATCATGTGATTTAGGACACTATTCTTTGCTCAACTTGAAGTGTCTAGCCATAGGTGTGCTTACCGGTTTTGCATCCTGCATATTGAACCTCTCCAACACCTTGTTCACATAATCCTCTTGAGACAAAATCAACTTGTGATTTTTCCTATCTCTCTTTATACTCATGCCAAGGATTTTCTTTGCTGCTCCCAAATCCTTCATGGCAAATGTGTGAGCTAATTTTACCTTAAGCTCAAAAATATCCTGCATGTTTGAACCTGCAACAAGCATATCATCTACATATAGTAACAAGATAATATATCTACCATTATCCAATCTCTTAAAATAAACACAATGGTCATATTGACATCTACTGAAACCATGCTCAGTCATAAACCTGTCAAATCTTAGATACCATTGTCTAGGAGCTTGCTTAAGACCATATAAGCTTTTCTTCAACCTGCACACAAGTTTCTCCTTACCTTTGACCTCAAAACCTTCTGGCTGATCCATATATATTTCTTCATCCAAATCTTCATAAAAAAATGATGTCTTAACATCAAGCTGATCAAGATGCAAATCTTCAATAGCAACTAAAGACAATACAGTCTAAATAGAAGTCATTTTTACTATAGGAGAAAAAATTTCATCAAAATCAATACCTGGTTTTTGTGTAAATCCCTTTACTACCAACCTGGCCTTATGTCTCATTTGTCCATTCTCACCTTCCTTTAACCTGTAAACCCATTTGTTTTTTAGTGCTCTCTTTCCAACTGGCAACTCAACCAAATCCCACATTTGGTTCTTTTCCAAGGAATCAATCTCCTCATTCATGCCAAGCTCCCACTGTTTCTAGGTTTCTACCTACATTGCTTCATCAAAACTCTCCGGTTCTCCACTATCAGTGAGCAATAAGAAGAATAATGAAGGGGAATATCAAATTGGAGGTTTACTTACCCTTTCTAACCTCCTCCTGGGTGATTGAGACTCATCCACTGCTTGATGTCCACCCAAATTCTCTATCAATGACTGATCTTAGTCATCTCCGAGTCTATTCCTAACCAACGTCAATTGCCCATGACCGATGTCAGTTCCTATCTGATCGACGTCGGTCTCTGTCTGACCGATGCCAGTTCCTATCTGGCCGACATCAGTTCTTACCTGATCGATGTCGGTGTCTGTGTTTTTTTGTCTGTGAAAATTCTTTCTCATGAGCTCATTTTGGATCATCACCTCATCCAAATCAACATTGCTCTGCTCAGAATCATTCAACTTCTTGAGTTGATCACTGTACATCACTTTTTCATTGAAAACAACATCATGGCTTCTAATAATTTTGTTAGTTCCTAGATTCCACAACTGGAATCTAAAATCTCTAGAGCCATAACCAATAAAAGTGCACCTCATAGATTTAGCATCCATCTTCTTTCTATTTTCCTTATCAACGTGCATAAAAGCTTCAGAACCAAAAACTCTGAGAAATGAAAGATCTACCTTTTTACCTATCCAAGCCTCTTCTAGAATTCCACCATCTAGAGCAGTAGAGGGTCCTCTGTTAATTAGGTAAACTATAGTGTCTACAGCTTTTGCCCAAAACTATAAGGGTAAACCAGCATGCAACCTCATACTCCGTGCATGCTCCAAGATTGTTTTGTTCATCCTTTCAGCAACTCCATTTTGTTGAGGTGTCCTTAAAACCATCCTTTCCCTACGTATTCCATACATATAACAGTAACTTCTAAACTTATTACTGTAGTACTCACCACCATTTTCAGATCTGAGGCACTTCAATCTCAAACCTATTTCATTCTCAACCAAAGCTTTCCAATTCCTAAATGTGTCAAATACATTAGATTTCTTTTTTATGCAATAAACCCATACCTTTCTTGTAGCATCATCAATGAAAGTAACAAAATACTATGATCCTCTAATAGAAGCTACCTGAGCTAGTCCCCACACGTCTATGTGAACAAGCTCCAATTTGTGCTTCCTCCTTGTTGACCCAGTCTTGAGAAATCTCACTCTTCTGCTTTCCAAAAATACAATGCTCACAGAAATCTAGATCTATGCTTTTCAAATCTGAAAGCTTACCTTTTGACTTAAGAACTTTCATTCCCTTCTCACTCATGTGGCCGAGCCTATAGTGCCACAACTTTGCATCTACATCTGAAGTAGATAATATAGAAGGAGAATAATCAGTAATACAATTACATAAATAGAGAGTACCTTCTCTCTTACCTCTGGCTAATACAAGTGCTCCATTGGTAACCTTCCAAGATTCAGCTATGAGAGTTACTGTGCAACCCTCATCCCCCAACTTTCCTATAGAAATCATATTCCTCTTCAGGATGAGTACATGCATGACATCCCTCAACACCCATGTGTTGCCATTCTGCAATTTCAGCTACACTTTTCCTTTGCCAACAATTTTACAAGACTCATCATCCCCTAAATAAACTTTTCCAAAATCTCCTTAGACATAATCATTGAAAAATTCTCTATTTGGGGTTGCATGAAAAGAGGCACCATAATCTACAACCTAAGATTCTATTCTATTATCCAAATAAAGTACAAGAGCATCTTGTGCAATAATACCTGTAAGTTTTGCTTCTTCTTTACCTTCATGCTGATTTTCTTCTTTAACCGGCAACCAGCAATCTTTCTTTGCATGCCCTATCTTTCCACTATTCCAGCAAGTTATTCTTCTTCCATTTCTGGATTTGGATCTTCTTCTCATCTTTGACTTAGACCTTGATCTCCTTTGCTTGCTCTTCTCTCTTTTCCTTCCCCTACTTTCAATACTTAAAGCATTACTTGATGTTTCCCCTGTGCTTTTCTTACGAGTTTCTTCACTCAAGATTACACTAACAACATCATCTACTTTCAAGATATTTGTAGCAGATGCAATATTACTAACTGCCATTACTAAACTATGCCAACTTTTAGGTAAAGAGCATAAAATTAATAGAGCCTTAATTTCATCATCAAAAATTATTTTGACTGAATTTAACTGATTTACAATTCTATGAAAATCATTAAGATGATTAGATACAGATCCACCTTCCTGCATTTGCAAATTAAATAATTGCTTCATAAGATATACCTTATTTGAAGCTGAGGGATTTTCATATAAATTTGCTAATGTATCCATTAACTCTACCGTTGTCTTTGCCTGTGACAAGTTGGAAATCATAGAAGATGCCAGGCTCAACCTTATGGATCCCAGAGCCTTTCTATCAAGAATATTCCATTCTTCATCTTCCATATCTACGGGCTTCTTTGAAACCCCTCCCAATGGTAAGTAAAAATCTTTCTAATACAGATAATCTTCTATCTGCATCCTCCATAATTGATAATTCTTGCCATTAAACTTATCCATTCTCAGTTTGCTTTCTTCTGTCATTATTATACTCCCACTCAAACAGAAACCCCTGTGAGTGACCTATAATCAACACACACTAAATATATCTAAAACCACCTATTAGTGAACCCAAGCTCTGATACCACTTGTCAAGATCATAACAAGAACAATTGATTACTCTTGCAAGCAACTAAACACAGAATTAAAACCAGAATTGAAAGCAACTAGAAATCAGAATCAGCAAAGAATAAGAGATAAAAATAATAATGAAAACTTGTATTAAACTCTTCCAGAAGGAAATACAATTGAAGAAATCTCTCTTTCTTCCACACCTCTTAGATATATAGATCTCTTTCCCTCAAGAGTTCTCTCTCACAATTACAAACACAATTCAGCTACTTGAATTGTCTATCTTACATCTGTTACACCATCTTACAAGCTATGAAGATCTATCCCCATTATATAGAATTAGGGATCATGAGCTATGCATTCACAACCATTCAATACACCTCCTAATCTAAGGCTTAAAACAGTCCTGACAAAAATAGAAACTTGGACTCAACACTAACGGTTAAACTAATCATGCAAACAATCCATTCATCCCATGAAAATAGAATTCTGGAACGCACAAGTGACCGATTTCGGTCCCTATTTTCCTGCATATGACCGACATCGATAGCCTCCAGTCAATCCCTGACTGACATTGGTGACTGTGTAAATCTTGCAACTTCTGCACTCACTCATTTGGTGAAGATTTTAGCTCCACACCTCAATAATTCACATCCAGCTGTGTTGTTGGTGTTGCTAAATTGCAAATTTCATGAAGGAATAATATCTCTTTGAGGAGATATCAACACAGGCATGACTCTATCATTGGTGGAAGAATTTCTACTATCAGATTCGAGAATTGAAGCATCATTAGAGGCTAATTTCCTATCAGATTTCTCTTCATTAGAGATGGAAGGTCTTTCCTTATTTTTACTACACCCTACCAATTCTCCTGAAGTCTTATTTGGATCAATTCTTGGATTGTCAGCTATAGGACTTTCATCTGTAAAAACATGAACATTCTCTGTGGTTAAGAAATAATTACCCCTACCTGAAGACTCAAACACAATTTGTGTTGCAAGGGCTGACATTTAGGTGACCACATAGTTTGCCTCTTTTTTAGGGAGCAATCTCTTCATTACGCCTTGGATATATATCATTGCCTCAGACAGGTCCATGCTTAGTTCTCCTCCCATGTCCTTGCAAAAATTTTGTCCAAGAAAAATGCCATAGGATGATGGGACGTTAGCCACTAGGACAGTCATCTTGATTCTCTTGTCTAGAAACATTGCAAATGCAAATTGAGCATCTTTGATTAGCCCTAGTAATGGTACTTGCTTGTTTTTCATGGAGAAACATCTCCTAAATGTCTTGGTCAGTGTCAGACCCAGAGACTCAGCTCCTTTAGTAGGCATGACATTTTTAGATGCCCCAAAATCAATGATGCAATTGTTGAGTTGATAACCATTTATCAATAAGGAAACATAAAAAGGTTCTATTTTCCCAGGGGCAATTGGAGGAGTAATGACAAGATTATTTGGAATGGACATGTTTTTTTGGGGAGTCAAGAATTATTTTCTTAACCTCTTGTCTTGCAGGGATAGTTTGGTTCTTGACACATTGGACCAACTTATCCAATTAATCAGGATTGGACTGCAAATATTCAAATTTAGACATTTGAATTTTGGTCTTCTTGACATGATAAATTATGTCAAATGGATGAATTAGACTAGGAACATAGGAAAGCATTTCAACCTTTTGGGTTTTAAGAGGGATGGGAAGAGGGCTGGTTTGTGAAATTGAAGTAGAAGGTGAATGTGAAATTGATGTACTTACATTTTGGGTGATCACCGTATCCTTTGACTGAAAAGGCAGAGTAGTTTCACGCTTAGCAATTGTAATTGTTGGTTGAGGTTGCTCCTTTGTCTTCCCTTTATCAGCTTGTTGGACTGATTGGTTTTTAGACCTGGTAAACACTGCATATGATCCATCAATAGCTTCTCCTTTACTTTTGGGTTCATCCTGGTAATTCAGGAAACCAATATGGGAGTCACCAACTAATTCTTCTTGATCCTCCATGAAGAGATTAGTGTCATTTTCTTGCTCAAACTCAAGTTGAAAAGAGAAAGCATGTTTTGTTTCTAAATATCCAACTACTGAGTTGGTTGGAGGAGCTTCAAGGGCAAGTTTCCCTTGTGGGGGAGGAAGACAATCTAGCTACCCTTGATTCCTGGTAGCATTACCCTGATATGACTAATTTGGAAATGTTCTTGGCATATCTTTATATGGAGTAGAAGACATACCTTGTGCCATTTGTCTTTTCAAGGCTAGTATTTCATTTTGCAGCTTTTGCACCATTGGATCAGTGGTGCCTGTAGATGAATATTCAGAAGATGATGAGGGTCTATTTCTGTTTAGATCTCTTCTTATCTTCTCTGCTAAGATGAGATCATCTTCTACCTCAATGGCCAAAAGTTGAGTTGCAGAAAGATCTATTTGACTAGCACGTCTCAAAAGAAAACTCACTTCAGATAACTAAGAATTAATGAAGAAGCATTTGAGATTCTCAACTATAGGTCAAGCAATTATAGGAATTATGTTCTTCAATTTGTCAAATTTGGCAAAGAAGTCTCTCATTGGTTCATGAGGCTCTTTCTTCATCTAAGTGAGTTGAGCCAGAAGGGCATGTGTATCTTCTATAGGTTTAAATCTAGCTTCAAACTTAGCTTTGAGGGTATTCCAATCAATTACTAACCGAGCCTGTAGATGATAAAACCAATCTATAGCAGCACCTTGTAATGTTTCTATAAATAGTCTGACTGCTACATCTTCAAATTCTACTCCAATTATGCCACAAGATATGCTGAAGGCTGCAATGTGTTCATCAGGATGAACTTTCCCATCACCATAGAATTTGGGGAAATTCTTCCTTGAGCTACGTGGAAGCTCATGTAGAGGTGGAGTAAGATTGAGAGGACCAAAATAATTACCCTAGGGGCCTTGAGCTACCATTATAGGATTATGAAAAGGAGGAATAACAAATCTTAGAGGGGTAATTATTGGCAAAGCATTATCAACAACAAAAGTGGATACTTCGTTTGGCAATGGAGATCTAACTTTAGTAGGAGGAAAGCTCTTGGTTCATTGGAGGCGAGATGGTGAAGGGAATAGATAAAAATTAAATTGTTGTACCAACTCGAATACAGGGTCAACAATATATTTAGCCCTTTGGCTACGTGTATACCTTGAATCTGCCAGATTGTGAAATAAGAATGGAAAAGAATTTACCTTGCTTTAGTTTAAAGCTTGAGGCTTTAAACTGCATGTTCTTCCCCAGTTGGCTCTGGTTTTTGTAGACCAAATAAAATAATGAAGGTGGAGGAGGATGGTAAGGCTATAAATGGATAATGGGTAAGACATGAAATGGAGTCACTAGAGTCTATAATGGATAAGGATTATAATGATAATGTGTAAGATATAGGTGATGTCTCAATCTAAAAATTGAGGTTCCAAATTGCACAAATGTATGTATATCCCCAGTGGAGTCACAAAAAATTATTAGTTGAATATTTTATCAATCAGCATACTGATAAACAAAATAGGTCTGATCAGCCAAAGTAGGAAGATTGGTCATCCAAATATGTAGTTTTACCACATCAAAAGGGGACTAATCTCTCCTCTCTTCAAGGAGAGGTTCCCTATAGATAGGCTATATGTGTGTGTGTGTGTGTGTGTGTGTGTGTGTGTGTGTGTGTGTGTGTGTGTGTGTGTGTGTGTGTGTGTGTGTGTGTATAAATAGAAAATAATACTCAAGGGTAGGATAAACCATCCATCTCTCTTTTTTTTAGAGATGATGCATGCAGATCAAAGGAGAAATATCAAGGGAAATGACAGAAAGCACTCCTCTTCTTTCATAAGTACTATTTAGCAAACCATAAGAATACTCCAGGTAGTAATTGCAAAATGTAACCAAGGACGTAGTAACCAGCAAATTGAGATGTAGCATAAAGTCTCCACTTGAATTGCCCAAGAGTGAGATACGAAGGACAATGAGGGCACAAAGTCATCCCAAGATCCTTTACATAGAAACAAAAATAAAACACACTAAAGGCAATTATGGGAGCACAAAGTCTCTCCACATTTGACTTCAGGACACCTTCCTGACTACTTTCACTAATTCTTCTTGTTGAATTAAAGAAACAGAAAATATATTAAGGAAAAAGACATAAGAATAGTTTCCCCAACAACAAAGATATGACAACACAAAGTCTGAAAAGTCACTTGCTTTCTTATTCCAATAACAAAATATGATCAACAATCTGAGCTCAAAGTCTCAGTAATGCCTTTCAATTTGGGCAGAGTTTCATTTTTAATTGTCAAAAAAACATATTTTACAATAACAAGAGAGTCCCTTATATAGCCTCTTCAAGACGAACTTGGGAATAGTAACACATCATGTTGCATCGAATTTTTTTAAGAAGATAGGCTGAAATTTAGGGGAATCTACCCGTTTACTTTTCTCAATGTAGAGAAACAAGTCATGCTATTGAAAGTTTGTATCTTTCAATATCCACCTAGCGGTCTACTTCTAGAAACATATCTGATGTGCAAATGTTTTTGGTCCTTCCTCGTCGTTCCTCCTTTTCTGGTTAATTAAATTGGGTCCTAGATTCAATTTGATGTTCTATTCCTTAGTCACTTCCTACTGATCTTGGCCTTAAAGCCTTTGAATGCATTTGGGTCCATAGATTTAAACTTACAAGGATCAACGGCTATTTCATTGTCACAATTTTGATGTCTACAGGCACGTCACTTTCCTCAGCAATTCCTTTAGCTTTGTCTTTTAAGCTTTCCTGTAGGGGACCTGCCCTTTGGGACTTGAGAAATGATCCACTTTAGGTCAGGAAGAGCCCCCCATAAGGGTATCTTCCCTTCGGGTAGTCTTCAAATGGCCTTCGGGCTTCTTTCTTCTAACGGGTCTCTAAGTTCTTGTTTTTCATCCTCCTGAAGGGAAGGTGACCCTTCGACTTTGGGGAAGTGTCCTTTAATTTGGTAGCAAAGAGTCCCCCACAAGGGCACCTGCCCTTTGGGGTCTTTTGGAGGCCTTTTATCTTTGGAGTCCTTTGGATCTTTCCTGCGGACATTTTCCCATGGACAAAAAGTCTGTAAGAATTATTCTGATTGCTTTGTCTTTGGCCTTTGGAAATTCCTTCAGGTTTTCCTCCCATAGGTTCTTTCCTGAATTCCTTCAAACTTTTTGTTTGAAGGAATTCCTTTAGACAAAAGTTTGAAAGAATTATTTCTTACCTTAGTCTTTTTCCCAAAGGAAATCCCTTTGTCTTTTGACTGCCTTAAACAAAATTATGAAAGAACTTACTTTGCGGCTTCGTTGAAAATGACCCTTCTGAAGGGTGATTTTGTTGACCAAGTGTCCTCTGCAAGGGCACTTTTCCTTTGGGAGGATCTTTTGAACTTTTGCATTGAACCACTCCTTTGAACCAACCATTGAACCAAGCCAATGAACCAAGCTTCGAACCAAGCCGATGAACCCTTTGATTGAACTAAAATCCATTAAACCGTTTGATGAACCGACTGAGTGAAATGAAGCATTGAACCAACTGAATTGAACCAAAGTGGTTCAATGGTTCATTGGTTCAATCATTATTCTCTTTTATTTGGCTAAGTCCTTTTGATCTTTGTTGAACCAAATGCGTTGAACCTGTTGAACCTTGAACCCGTTGAACCTTTGAACCAAAGTGGGTCAATGCTTCAACGGTTCAATGGTTCAATCCTAGGAAACTTGTTATTTTGATTGAAACTACTTGTAAAAGCCTTTAAACCTGACTGTAGAAGCCTTTGAACTTAGAAGCAGTTGAACTCTTGCTACTGATGTTGAACCTTTGAACCTGTTGAGCCCGTTGAACCAAAACGGTTCAAGGTTCAACGGTTCAATCCTTGATTAGAAGCTTGCCGATGAACTCTTTTGGTTGAACTTGGTCATTAAACCAACTTTGAGATCGCCTAAGTGTTGAAAGATTTATTCTTTCTTGCAGAGTCTATAGATTTAAGCCTACAGAGTCTGTAGATTTAAGCCTACATAGTCCATAGATCCAAGCCTACAGAGTCTGTAGATTCAAGAGAAGCTTGAAAAATAAGGAATTTGAATGCTTAGAATAAATTTTGAGAAGGGCAGAGATTATTTTGGTCTGAGGAACCAAAATAGTTCAAATTTTGTCCCAAAAATGAGTGATATTTTTGGGGGACAACAAGTCCCATGTAAAGTCTCATGAAAGATATGAGCATGACAAGATGACCATTCGAGCCATTTTTGCATAATTTATAGGGTTTGGTTGCTTCTTAAGCCAAAAATGACTTCTTAGAGACTTTATATGAAAACCAAAGGTTGAAAAACCTGTTTGTAATTCCCAATCACATTCTCCAATCACTAGAATATCTCCCTTAGTGTTATAAATGAAATTGATCCCTATTTTGAGATAAGGCATATACCTTGCAATGAGCCTGCCTGTACCCTAGACTCAAAATGACTCTATTTTCACTTAAACTAAACTTTTATAGCTTGGAAAAATCATGTTCATACCCATGAGGATGATCCAAAACATTACAAGTCTTGGCAAAGGCTAAAACTTTAAATGACCCTTCATGAGGGTGTAAGCCTATTCCTTGCCTTACCCTGATGCATGTAAACCTTCTTAGTTATAACATATTTATTGACCTAAAACCTTATATAAAATTTGTATATATTATATTAGGTATTTAACATCTTAAAAAGCCTTCATTCAAGACCTCCCTATCTTATGGTCCTCTATTTCACTTATTTCCATGGAGTGGCAAGGTCTATGCAAGGAGAAAAGTGCCCCCCATATGAGACAAAATAGGGGGAGCTTCCCATATAATTATTGATAAATTTATTGATAAATTTATTATTTTAATATATTAATTAATCCCCAAGGGTACTCTTTACCAAATTTCAGTCCTCAAATCCAAATTTTGATGACCAAACTTCATATATTTCCAAGTCAGACTTTGAAGTGCAGGACTATGCATAGGGTATAACTTGTTTCTTGCCTTTAAAAAGGTTCTATTCTGATTTTATATCCTTTAATTATGTCCATTAAGTGCTTGTGTTAAATATATACACCTTATTTCAATCGTTTCCTAATATGATTCTCACTAGAACATTCATATACCCTGTTTGATTGTGTTTCATGCCTTCTAGGCCTGCATATAGATGATATTTCGTGACAAATGGACTTGGTCATGGGTATCTATAATTTTCATGAACCTCCAAAAATCCTTTATCATCCATTTTACCTATATCAAATTTGAATAAGTCACCAACTCCTCCAACCTCATGCCAAGGTCACTATCTCAGTCAATCAACTGACTGTAGGTTATTTGGCTCCTCTCATGGGTTTGTGTACTCTCATTTGTCCTTTGAAAGAGTCATATGAAGAGTTAAACATATTTATTGATCTTATTAATCACTATTCCATCAAGGGTGAGATCTTATTATCCTGCCAATACACCTTTTCATCTCAAGGTCAAGCTTACTATCAGGACTAAGATACTTGCATTGGTTGTAGCTATTTTGGTGATGTTTGAATCATAAAAACAACGTTTAACACACCTATTGAAATCTCCATATTCATTATAAAATATTTTGAACTCATTAATTAACTTTGGGTGGCATTAGAATCATGGAAACATTAACCTTAACTCATTGCCCATCATTTTGACCTAACTATGTTTTATGGATTTTACGCTTAGTGTAGGTGTTTTGGTGATGCTTAGGGCCTATTTGAACATGTTCTAACTTCCCATAAATGTCTTTGAATATAAAACAATATTATACCTTTAAATCTCAACATAAGTTCTAAACCCCAACCTTCAATCCACTATTTGAAACCCTAACTACAAGTGTCACTTCTCAAGCCTGTGTACGGACAATTTAGAGTGTTTAAGGGTCATTATGTCAAATTCCATCTTCTCTTGTGGCATCTTTAATATTAAAAATGCTAATTCACCCATTGGAAACATTTGAGCATGATGGAAGGCTATTTTAAAATTGGAATGGAAAAACTCTTTTCTTTGCCTTAGCCCTGTAGCCAACACCGCCCTATTTTAATGGGATTTTAGCCATTTTGAGGGTCTAAATGACCACCCCCCCATTTTTCATTCTTCCTTCATACTTGGTGAAGTATTTACTTGATATAGAGGCTATATATCCACTCAATTATAGGATTAAAAAACTTTTATAAATGCAATTTGAGAGGCCTATCAAAACCCCTAAGGCCTCTATTTGGTCATTTTGGAGCAAAAGGACCTGATTACAGTCTAACTTCCCATTTATTGTTTTGACACTTTCCTTATCAAGCTAGCATCATCAAGAGGTATGTTTGGACCTTTCTAAATCAAGGAACCTCAAATGGGGTTGATCAATTATTTAAACACCTATATAAGGCATATTTGCATCCTGTGGCACCAACTGTAGATGATTATTCTTTATACAGAGGCAGACTTGAGACCATATTCCACGTATGCAAGTTTGTAGCACATATATGCCTCCATCAAACACTTCAATGCATGTTATCAATCCCAATAGATTAAGGACCATATCAAACCTTCCACCTTTTATTAGTGATGTTAGGATGCTTCTGTAAATGAAGTTTCTTGATTGTAATATATAGGGAAATCATGAAATAGCAAGAAAATGCAAGGAAAGGCCTTCCAAGCACCTAAAAAATAATTGTCAATTATTAAATGCCTAACATACATCAAGATAATCCCCAAAACAACATCGAAACATCTTTTACAATTTGAATAAATCACTCTCAAGGAAACTAAGATGACTTCAAGTGCAAACAAGACATTTTGCAAGCATATACAAGCCTAGAAGAGGCTTTCCCAAATACTTGAGCCCTCAAAAACCAAAATAATAATGTAATTGTATTTAAAATAATGTATAAACACCTAAAACACATAAATCCGTCAATCTAAAATAAGAAAATTTGAGACAAGCTCAAACATAGACCCCCTCATGGTTGCAAATCCATAAAAAGCTATCTGGAGTGTTAGCCATTGTTTATAAAGTATAATGAACTATATTTAAAGTTATTGTTATGAAAATTAATTTCACTCATATTAATATCCACCCCTAGAATCACTCTTCCCAACTACACTTGTATGACCCATGCCAAGTGCTTGAAGTTGGCCCTTCTTTGCTTGCCAAGAGAAAATGGAGGAAAAGAAGTTATAGATGGATTTTTTTGAATTCTCCTTGAAAATAAAGCATGCAAAATATTATGTGCATGTTAAGTGTCACTCCAACCACATTTTTAGCTGAAGATGAGTTCAAGGAATCTGTACAAGTGCCCAAAAGGGCCTAAAAACAAGGAGAAACTCCCATTTTCTGCACATAACTGACTTTTGGCTGACATATTACTACACCTAAAATGATATTGACCTATTAAACATTTGAACTCACCTTGGTGACAAAATTTCTTGCATAAAAGTCCATATAAGTCAATTAATAGGCTAGAAAAGTGGCCAAATGACCCTCTTTTTTCCATATGAAACCTATCACATGATAAATTCATCACTTGAAAACACTTTATAACATGAAAAATATCATATTATGATGTATTGGGCAAAAAATTGACCTTTTTCCAAGTTTTACCAAGGTTGACCGACTTTGACTTTGGTTAACTAGGCCATTTCAAGGGGAATGAGCTTAGACATGGACTAGGACAAGGCCAAGTAAGATGATGGATCAACATGACACCCTATAAGATACACATAAACCTTATTTAAAAGTTAAAAAATAGTAGGGGTTTACCCAATTTGACTAGAAGTCAAATTGAGTCAACAATTACCAAGCCTAATATTTAAAAACAGGTATGCATTTATGGTTAATTAAAGGTTAGACAAAAAAGTGTTAAAGTTTTTTCCCTTTGAAATTATACTATTTTTCTCAATATCATTCCTTGTATACTCATGATACTATGTGTGTGTGTGTTTGTGTGCACACATACATAGATGTAAGTTTTTTTTGTGTATTTATAAATTTTGTTACAAAGATATTATATCATCTTCAATCACATGGAATGTAAATAATTATACATCTAATTTTGTTATTAGTGTATAACAGTTCAATGAATGACAATCTAACCTTACAAACACATTGAAACTTGTAATATTTATATATTACTTTCTTAAAACTTGATATTTTTGAACCCATAATGTTATGGTTGTGTTGTATTATTATCTTAGCTTTAAAAATACTTGAAGCTTAGATCATCATCCACATTCAAGATATTATTGTAAACAAAATATCATGAATATTATGATTACTATTGTTTTTGGCTCTTGAAAATTATCAATTTTTAAATATCTCATTTAGTTCCTTTTCAATTACTTTATTTCCTATTCACCATAAGAAGTTTAAGGTGATATAAAAATATTATAAATATTCACCTAACACAACCACCCCATATAAATTATGGCTCAAGACATATTAAAATTACACTTTCAAGTGCCCCTAAATACTTAACCTCAAATATTAATGAATGTGTTAAAATATTTCCCTCCCAATGAACCCCTATGCCATTATGTTTTATTTTTACATACCATCTATCAATGTGTTTGTAAATGGTAGGACTTGGCTGAAATATATAACCTGGAATCTCACTCTCATTAAACACAATGTAGGGAGAGTCATTATATTAATGGAATTAATCCTACTAATAAAACTATCAATCAGGTGTGCTTCATGGTTCATTAAAAAAAAATTATGCTTAATTTTTATACCATATGAAAAATGTATTTATAATTTGATTTATTAGTGTGACTTGGTGAAGCTTCTCATGTAGTCATGTTATTTATTATTCCTATTAATTTAATTTTATTTTCTTCTGCACTATTTTGTACATAATGCTTCAAAGATATATAAATACTTGTTAAATTTCTATAGAATCTATGATAGTAACAAAATTTTCCGTTGTCATAAAATAGAGGTAAGGATTTAGAAGGATCTAATTCCCTTATTATAGGTAAGGTAATCATATTTCACTCAAATAAATTATTTGATATTTATTCTAGGAACTCATTAAACTTCATAAGCTTTCTATGCCCTCTTTTTGAGTGAAGATGAGCCTCTGATTAGTTGACCTATGACAATAAATTTATTTTTATAATCTTTTTTCATTAGAAATATAGTATTATTTTGTATATTCTTAAATATTGTCTTAATTTGAAATGTATAATAATTTGAATAATATAAAATGATATTTTCATCTAAGATATGGATGACATTAGTGTTGTGACCAACACTCTATGTCTTCAAAGTTTTAGATGACAATCATCTTTGGCTTTTAAAATTTCATGTTCTTGTCTTATTTTGGTAAAATAAGTCTAGATTCAAGTAATTATTCATTACCTTAGGTTTAAGTTGAAATGGACATTGTTATTTGAATTATTATTATGTATTTTTTTGACATTTCAAATCTAGGTTTTTATCAAAAAATCATTTTTTTATTTTATTATACTAACAGATCAACAAGGTGTTTGTCAAAGGTTATTTCATATCTTTTAGTCTATATTAACATTATGGGTCAACATTGATTTTACCACATGTCTCTTTTGCACTTCAAAGTCATCAAAACAAAGAGTGGTGAAGCATTGTCTATGTTCAAATAAAGTCGAGAGGTCGAGATCATGCCACACATATCTATTTAACTTCCTCATGAATAAATCATAAAAGTTCTAAGACTATTATTAGTCAAATTATTTAAATTCATCCACATGTATTAATCTCCTCTATCCATAGAATATACAAAAAAAATGTAAGTTTATATCTCATTTGAGAACTCAAATAAGCAAGATTTGTCTATGTGTCATCATCTTACCTACTCATGGATTGTATGAAAATAACTAAATCACAAGGCTTACTAACTATCTTAGTTCATGAAAATTTTCCATGCATCACAATCTCACTTACTTGTTCCCTACATAGTAAACGGCTAAGTCACAAAGCACCCGCACAACCCCCCCCCCCCCCCCCCCCCCCCCCCCCCCCGCCCCCCCCGCCCCAAATAAGTAAACAAGCAAGATCCATCCAAATATATACATCTCTTTCCCTCTTGACAAATAGGTATAATCACATATTTTAAGGTCTGAAAATAGTATGAATAAGTGGGGGTTCTCCACATGTCATCATCCCACTCATCCACAACCTCTATGTAGTGACATGGATTCTAAAGCTTAATGATCACATAGATAAGGGATGTAAATCCACTTGTCATCATCTCTCTCATCTATAGTGAATAAAAGCATTGACCTTTGGTGACCATATAGATAAGTGAGAGTCATCCATGTTTCATCATCCTACTCATTTGTGTCTTCACATAGTGACACAAGTTACAAAGTTAATATCCTAAGTGGATAAGTGAGATAGATCCATATGTTCCTAGCTCGTTAGGTTACAATAAACAACCATGGAGACAAAGATAAAATTTAAGAGATTAAATAATAAAATTTCATGTGTCATATTCAAGACAACCAAATGCAAATAAAGAAATACAAGTTATTGGGATGGTATATAATGTAATGTGTCATAATAGATGACTCAGAAAGGTGACTAAACACTAAAAGGCAATGTGGAAAAACCCCCATGAAATATAACATCATAAAATCAAATTCAAAATAGAATGGACACATTATAAATCTATTATCTGAAACTAATTCCAATCAAGGGTATTTGGGCAATGGATATTTGAACCCAACAAAATTGACTACATACTCATTCCTAAAAGGCAAAAAAAATTACATTTTCTACCTACCATCTTTATGAATTACTATTAGAGCTCTCCAATGACTAAAGGCCCTAAATTTATGTAGAATTATACATAAAAATATAATGGATAATTATAAATAAAATATTACACTCTCCTAATTCAATTTTAATGGTAGCACCAAATATACATACATTATATTCAATTTAGCTACATTTGATAGCAAACTTCAACATTATTAAACAATATCAATAGAAGTAGATGTACCAGATTCATACAGGTTTTATAACCACATATCTCTACAAACTCAGGAATATATAGACAACCTCTTGTAAATTAAGGATGTGGGACTAAATAATGTGGCTACCAAACTAGAGGTATTTCTTTGCATAGATTTCATATTTAATTTATTCTTCGCTAGTGACTGTTGTAGAAACATTCTTCACCATTTGTAGCATACATATCCAAAAAATATTTTAATAAGTACTATCATCTCCTATTGTTAGACATGACATACAATCAATTACCTATAAATGCTTGGTTGCATTATAAAAATATTAGGGACACATTGAAGACATGGGCAACATACTCAAATAATTTTATGTTAGGATCCCATATTAGCACCACTCCAATTGTTAGATTCAAACATGGAATTTAAATTGCCATAGATATATTGAGTAAGTTGTATGGATTTACAAAAATTAATTACATTAGGTAAATTTGGGTCCCCTTCTAGACAATATTATTGATACTAAAAGGATGTTTGCTCTAGGGGGAATCATTAGTTTCAATCTCAAACACCAATTAGAATCAACGGATATCATGCCAAATGGAAAATTTTATATGATTTTTTATCTATTGTATGATGCCTAATATAATCACCCCTCTCTAAAAATAGCTATGGGAACCTTCAATCCAATATCTAAAGAATCAAATATTTGGTTGCCATATCATCTTCTATATATATATATATATATATATATATATATATATATATATATATATATATATATATATTCAAAAAATAAAAGATATCTTCTATTCTAAAATATACATGGCTATAAGCAAGAAGCCTATGCCTAGGTTATTAGACCAAATATAAAGCTCAATTTATAATATGAGAGATTATTTGTTATATCCTGAACACATAGTAATAAAAATTGAAGGCACATTTAAAGCACATTTTCTATTACCTCACTATGTTTGAGACAAGTTATCTATACAAGAGATAACCACACAATTATCTAATATTTTAAAGCAAAATTTTAAATCAGCTAGGATAGGGGTTTTCCATAAAACTCAACATAGGCATACAACAATACGCATAGTGTGAAAATAATCACTAGATAACCAAGCATATAAACAAACTTAGTCTAAGAAAGATTTTATTTATTTGTTGGGATCCAAGGTAGGTAATTGCCAAAACTCTTAACAATTATGGCAATAGGACCAAAACTAGGTATGGGCATCAATCTTACAAACATGATCCCATATTTTTGAATGCACATGATGAATATGAAGTCTATGAAAGTTGAATTGATAATAAAACATGATCCTACCATCACTCCAAAGGATACTAAGGAAATAGACTAGATGAGGAGGCTCCTACATAAGAGAAAGATACACATGTAATGATAAATCAACAAATAAGGGATAATACCTTTATAAGTCCAAGACTAATAAATGCTAATCCTATATACCTCTTAATAAATATGGGGGAACCCTCAATTCCTAGGAGACTCATATAGATTTCCTTGCAAGCCTCAAAGGTCCAACCAACATAAGCACCTTGGGTAAGCACTGCTCCTACTCATCCAACAAGGCCTACTACTACTATTCCTTCTCATGTAATTAATTATAAGAAGAAAACAAGGGCTATTTTGGCCACTTTACAAGATCAAAGTGTTACAAGAGTGGAGGAAATACCACTCGACTATACAAATGTGAAATTAAGTCCTTTTTATATCAAGATTGAAGAGGATCCTAAAAAGGGGGATGGCCTATAAAATTTTCCCAAGATTGATGGTCTTGAAGAGGATACAATGTCAGAGTAGACTGAGGATCATCTTCCTATCCATCCACTTCCCTCTCCATATTTTGAGGATTCACAAGCTATAAAAGTAGCAAGCATACGGCCTATTATTAATTTATAATATATTAGGGAAAACACTCCCAAGGAAAACCCTTCCATTGTTGTTATTTCACTAATGATTGATTCTAGCCCTTATGGGTGGACCTACTATTGATGTTTAAATAACTTTAGAATAAATTTCAGTTTAATATTTAGTTTCTTCTACTATAATAGGTCTAGGGAAGAGTTCTCTAATTGATAATGTTATAACAAAGGCAAGTGCTAAAGTTTCACATTCTTTGGTTTATTCTATTCTCAGTACCAATAACACCACTGCAGATTCCAATGCATAATTCTTGACAAAATTAACCCAAGATGCATTGATTAATCCTTGGATTTACACTACTAAACAACAATCCATAAGAACTAATGTACATTTTGAGGACTTGGTATCTTCATCTCATTTTTCTACCCATCTAATTAAAACCAAACCTTCAACTTAGTTTGAGGTGTGCATTACACAAGCCATAATTGTTTTAATTATTAAGTCCATAGATTCAACAAAGTATATTATTATAAGTCCTCAGTAAATGAAAAGCATAGGTTGGATAAAATATTTTCCTACTTTTACTAAACCCTTTGCATCCTCCATTATATCATCCATGGCTAACATTCCATTCTTAGTATGAATGTGTGTATAGATATTGATATACATACATGCATGCATGCATACATACATACATACATATGTGTGTGTGTGTGTGTGTGTAGAATGTGATGTGGTAATCATATATCCAATTCTTGGGATATCAAATTGAAGGCTCCAATAACTATTTTAAAAGAGAGGTGATTATATTAGTCATTGTACAATAGATTAAAAAAACCATGTAAAATTTTCCATTTGGCCTATTATTCATCGAGCCCATTTGGTGTTTTAGATTAAAACTAATGATTCCCCCCAAAGTAAACATCCTTTTAATATCAATAATAATGTCTATAAGGAGATGATCAATAACAAAAGGCTTATCCATAAAACAAGAGTCGATATAATATAGTTGATAACCTAAAGAAAATTAAGGTAAATATCACCTTACATGAGTTGGCTCAAATTATAGAACAAATGAAACTTTTTATTGAGGCTTTAACTTTCAATACATCTACTAACATGTCTAAGACCTCACATGTAAATATGGTATTTTATAAAGATAAACCCAAGATTTCACCCCCCCTAAAGGAAATGATCAAAACCAATACGTTAATCCATCAAACAAGAGTGGATATAATATGGTTGAGAACCTAAAGAAAATCAAGGTAAATATCACATTACATGAATAAATGGAACTTTTTCTTGAGGCTTTAACTTTTAATACATATTCTGAAAAGTTTAAGACCTCACATGCAAATATGGTATTTTATCGATATAATAGAAAGGTTCCACCTTTCTTATTGATTTTTAGAATCTTTGGGAAGAATGTTTATAGTTTTTTGGTTGACTCAGGTGCCTTAGCCAATGTAATGCCAACTAAAATATGTAAAAATCTAGGATTGACCCCATATAAGTCAAATAGAGTGAACCTAAAATTAGAAAAATCTTTAGTCCAAGTTGGTGCATAATTGTTAAATTTTCACATGAAGATTGCTTCTTAACCATGTGTCCAGTAGTACATTGACATCATTTTAGTTAACATTCGCAAGTCTTAGGGTTTGATCCTAGGCTATGAGTAGTCAAAGATATTAAATGGGTAATTGGAAATATTTTTTTCACACATATGGCTGCCTTGGAGATTAGACAATTAGATAAGGGTTGACAAATAGCCAAAAATAAATTATATAATCATGGAATAAAATGTTAAAAATGAAAGAATTAGTTATTGTTCATCTCATATGGGATTGCACACTTTCACAACAAATCTTGAGAACCATAGACAAGAATTTGAATGTCCTTTGTAATTATAAACCTTATGTTATTGTGGTTCTCAATCCAAGCATGGATTTTTTGTTACATCCTAGATTTTCACTAAACAAACTTGATTCTCCATAGATTTTCTAGTGTTGATAATTTGATTTGATTATTACTAGTTAAGATATAAGTCATATGATATTATGGGGTAGTTGTATGTTGCTTAGGTTTCATGATTTCACTACTATGAGTTAGTTGTAGTGTATATTCTTTACTTTGTGATCATGTTGACTTGTTATTCAGTAGTATTTAGTGATATACATGTCATGGTGTTATGGACTAACTACCTGCTTGTTGTGAGTTGGACACATGAGAGATTCATCCCTTAAAGTGTGATAGAAGGAGATCATAATTGAATATGGTGATGTAGATGGAGTTGTTAGAGGATGATAGAGAAATTGGATAGAACCCTACACACACCACATTAGTTTTTACATGTTAGATGTAAAATGGAATGGTTAGCGTAGTGTATTTTTGGATGTTGTTTACATTTAGATAAATTATTTTGCATACTAGTGTGTTATTATGATTTATGCCTAGGTGTAATTAATTTTTTGATATTACATTTTGGATAATTAAACACATTTGTAGTGATATAAAAGAGGAACATATTTGACATACATTAGTCATTATTTACCTATGCTAAGCTAGTTTCAGATAAACTGATTTTGTCATAATTAGTAAATGTATTGTATTTAATTATAATTAGAAAATAAATAATGATATTGAGTTAATTCTTATTAAAGTTAATAATCTTTTTAAATAAGAAGTAAAAACAAGGTAAGTGTTTTAAATATATAAAATAGGAAAAAACCAAAAAGGAAAGTAAAAAAGAAGAGGAAATGGCTTTTAAAATAAAAAAGCAATATTTATTAGGAAAGAAAGAGAGAACTTTTTAAAAAAATGATAGCTTTAAAAAAAAGAGATATATTAATGAAAAGGGAGAAAAGGGAAAAGAAGGGCGACGATAGATAGATAGGGAATGGAGTGAATCATAACATGAAGGAGGTGCATGTAAGAAATAAGTAGAGCATAAAGAAGAGGGTGAGAAAGTAGAGCAATGGGAGGAACTATACTAAATCGTGCCATTCCAATGCTTTTGATAGGTAGGTGGTGTTGTTACATTTCTCTATGTAAATATAATTGTTGTAATTTGACTTATTCTATGGATTTTGAAATATAAAATGTACAATTAATAACATATATAGTGATCATTATTGAACAATATTTATGCAAATAATTAGCAATTGTTATTGTATATATATTTTGGTTCTAATTATAAATTTCTTAGATAGATCGATTTGTATTCATGTATAATGAATAGCCATCTATTCAACCATATGTTATTCACTTATGTCATTAATCACCCATTTCAATATACTATTTACTTATAGCATATAATTTACTTATTTTTGTGGTATGAGTAAATTCAGAAATATACTCATTCATTCAAACTATCTAAATTATATAACCTGTGGTAAATATAAGTATGATATAAATAGTGATTTAAATGTGGAAATCTACTATTATACTCATGTGGAAATTTATTAATTTTGGATTTGTTATACATGGATGTATAGATTGACTGTAATACACACACACACACACACACACACACACACACACACACACACACACACACACACACACACACACACACACACACACACATGTATATATCTTATAGTTAAATGGTTAGCATATATTGATCCAAAACTAAAAATATTTGGTTGAAATATAATTCAAAAAATAAGAACAACACAATTGTAATAATGTTATCTCTGAGAAGAGATGTTTTATTGATCAATTTTGCAGACCCAAAACATGTCTATCTCTGAGAAGAGATGTATAATTTCAATTTCAGGTTACATCTTCATTTATACATGTTTTTAAGGTATAATGAGGATGTCTAAGGTCACCAATATCAAGGGAGATTAAGTGGTTTGACTTCCATGATTTACAAGAATACAGAATTCAAGGAATTACTATTTTTAGAGACACTATTTTTAGACTACACTACTAAAATTTAAATTTAGGGAACTTATATTTGTTTTTAGAGGTGAAAACCACCAATAAAATATCTTCACCATATCACAACATTTCCTCATTCTTAGCTTTCCAATGATTCAAATGGGGAGTCAAACGGAGCTATGGTGCAAAAGTTATGGCTCCCAAAAGTTCTACCACCAATTGGGGGGAACGGTAACCTAAATTATCACCTAAAATATTGCTCGGATAATTCCTCCCTCCTTGAGAATCAATGTTACCCATTGCATCAATATTTTTCATCAAGTGTGGCAGTTGTATTTTGATTTGATTCTTGATGCATACTTGGAATGGAATGTGCTTTATGGAGTTATGTAGGGCCCGATTGTTCACCATTTCTATCTGACCATCAGTTTGTGGATGGAAGGCCATAAACTTATTCAGCTTGGTATCTATTTTATTCTATTTTTGTGTTGTTTATGTAGTTAGGGCTGAAACATCAGCCCTTTTAGATTCTTGTGGCTTGACCACTATGAGAATGAATTTCTTGGCACTAATCAGAGAGACAGATGTAGAAGATGGTACCTTTAGTACCCTATCACACCATGTTACAAGAGTGAGGGTGATCCTTCAATTTCTTGATTCATAGATGCCAAGTCAATCATACATGAATTTCTAACCAAAGAGTACATCATAAACATCCAGATTGACCATATCACATAAAATCTCATCTTGAAAAGGTTTTATTGCATATGAGAGAAGACATTGGTGGGTGAAATGAAGGTTTCTCCCTAGACTCAACCATCCAATACTATATGGATTTGGGTGAGACTTCATGGGTAGATTTAGGCTTTTCACAACATTATCAGAGATTAAATTCTTTTGACTTCCACTATCAAGAATGAAATGTAGAGGCTTACCTTTCACCCATAACTTAGAGTGAAATAACCTTTCCTTGTCATCTAGCCTCTCATTGTGTGTTTGTGATGAAACAATGATGGCATCGAGCTCAGCATCTATAATCTCTTATTCAACATCTTTGACTGTAGGGTGTGTATGAGGTAGAGTAGTAGCTGTTGAGGATTGTGACTCAAAAAGTAGGGACTTGATGGCTCAACATTCTTCTTTGGAGTACGTTCTATATTTGTGGTAATCACATAATTTCCTAATCTTTCCTTCCTTTTTCTTCTAATTTTGGCCTCCTATTTGACCTTCTTTGTCACTTTTCTATTTTGTAGGCTAACTCTTTGTATTCATTCTTCCATGCTGCTGCTCAATCTTCATCGTGAACTTGAATGCCTCACTGAGAGTTTCTAGATTGAAGAGTTCTATCTCCTCCTATATATACCATTATAGTCCACCATGATATTTGATAACCTTGTGTTTCTCACTTTCCTGGATGCTTAATCTCATAGCTAGAGAATAAAAAATGTTAGTGTAATCTTGAACAGACTATTCCTTACCTTGGCAAAGTTATTGCCACTCTATATATAGATCATCATATGCTCCAATGGAGTAGTATTCTTCCTTTATAGCTTTTATGAAATCATCCTATGTAGGTTCCATCTCAAGGCCAATATCATCCATACTTAATCTCTTCTTGTACACTTCCCACTAATTTTTGATAGGTAATGATGCTTTCAAAAGAGCAAAAGTGATCTTCTCTTTATCAGTGAATTTAGTTTTAGAAAAATAAGAAGACAATTGATCCAACCAATTTTCTATTGCATCAACATTGATTTTTCCTTCAAATGTAGGGATATCAAAATTCACCTAAACCTTGAAGGGTATTGAGGCACTGAAAGGATGTGGGGGTGTAGATGAGGAGCATAAATTTCCTATTGAAATTTATTGGAGAATTTGAGTGAATTGCTGTAGCATCTAGGCTTGTTACTGTTGGAAGGCTAGATTTACCATTTCCTTGAAAGGATCAAATGTCTCGATGTTGTCTTCCATTTGAAGTTATTTGGAGAGAATAGGTGGATAGTTTGGAAGCTTTGTTATTCTCCACCCAAGCTTCTTTTATCTTGACCTCATCCTTAAGATCATACACTCTCAAGACAAACCACTTTGATACCACTGATCTAAAACTTAAAAGCTTTGGTTGAAAGATAATTCAAGTAACAAGAACAACATAATTATAATAATTCTATGTCTGAGAAGAGATGTTTTATTGATCAAATTTGTAGACCCAACATATGTTAATCTCTGAGAAGAGATGTTTGATTTCCATTTAAGGTTACATCTTCATTTATACATGTTTTGAAGGTAGGATGAGGACATGGAAAGTCACCAATCTCGAGGGAGATTAAGTGGTTTGACTTCTATGATTTACAACAATACAAAATTAGATAAATTACTATTTTTAGAAACTTACTATTTTTAGACTGTACTATTAAAATTAAAATTTGGGTCACTTCCATTTGTTTTTTGGGGGTCAAAACCCACAGATTAGAGTTTAGTGCCATCTCACGATGTTCCCCTCATTTTTTTCTTTCCAATGGTTCAAATGGGGAGTCAAACAAAGCTATGGTGCAAAAGTTATGGCTCCCAAAAAATTTACCATCAATTGGGGTAGAACGGTCACCTGAATTGTTGCTTGAAATATTTCTCAGATCATCCCTCCCTCCTTGAGAATAATTGGTCCACATTACATCAATATTTGTTATCAAGTGTGGCAGTTATATTTTGATTTGATTCTTGATGTATACTTGGAATGGACTATGCTTTGTGGAGCTGTGTAGGGCCTGATTATTTACCATTTCTATCTGACCATCAATTTGTGGATGAAAGGTCATGAACTTCTTCAACTTGGTATCTATTTTCTTTTATTATTGTGTTGTTTGTGTAGTCAGGGCTACAACATCAGCCATTTTGGATTCTTGTGGCTTGACCACAATGAATATAAATTTCCTGGCACTAATCAGAGAGACAGATGTAAAAGGTGGTACCTATGGTACCCTATAACACCATGTTCTTAGAGTGAGGGTGATCCTTTGAGTTCTTAATTCATATATGCCATGTCAATCATACATGAATGGCTGATAAAATAGTACATCATAAACATCTAGATTGACCACGTCACATAAGACCTCATTTTGGAAAGGTTTTAATGCATATGAGAGAAGACATTGGTGGGTGACATGAAGGTTTCTCCCTAGACTCAACCATATAATATTGTATGGCTTTGGGTGATATTTCATCAAAAAAATCAGGATTTTCAAAATATTAATAGAGATTAAATTCTTTTGACTCCCACTATCAAGAATGAAATGTAGAGGCTTACCTTTCACCCATAACTTAGAGTAAAACAACCTCTACTTATCATATAGCCTCTCATCATGGGTTTATGATGAAGCAAAGATGGCATCAAGCTTAGCATCTACAATATCTTCTTCAACCTCTTCAAGTATAGGGTGTGTATGAGGTAGAGCAGTAGATGTTGAGGATTATAACTCATAAAGCAGGGACTTGATGGCTCAACATTCTTCTTTGGAGTGTGTTCTAGATTTGTGGTAATTACACCATTTCCTAGTCTTCCCTTCATTTTTCTTCCAATTTTTGCCTCATGTTTGACCTTCTTTGTCACTTTTATTTTTTGTAGGTTGACTCTTTGTAATCATTCTTCCATGCTTCTGCTCAATCTTCACCGTGAACTTGTATGCCTCATCGAGGGTTTCTAGATTGAAGAGATCCATCTCCCCTCGTATATACCATTGTATTCCACCATGATATTTGAGAACCTTTTGTTTTTCACTTTCTTTTATGCCTAATCTCGTAGATAGAGAATGAAAAATATCAGTATAATCTTGAACAGACTATTCCTTACCTTGGCAAAGTTGTTGCCACTCTATATACAAATAATCATATGCTCTAATGGGGTAGTATTCTTCCTTTACAGCTTCTATGAAATCATCTTAGGTAGGTTCCACCTCAAGGCCAATATCATCTGTACTTAATCTCTTCTTATACACTTCTCACCAATTTTTGACAAGCAATGATGCTTTCAAAATAGCGAAAAAGATCTCTTTATCAGTGAATTTATTTACATAAAAATAAGAAGACAATTGATCCAACCAATTTTCTACTATATTAGCATTGATTTTTCCTTCAAATTTATGGATATCAAAATTCACCTAAACCTTGAAGGGTGTTAAGGCACTGAAAGGATTTGGGGGTGCAAATGAGGAGTCAAAATTTTTGATTGAGATTTGTTGGAGAATTTAAGCAAATTATTGTAGCATATGTTCTTACTAATTTTGGAGGGCTTCATTCACCATTTCCTTGAAAGTATCAAATGTCTCAGTGTTGTCTACCATTTGAAGTCATTTGGAGTGAATAGGTGGATAGTTTGAAGCTCTATTGTTTTCCACCAAAGCTTCTTATAGGATGACCTCATCCTTAGGATCATACACTCTCAATACAAACTTCTCTAATACTACTGATATAAAACTCAAAAGATTTGGTTGAAAGATAATTTAAGAAACAAGAACAACACAATTGTAATAATTCTCTCTAAGAAGAGATATTTTATTGAACAAATTTGCAGACCACCCATATGCCTATCTTTGAGAAGAGCTATCTGGTTTCCATTTTGGGTTACATATTAATTTATACATGTTTGGAAGGTAGGAGGAGGATGTGGAAGGTCACCAATCTTGAGGGAGATTAAGTGGTTTGACTTTCATGATTTACAACAATATAGAATTCAAAGAATTACTATTTTTAGAAACTTATTATTTTTAGACTACACTACTAAAATTGAAATTTAGAGCACTTCCATTTGTTGTTAAGGGGTAAAAACCCACTAATCAAAGATCAGTGCCATCTCATGATGTTCCTCTCATTCTTATCTTTCCAGTGGTTCAAATGGGGAGTCAAATAGAGCTATGGTACAAAAGTTATGGCTCCCAAAAGTTTTACCACCAATTGGGCTAGAACGGTCACCTAAATTGTCACCAAAAATATTGTTCAGATCATTCCTCCCTCCTTGAGAAGTAATGGTCCCCATTGCATCAATATTTATCATCAATTTTGGTAGTTTTATTTTGATTTTATTCTAGATGCATACTTAGAATTGACTATGCTTTGTGGAGCTGTGTAGGATCTGATTATTCACCATTTCTATCTAACCATCAATTTGTGGATGGAAGGTCATGAACTTCTTCAGCTTGGTATCTATTTTCTTTTGTTGTGTTATTTATGTATTCAGGGTGGCAACATTGGCCCTTTTGGATTCTTATGGCTTGACCACCATGAGAATGAATTTATTGGCACTAATCAGAGAGACAAATGTAAAATGTGGTACTTTTGGTACCCTATAACATCATGTTCCAAGAGTGAAGGTGATCCTTAGAGTTCTTGATTCATAGATTCCATGTTGATCATACATGAATGGCTGACTAAAGAGTACATCACAATCATCTAGATTGACCACATCACATAAGACCTCATCCTGGAAATGTTTTATTGCATATGAGAGAAGACATTGGTGGGTGACACAAAGGTTTCTCCCTGCACTCAACCATCCAATACTATATGGATTTGGGTGAGACTTCATGGATAGATTTAGGCTTTTCAAAACATTAGTAGAGATTAATTTTTTTTGACTCCCACTATCAAGAATAAAATGTAGAGGCTTACCTTTCACCTATAACTTAGAGTAAAACAACCTCTCCTTGTCATCTGGCCTATCCTCATGGGTTTTTGATGAAGCAACAATGGCATCAAGGTCAGCATCTACAATATCTTCTCCAACCTCTTCAATTGTAGGGTGTGTATGAGGTAGAGCAGTAGATGTTGATGATTATAACTTAGAAAGAAGGGACTTGATGGATCGACATTCTTCTTTGGAGTGTGTTATAGATTTGTGGTAATCACACCATTTCCTAGTCTTCCCTTCCTTTTACTTTCAATTTTTGCCTCATTTTTGACCTTTTTGTCACTTTTCCTTTTTGTAGGCTGACTCTTTGTATTCATTCTTCCATGCTTCTGCTCAATCTTCACCATGAACTTGTATGCCTCACTGAGGGTTTTTAGACTGAAGAGTTACATTCCCCCCATATATACCATTGTATTCTACCATGATATTTGAGAACCTTGTGTTTCTCACTTTCCTATATGTCCAATCTCATAGATAGAGAATAAAAAATATTAGTGTAATTTGAACAAACTTCAACTTACCTTGGTGAAGTTGTTTCCACTCTATATACAAATCATCATATACTCCAATGGGGTAGTATTCTTCTTTTATAGCTTCTATGAAATCATCCTAGTTAGGTTCCACCTCAAGGCCAATATCATATATAATTAATCTCTTCTTTTTCACTTCCCACCAATTTTTGATAGGCAATGATGCTTTCAAAAGAGCAAAAGTGATATTTTCTTTATCAGTGAATTTATTTATAGAAAAAGAAGAAGATAATTGATCCAACCAATTTTCTACTACATCAGTATTGATTTTGCCTTCAAATGTAGGGATATCAAAATTCACCTGAACCTTGAAGGGTGTTGGGACACTGAAAGGATGTGGGGGTGCAGATGAAGATCCAAATTTTTGCATTGAGATTTGTTGGAGAGTTTGAGCAAATTATTGTACCATCTACACTTGCTACTATTAGAGGGATTCATTCACCATTTCCTTGAAAGGATGTGATGTCTTAGTTTGTTCCACATTTTGAAGTCATTTAGAGTGAACAGGTGGATGGTTTGGATGCTCTATTATTCTCCATCCAAGCCTCTTGTAGCCTAACCTTGTCCTCAAGATCATACACTCTCAAGAAAAACCACTCTGATACCATTTATCCAAAACTCAAAATCTTTGGTTGAAAGATAATTCAAGAAACGAGAACAACACAATTGTAATAATGTTATCTCTTAGGAGAGATGTTTTATTGATCAAATTTGCAGACCCAAAATATGCCTATCTTTGAGAAGAGATGTCTAATTTCTATTTTAGGTTACATCTTCATTTATACATATTTTAAAGGTAGGAGGAGGATGTGGAAGGTCACCAATATTGAGGAATATTAAGTGGCTTGACTTCCATGATTTACAACAATACAAAATTTGAAGAATTACTATTTTTAGAAACTTACTATTTTTAGACTGCACTACTAAAATTGAAATTTGGGGTATTTCCATTTTTTAGGTCAAAACCCACCAATCAAAGATAAGTGCCATCTCATGATGTTCCCCTCATTCTTAGCTTTACAAAGGTTCAAATGGGGAGTCAAACAGAGCTATGGTTCAAAAGTTATGGCTCCTAAAAGTTCTACCACCAATTTGGGTAAAACGATCACCTGAATTGTCACCTGAAATATTTCTCGAACATTCCTCCCTCCTTGAGAATAAATGTTCCCCATTGCATCAATATTTATTATCAATTGTGGAAATTTTATTTTAATTTGATTCCTGATGCATACTTAGAATGGACTATACTTTATGGAGCTGTGTAGGGCCTGATTGTTCACCATTTCTATCTGACCATTAGTTTTTGGATGGAAGCCTGTGAACTTCTTTATCTTGGTATCTATTTACTTATGTTATTGTGTTTTTTGTGTAGTCAGGGCTGCAACATCAACCCTTTTGGATTCTTGTGGCTTGACCACCATAAGAAGGAATTTCTTGTCACTAATCAGGGAGACAAATGTAGAAAGTGGTACCTCTGGTACTCTATATCACCATGTTCCAAGAGTGACGGTGATCCTTTGAGTTCTTAATTCATATATGCCATGTCAATCATACATGAATGGTTGATCAAAGAGTACATCACAAACATCTAGATTGACTACATCATATAAGACCTCATCTTGGAAAGGTTTTATTGCATATGAGAGAAGACATTGGTGGGTGACACAAAGGTTTCTCCCTAGACTCAACCATCTAATACTATATGGCTTTGGGTGAGACTTCATGGACAAATTTAGGCTTTTCACAACATTAGCAAAGATTAAATTTTTTTGACTCCCACTATCAAGAATGAAATGTAGAGGCTTACCTTTCACCCATAACTTAGAGTGAAACAACCTTTCCTTATCATCTAGCCTCTCCTTGTGGGTTTGTGATGAAGCAATGATGGCATCGAGCTTAGCATCTACAATCTCTTCTCCAACCTCTTCGACTGTAGGGTGTGTATGAGGTAGAATAGTATATCTTGAGGATTGTGACTCGAAAAATAGGGACTTGATGGCTTGACATTCTTTTTTGTAGTGTATTCTAGATTTTTGGTAATCACACCATTTCCCAGTCTTCCCTTCTTTTTTCTTCTAATTTTGGCCTCGTATTTTACCTTCTTTGTCACTTTTCCATTTTGTAGGCTGACTCTTTATATTCATTCTTCCATGCTTCTGCTCAATCTTCACTATGAACTTGTGTGCCTCACCAATAGTTTGTAGATTGAAGAGTTCCATCTCCACCCATATATACCATTGTAGTCTACCATGATATTTGAGAACCTTGTGTTTCTCACTTTCTTGGATGCCCAATCTTGTAGGTAGAGAATGAAAAATGTTAGTGTAATCTTGAATAGAATGTACCTTACCTTGGTAAATTTGTTGCCACTCTATATACAGATCATTATATGCTCCAATGGGGTAGTATTATTCATTTACAACTTCTATGAAATCATTCTAGGTAGGTTCCACCTCAAGGCCAATATCATCCATACTTAATCTCTTCTTGTACACTTCCCACCAATTTTTGACAGGCAATGATGCTTTCAAAAGAGCAAAAGTTATATTTTCTTTATCGATGAATTTATTTATATAAAAATAAGAAGATAATTGATCCAACCAATTTTATATTACATCCTCATTTACTTTACCTTCAATTGTAGGGATATCAAAATTCACTTGAACCTTGAAGGGTGTTGGGGCACTGAAAGGATGTGGGGGTGCAAATGAGGAGCTAGAATTTCCCATTGAGATTTGTTGGAAAATTTAAATTAATTATTGTAGCATCTATGCTTACTGCTAATGGATGGATTCATTCACCATTTCCTTAAAAGTATTATATGTCTTAGTGTTGTCCATTATTTAAAGTCATTTGGAGTGAATAGGTGGATGTTTGAAAGCTCTATTATTTTCCACCTAAGCTTCTTGTAGGCTGACCTCATCCTCTAGATCATACACTCTCAAGACAAACTGATTTGATACCACTGATCCAAAACTCAAAATCTTTGGTTGAAAGATAATTTAAAAAATAAGAACAACATAATTGTAATAATGCTATCTCTGAGAAGAGATGTTTTACTGATCAAATTAGCAAACCCAACATATGCCTATCTTTGAGAAGAGATGTCTGATTTAAATTTCAAGTTACATCTTCATTTATACATGTTTTGAATGTAGGATGATGATGTGGAAGGTCACCAATATTGAGGTAGATTAAGTTGTTTGACTTCCATGATTTACAACAATATAGAATTCAAGGAATTACTATTTTTAGACTGCACTACTAAAATTGAAATTTGGGGCATTTTTATTTGTTTTTCAAGGGTCAAACCCCACTGATCAAAGATCAGTGTCATCTCATGATGTTTCCCTCATTATTATCTTTCCAACGGTTTAAACAGGGAGTCAAATGGAGCTATGGTGCAAAATTTATGGCTCCTAAAAGTTCTACCACAAATTAGGGTAGAACGGTCACTTGAATTATCACCTGAAATATTGCTCAATTCATATATATATAATTAGATATCCTATAGGAAAATAATGGGTATCATAGAATACAGTGAAGTGTGATTTACTATATATATATATTGTCTATTTATGTTAATTTTATATCCTTATTTATATATATGAAATATAAGAACTTATCAGAAAAATATGAAATATATGTAACTAACATACTAAACTTATCAACTTTTTGATCATTAAGCCATATATGAAATTCTCAGTGACATATATTTATGTATATGAATATAATCTATAATAATCCATGACATGTTTTAATATATTGTTTATATTATGTTGTTTAACATTATATACAAAGTTAGTATATGCTTTACACGATATACAACATTGATATTTATACAGTGATTTACATTCTTTAATATTTAAAGGAATCATATAAGACATTACATGTGATCATGACACCCTATCATTTATATTTAATGTTAAACATAAGCTGGTAGAGTAATAATTAGAATTATACAATTAAACATATCATTTATTGCACCCTCTAAGACTTTATGATAAATATATATATCAGGGATATGCCAATTATTAAACATATCAAACTCTAATGTTAGACTTATGTTTATGAAGAAGGGTTATAATAAATTATGAAGTCCAGTAAGAACAAATAATGAAAACACTTATCTAGTTATTATATCAGTAGTTCGATGCATTATGGAATGTACATCATACTTAGCATTAATATACATGTGTATTATGGAACTCTGATACTAAGTCAGAATTATGTTAATAATCTTATTATAGGTGTATGATAATCATATAAATATTATTACAACCTAAAGTATAAATAAGATATCCTTTATTTAGTTATATTCCCATCATAATGAATATAATGTTAATGTATTGATGTCTTATTCTAGTTAGTGTTATGGGGTTAATCAGATTATCTTCACATATAGATAGATAATATACCTAGAGATGATATATGTGTGAATTTTTTTAAAATTAGTATACTTAAAGTAATATAACCAATAATAATGTCATTTTTACTATAAATAAACTACTATATATAGATATGGGATCATTTGGATCAAGGATTGTGTTAAATTGTTAGAGGTACAATGATTGAGAGGGGGTAAATCAATGATGCAATATATTCCAACTTTAATTACAATCCTTTCAAACCCTTAATCAATCACCACAAGCATTCATAGAATATATAATTAATTCATAAAAATAAACATTAGATAACTCAAGATCACACACACAACACAAGATCTATGTGGAAAAACCTCTTGGGGAATAAAACCCACTCTCAAGCCTACAAACATATGGACTACTTGTCCTATAAGATGATCACAAACATGAGACCTTTAGTGAAGCAACCACTTCACAAGGAACACCTTCCCATATCTAGCTAAGCACCCGCACAACTAGATTTTTGTAAGCTTTATCTTTCAAGGAGGAACCAACCCCCTCAATGTTGATCACCCAAAACAACACCTATGAAATGAACATCTCTTGATCACTAATTACCTACCAATCTGATGGAAATACAATGTATATCCTATCTCTTCAACTCTACACACTCTTTATAGCCTTCACACCCTCTCAATACTTCTAAAACCACCTTTTAGATCACTCTGCACTTATTTGATCATACACAACCAACAAACCTACAAGTATACCTTCATAACATTAGAAACATGACCATGAGGTCATACACATAGTCCACACTCTGATTTGCCTCTCAATTCATCTTCCAAGATCACACAATCATCTCTTATCCTTTGCTCACACTCAAACCATCCACAAAAACCTTTTGGATAAACCTATAACTCTTCGCTCATCTTCAACCAATAAACCTACAACAACTCTAACCTGATATCAGAATTATGACCTAAAGGTCATACACTCAATCCTCAATATACTCTACTCTTCAATCCATCCACTAGGGACCCTCACTATCCTCTTTCCTTTACCTCTCAAATCTATACCTTTGCACCTATACAACACTAGAAGCCAACACCTTTGATTTTACCTTTTATAGAGCCTTCATGATTATTATATTCTTGGCCGGCCACTAGACTTGCTTTAACCCTTAATACTTCTATCACACCAAGACATATCTCAATACAATCTTCATAAGTTAGCCATACATCCATAGGTCACCATTAAGAAACTAATTCTTTAAAATAGACCTTAGTATCCCTTATATATATCAAGGATACCTATTCAGTCCTTAGGTTGACCATTTCCTCATTATCCCCAAACCACCATTAGGTCTTGGTGAGACATAAAATAATTAGGCCTACTCATCTACACATTACAACTTCAAATCTTTAAACCATTTTCATATTTCATCAAAACTTCAAACACATCAATATTTTATACAATATACCCTTGATTACTCCCACATATGTCCATGCCAACCCACCACTTGAATATACCAATTAGGTCTCCTCACTCTTCATGTCTTCATACACAAAAAACATAGTCTCAAACTTCTAAAGTAAACACTCAAATATTTCACATATAAATATGATTAGATCACATGGGTGAACCATTCAAGGCCTCTTAAATTCATTCATGTGATTTTATATACTTCAACATAGGATTTAATCACTCAAAACAACTCTCTCAAAATGACTACTCAAATTGGTCATACACAATCAAAATACAATTCTACTATTTTGACTCTCTATATTCGATCAGGGGCATATCATGACAATAAATGCCTTATTATAAGCCTTTGATACTTATACAACATCTCCATACTCATTGTATTCTTAAATTTCTCTTATAACTTTTCCAACTCACTTCTGCAAAGTGGTCACTCAAACTGTCAGTGCATTCACTAAATAGAGTCAACTTATAAGCCTTTATTCATACTAAAGATGGATTGATAAAAACTCAAAAATACACAAAGATAGTCTTCATATAGTATAAAATACTATCCAAAAGTAATTTCATCTTGAAACATCAAAAAAATATCAAGAACAACTCAATTATCCTTCTTGGGTCACTTGTAGAACATGGTCAAACACAGTCAACTTTGGAGCTCAATATCTTTGATTGTGTAATCATTCAAATATTATAATCAACTTATTTGGATGTAAATTTAAGTCCTATTAAAAATTTATTTTTAATCCAATAAATTCATCTTAGATCAAAATGTATTAGCAAAATATTTTAGGTTAGTTTTTCTCTTTGTTAATTCAAATGCCAATGGTCACTATTAAATGCAAAAATTGTAGACACGTATCTTCATCTCATGTCCTCACATAGATTGAACAAATATGATCATTTATATCCTTATAATTATCTTTAATTTAACCTAAATTTATCACCATTGATCTTAGATCCTATCTTCTAAGATCAATCCACTTGGTAGCCCTGCATGCCTTCTAAGCAATATGTTGACTTATTGACTTAATACACTCCGTTGGATCATAATCTGCATGATCATGCACTCACCATCGGATATTCATCTAATATATTAAAAATTTATCATATATCTTCTACTAAAACTCAATTATTGTGACACATGTCACTAACACGTGCAATCTCAAGAACTATTGACATTTTGACTTCACACGCACCGTTGGATTACTATCTGATAAGATCACATGCTCTGTTAGATGTTTATCTAGTAAAATTAGATTCTAACCATTTATCTTAATCACTTAATTAAATTATCACCATATTTATTTGAATTGCATATTATATGCCCACCATTATATCTTTTGAATGATCAACATTAGATCTCCTTTTGCAAATTTGGCTAAGTATAGAAACTTTGTGAACTTTGTTTGAGAGGCCAACTTTGCATGGTTATAACTTTTTCTACGCTCAATGTCCAGAACTAAAATTTGAAACACATGATCAAATTTCATGGGGAAATCCATCCAAGCATCAAAATCCTCCTAAAACCTTCACACATGTGAATTCTGATGTCAACAACCTACTCACTCAGTTTAATTTGCCACAAGATCAACTAGGCCTAAATGACCACAATGATGAACCAAATGGAAACTAGCACTTCCATACTCATTCATATCACCCTTGACACCCCATAAGGTATCTAAAATATGGTCACATTATATATAAAATCCATCGACCTACCTAACCAAGCTACTACTAAATATCCATGCTATAAAATTGATCATACTATGACATTACCACTTTGTCATGACATCACCACTTTGTCATTAAATTTGACATAAATGCACACATGACATCAAAAATTTACATCAATGACAACACACTTTCCAAAAATATCACCCTTTTTCATTGATGGTAACCTCTTCTTCTCCTTCTCCACCTTTGCCATTAATGACAAAGTGGACTAAAAGGCCACTAAGCTTCCCTTAACATCATGTATGTATTCAAATATACTTTTAGGTGCTCAGGATACTTACCTACCTTTCATGAATATGAATCAATTTCTCCCCCTTTAACATACACAAGTATAAACTTGGGTTATTCTAATCCTTGGACCTATTTACCTAAAAAACTCACAAGTTACATTTGCTTATGCATGAAGATTCAACATATTTTCACAATTATGACTAGGTTTGATCAAGTTATCATATCAACCTTATTTAATTCTCATATGTAGTAGATATCACTACATATTCAACATGACTAAAGCATATCACATATTCTCCTCCTTACATCATACATATATTGTCAAGCCACTTAAACTATCTGAGTTTGGTACCCCTAAATATATGCATACCACTTCTTATCTTGAACTTCTCAACCATGTTCCATGAAAACACTCTTATTTGATCATGCACTGCTATCAATGAGGACTAAACACACATGAACACCAAAAACTGCTTGAACTCACCTTGAAAAAATTAAGAGGGACTCCCCCTAAGTTATCTAATCTTAAGCACCCCTTGAGTTATACCATAAACCATGATGAAACAACACACTTGTCTTCATATCTTTTCTCTCAATCCACCTCCATTATCCCTAGCAGATGAACAAGGTAATCTGAACATCCCTAACTCTGTATGTAGAAACCTTCAAGACTTGAAATAACATATCTAAAGTACACTCATATGTCCTCTCATTCATTCCAAAATTCATCATCCTACTCTTCCTCTTCCTCAAAGATCCTTCATAAACCTACTAGAACATGAAACCACCCTTCAGGACCAAATTCCCTAAACACACCTTAAGCACACACACTTTCTTCTCCACAATAAAAATGTCTCTTATGAAGCATAGGTAGAGACACCCTACTTCACAATGTCCTAAAATAATGTGAAATTAGGAATTGCCCACATCTCCTCTATTACTTATTTGATCCTCTTGTAGCTATAGGACTGATTCTTCTTCTTCTTCTTAGGCTTAAGAGAAAAAAAATTCTCATCCACCACTACCACATTATCCTTATCTTATAAGACTATATTGACAACACATGGGGAAACATAGATTAAAGACAGATTTTTAGTTGAAGAATCTTCCTTGCAGTTCATAACCTCATCACTAGGTATTGATAATTGATGTTCTTTGCATGAAACTTGCTCAACAATAAGAAGATGTTCAATTGGATCCATACACACCTTAAAACTAGCCTCAACCAACACCTTGGTCTTCTCCTTGATCTTGGTATCTTAATTCACAATATGAGTAGACAATGAGAACCCTTGGCACTGTTCAACTTTATAACATTCTCCACCATAGGAAATAGATTACTTGGACCTGTAAAATCATCATGACTCACACTTACCGCCTTTTATTCTCATGAGTTGACTTTCCTTATTCCTTGCACTCTATGAGCCTGATTGAACTTATTTTGACTTGATAACCTTTGCTTACATAACCTATCAATGTGACCAATATTCTCACAGTTGTAGTAAACAATACTTCTTGAAAGAAACTAAACTCGCCTTAATTTAAAATGGAAAATGTTTTACAAAATGTCCCACATCATGATAGTTGAAGCACTAAACCTTGATCACACCACTCAACTGATGGTTCCACTTATTCTTAGCAAGTCTTCTACACTCTCTATCCATATGACCAAATTGATTACATGTGTAATAGTAACCATTAAAACTTGCACACCTCATGGCATTTGGTTGTCTAATCTAGTTTGTCCTAAGTCCACTAGAATTTTCAATCCATGACTAATTTTTGACCTTTAAGTTTTGATTATCCTTATTTACATTAGTATTCACCTTGTCTTGAGTTACATTCTTTTGTTCTTCATATCTAAGACTAGTTTGATCACTAGAATGCTTTTAACTATTCATAATGTTGTCCAGATCACTTGAGCTCTTTTTAAATATCACAAATGACTTCACCTTACTAGATGTCTTCTCCAGCTCAACTTTTAATGACTCAATTTCAATCACATACTTTTAACACTCATCTTCTCTATCTTTTAGGCTTGTATATAGGATTTCCAATTGACAACTAAGATGTTTGACTATATCTTCATGGTCCTTGGTGTCTTCATTCATTATTAACTCAAACACACTAAATTTTTATTCATAGTCCTTGATTTGAGACTTCATTTTCTTGTTAATCTTCTTCTCAATATTTATTTCTTTAAGAGCATTCCTCAATTCAGACTCACAATCCTCCTTGTCTTCTTAATTATCTGTATCACTCCAAATAGAATCCTTTTGATATGAGAAACTTCCTCATCCATGAAGAGGGATTCATCTTCAATAGGACCATCGTATTCATTATCAAACTTATAATCACTATCTTCACTCTCATTTTATGAGCTGAAATCTTTATTGGTGTAGAGACTCTTCTTATTCTTGAAGGACTTCTTATTGTCATACTTTTTGAATCTTTTCTTCCTCTTATCAGACCTGTATGTTTTCTTCTCTTCATATTGGCCTTCACCATGCTCTTTGTTATCATTATTCTTATGCTTATGAGGTAAATTATAGACAAAATGTCCTACCTCTCCACAATTGAATCATTTGAAGGATATTTTACCCTTACACTTGCCTAAACCTTGGAACTTATTCTTTGATTTCATTTTTTCTTGAATGCTACTTCCTTTTTTGGTGGTTTATCCTTTTTGATTTTCAGCTCATAGGTAGTAAGGATGCCATGCAATTCATCCATGTTCATCTAAGTAAGATCATGACTTTCTTTTATAGCAAACACTTGAATCAAAATAGAGAGAGAGAGAGAGAGAGAGAGAGAGAGAGAGAGAGAGAGAGAGAGAGAGAGAGAGAGAGAGAGAGAGAGAGAGAGAGAGAGAGAGAGAGAGAGAGAGAGAGAGAGAGAGAGAGAGAGAGAGAGAGAGAGAGAGAGAGAGAGAGAACTTAATACATTTTGTAATATACTATCTTCTTAAAGATTCTATCGAAGACCTCTGATAATTTAATTTTAATAATCTCATTAACTCTCTATAGAAAGGATGTAACAAAATCTTATTCCTTCATCTTAAGACTCTCAAATTGTCTTCATTGAGTCTATAACTTTGCCAGCTTAACCTTTGAATCTCCTTCAAAAATAGTCTTCAATTTATCCCACATTTCCTTGGAAAATATGTAATGGATTAGCTTGGTGTATTTAGTCTATGAAATATCACAAGTGATAACATTCATTGCCTTAGATGGTCTCAAACAACTTCTTATTTTTAGCACTAGATGGAGGAGTAGTATGTGTAAAATAACCATCCACAATATATTACCAAGTGTCAAACCTTAGGTACATGATGTAGGTCCTCAACCTTGTACTCTAAAAATCATAATTGGATCCATTGAACATCAGAGCTTGGTTAGTGGAAAAACCTCCTTGCATTTGATGGCTACCCATATTGTACCTTGGATCACCTTCAAGCTGTCAAGACTTTATCAAAGAACCTTTCCTGATACCAATTATTAGAGGTAAAATCACTAAGAAGGTGGGGTGAATTAGTGATACAAGATATTCCAACTTTAATTCCAATCTTTTCAAACCCTTAATCAATTACCATATGCATTCATAAAATATACAAGTCATTCATAACAATGAACATTAGATAATGTAAGATTACACACACGATACAAGATCTATGTGGAAAACCCTTTTGGGGAATAGAACCCACTCTTAAGCCTAAAAACATATGGACTACTTACCTTGTAAGTTGATCAAAAACATGAGACATTTAGTGAGCACCCATTTCACAAGGATCACCTGCCACTATCTAGGTAAGCACCCACATAACTAGATTTTTACAAGATTCACCTTGCAAGGATGAACTAACCCCCTAAATGTTGAGCACCCACAACAACACCTATGAAATTAACATCTCATAATCATTGATTACCTACCAATATTATGGAGATACAATGTATATCATCTCTCTTCAACTCTACGCACTCTCTGTAGCCTTCACACCCTCTTAATACATCCAAAACCACCTTTTAGATCAATCTACACTTCTTTGCACATACACAACCAACAAACATATAAGTATATCTTCACAACATTAAAAACATGACCATGAGGTCATACACATATTCCACACTCTAATCTACCTATCACTTCATATTCCAAGCTCACACAAACATCTCCTATCCTTTTCTCACACTCAAATCATCCAAAATAGCCTTTTGGATCAACCTAGACCTCTTCACTCATCTTTAACCAACAAACCTACAATAACTTTGATCTAATATCAGAATTGTGACCTAAAGGTCATACACACAATCCTCAACATACTGTACTCTTCAATTGATCCACTAGGCACCCTCACTCTCCTCTGTCCTTCACCTCTCAACTCTATACCTTTCACCTATACAACACTAGAAACCATCACCTTTTATTTCACCTTTCATAGAGCCTTCATGATTATTATATTCTTGGTCAACTATTAGACTTGCCTAAACCCTTAATACTTCTATCACTCCAAGACATATCTTAATACAATCCTCATAGGTTGGCCATAGAACCTATGGGTCACCCTTAAACAACTACTTCTTTCAAATAGACCTTACTAGCCCTTATATATCTCATGGATACCTATTCACTCCTTAGGTCAACCATTGCCTCATTAGCACTAAACCACAATTAGGTCTTGGTGAGACCTAAAATAATTAGGCCTACTCACCCACACATTACAAATTTAACTCTTTGGACCACTTTCAGCTTTCATCAATGTTTCGAACACATCAATCTTATCTATAATAAAACCTTATTTACTCCCACATAGGTCCATGCCAACTCACCACTTGAATATAACAATTAGGTCTCCTTGTTCTTCAGGTCTTCATACACAAAAAACACATTCTCAAACTTATAAATTAAAAACTTAGATATTTCACATATCCATATGATTAGATCACATGGGTGTACCCTTCATGACCTCTGCAATGCCTTCATGTGGTTTTAGATACTTGTTGACCAAATTTGAACCTATAGGTCAAATTGGGACCTCTATAGGTAAAAAAATGACATTATAATTTTATATGGGGTTTAATATTTTTTCATATGGTGTATTATAGGTCTTTTGATGTCATTTAATGTTATATTAGCCTTAGTCTTAGTCATTTTAATCAATATGTCACTTTGAGTCATTTAAAAGGATTTTAGGGGTCATAAATGAAAGTGGCATAGTTTTCAAGGTGTCCAAGTGTCTCAAGTTATTTTAAAATGTACAAGAAGTCAAATTTCCTATCAATAATGTCAGACCCATCTGAATATTGTAGGTTATCTAACTAAAGATCAAGAAACCAACTAAAAAGAGAGAGTTTCACACTTGTACAACCCATGAGGGAAGGTGAAATGTGGGATAAGGTAATTTAATGTCTCTTAATATTACTTAGATTCAATTACATGTTTTAAATTCTCTTAAAGTGCCAATTTTGAGCTAAAACCATTCTACTCCTTCTTTGCCTTTCTAGACACACAAAAGTGATCAACAAGTTTGTGCTTGGTAAAAACAATTGAAGATGTTTCAGTTCAAACGCCTTTGGGAGTTGGTATTAGACTCAAATACATCCATTTACATAATAATAGTATAAATATTGGTCAACCATGCTTTATTAACCATCCTTAATAAGCAAACTATGTTTTTCTACTCACTATTTCTTATACCCTATAAGTTTTTCTCCATTTTGGACAAGTCCATAAAAAACAATTGGTGATGTTGACTCCAACGGATTTTTTTCTCTTTTATAATATTATATTCATTCTTGGTTTCATTTTTCTAGGTGTTTTGTTGAACAAATCATCTCAAGTTTGCAGATTGGTCTCTTTAAAGCTAATAGATAGTTTTCCATTAGTTGTACGATCTTCATTTTTTAATAATGGTTATATAGGGTTGTTATAGTATTATTAAAATTTTATAAATATAATATTAACCTCTCACCTTCCAATCTAATCTTCCAAAACATGCTCCATGAGCGTGCAGTCATAAAACATCATGTAGCTAGTTTGCTCAAAGACTATCATACATAGTTAGGTGAGATATGAAGCATTATAAATAACATACATGGATTAATAATGAGTTTTAAAATGTTTTAAAAAATATTTTATAAATATATAAGTGACTTATATTCCATATGGTGCAATAAAAAGGGACTGTTGCAGTCATGTGAAACATTTTACACAATCCTGCCATTAACATGCACCTATAAGGACCCTCATAGGACTCACCATGTTGATAAAGAGTATTTTAATTGATATAGGTTATTAATTGTGATAATATTATTTATTTAATCTTTAAAACATGTCTAGGACTCATTTAAGGTCAAATCAGGCAATCTACCAACTTACTTACATTATCAGCCTGTATCGTAGAATAACCACCTATAGGTTGTACCATAAAGAGTTGAAAATACATTTTTAAGTGTTCAAATAAGTTATTAAACCTTAATTAAGGTATTATTATGGTGAAAGTATCATTTTATACTCATTTTATGTTCTCTATTATTTGACAAGGTGGAATAACCTTCCAAAGATAGTGATTGTGAAATTCAGGGACCTAATTCCCAAAAGTGCAAAATAGAGGCCTAAGGCATTTTGGTGGAGGTCATATAACAAGGTTAAAATGAATTTGACCACTCCTAGTGCACTAATATTTTATTATCCACATAGTATAAGGACTTGGAAAAATTTTAAGGTCAAAGGGTTGATGGAGTTTGGTTGTTAGAGGCCTCAAAGTTGCCCATTTAACTACTAAACTTCTCCATTATCATCTATAGGTTTTGAAACTTTGAGTGATCATTGATGTATTAAGGAGAAATAAATAATATTATCATGTTTTAAGGATATTATAAATATAAAATACATACCATTAGGAAAATTATATTTAAAATAGGACCATATACTAAGTTTTGACCACATTTGCACATATAGGCATGCCTAATTCCAAAATTGTTCACCTACAACCAACCCCCATTTTCCATATCATTCATGATGAGGATTTTGAGCATTGAGATATAAATTTTGGTTGATTAAATGGAATCCCAGGTGGATCATAATGATTAAAAATAACATGTGGCATAACATTAAAAATATAATGCCAATCTATAGGTCGTGTTACCTCAAAAAGTCAACTACTTTTGACTGTTATAGGCAGTAAATGGGAAGTAGTGTTTTCAATATGCATTTAGCTCAAACATGAGACAAATTAATGAAAAAAAGTACCAATGGATTAAAATTAACTTAATTTGGTTGTGAATATTGGTTTTTAGGTTTATTTATGCATGGTAACCTATAGGTACAACACCCTGAGGTAGAACACAGTTAGAAGTCATACACAGTCTAGGCCAATCAAGGTGAAGGGTGAGCAAAACAAAGTTTTAAATGAGACTAATGATAAATGTGTTTTAAATACCTTAAAATTATGTATTTAATATAATTAAATACTCATAATATAAAAATTATTCATAGATGAGCGGCTCTAATCCAACATACACAGTTCACACCAAAACACTGTGCACAATCCTTTTTTTGCATAGTCTGTCTTGGGTTTTGTTGAAGTTTGGGGGTCTATTGATAAGATAAAGGGATAAAATTTGGAAAATTTAATATTTAAAAATTTAATAACCCTATAAAAAATCCAAATGGTTTGATTAAATAAGGTAAGAACCTTCTATTTTGTTTCAGATAGAGGGTACTTCCCCTTGTGCATAAAACCTATAGTTTTAGAAAAAAGAGATGAAAGGGTGGACCAAGAGATGTTATAACATTTATAAAATGTATATGGATATATATAAAAACTATTAAAACAATATAAATAAATAAATAAAGGGTGAATGTCAACAAGGTATCCTAGACCCTCAAGTATGCAAGAAGGCCTGTCAAGCATAGTCTAGGCCTAAATCCAAATGGAGAACCACTTTCACTTATAGTATGGCATGAAAATTGTAATGGATTGGAGAATGTATATTGGGGATTTAAATAGGTATATAATCTATTAGGATGAATTTAAATACATCAAAAAGTCATTTTTGGATTTAAGACAGCTCAGGCCTACTAGGCATGGTTAGGCCTAAATTTCAAATGATAGGTCATTTTCACTTATAACCTTAGGAAAGATTTATAATGGATTTAATAATTATTATTTGGTAATAATATAAATTTTTAATATTTTTAAATTAATATATACCCTTGGGAAAGCCACTTTGAGCTCAAAACCAAATTAGGCTTATAGGAAATGGAAGGAAAAGCTCGATAAGGTAACTTCAAATGCTCACATATTTCATGAGGCTTTGCATGGAGACCAAAGGAGTTTGGAGATGTTATTAGGGGTAATTAAAATAATGTTTTTGAATTTTTTTTAAAATTCCAATGCCAAGGTTTCATGAACAATCCTTAAGAGCAGAAGTAACTTAAAACCCTCTTAAATCCTCAATAATGACCTGATTGGAAAAATGAGGAGCGAGAGATATTATAATCACATAGTTTGAAAATAAAAGTTATTTAAAATTTTATTGGAATCTATAAATATAATCCCCATACTTTTTAAATATATGGAATTGTATATATGAATTATAAAATGGGCTTTTTTTGACCTTTTTATGTGTTTTGCAAGTTATAAAAGGAGTCTAAAGATGCCAATCACATGGAGGGGAATATTTACAATAAATATGAATATAAATTTCATGCATTATTAAAACTAATAATTTCCTTATTAATAACTCTCATCTCAACCAAACAGAAATGACATAATGAACATGGTGGTGAAAAGTGTGAAAACTTCAAGAGGATGTCTTATGAAGGTGTACTTGATGCCTCTAGGGCCATGGAGGGTATTGAAATATTTCATCTAACAAATTTTACAAATTTTAATGTAAAATTTATTCCTTTTTAGAGTCCAAGTATGAAGGGTGACTAAAAGAGGAGTTTCTTTGAGTGCAAGTAGTGATAGCTCATTTCTAGATGATTCTAGATGATCAAGACTACAACCAATTCATGTAGAGGCATGTCTAAAATCCTTACCTCTCATTAAAATAATTATAAATGTTCATAATTAGTTTTTTGACATTAAAATAGGGCTAAATCATGAAGGTAGTTTTTTGAGCCAGTAAATGGAATTCCACTCCACTTTGCAAGAGTTTCATGCCTTAAATTGACCCTTTTGCTTCCTAACCTTGCATGGTTCATTTCAAATATTCTTATCATGCATGTGTAACTCCTTTTATTATCTTTAAAAGTGTCCTTATAACCTTTGGACTTCTCTCTTCTCTTCTCTCTCTCAAGTTCTATAAGAACTAGCCACTTTAGCCTTTTTAAATTATGTTCTGCCTGAGTATGGAGAATAACTACTCATTTACATACCATGGATCAATAAATGATAATAATTTTTACCTCTTTCATGAATTTTCATAGTTTTTTTTACTTGGATGATTGATCTTGCTTAGTGATGACTCTTATTTCCTTAGCATGTTGTCTCATTCTCTCACCTATTTGCAGTTGGAAAGCTTCTTCTTGCATGTCATGTGAAGTGTTCTAGAAAGTGTCAAGGTTGAGTGAGTTATCTTATTAAATAGTGTCATTCTATACATCTTGTCTCTTTATCCTAGCTCAAACATTCATCCATAACCTCATAATGAAATATTGATGTGAGAAGATGTAGATTGGAGAAGTTTATGTTTGGTTAGTCCTTTGTTCTCATGTGTAATATGCAACTGATTGGTAGTCATCAACTAATTTGGTGTATCAAATATTTTAGAATAATTTTATCTTAGTTTCATCTCTCCCTTTTCCCTCACAAATTTTAGGTGTAGTAGTGTTCTACAAGTGGTACATCAAGGGAGCTAGCCCTATCTAGAGATTTACCTCATTCATAGGCTCACCCATAGGCTAGAGGTGTTTCAATTATACCCCTTAAATGAGGAGAGATGAGAGAAATATCATCTAAGGTTAAAAATCCAAGTGATAAAAATACTTTAACATATGTTCTAAGAAATCAAAACAACTCTCTCAAAATGACCACTCAGACTTGTCATACACAGTCAAAATATAGTTATACTATTTTGAATCTCCATATTTGATCAAGGGCATATCATGACAACCAATGCCTTATTATAAGACTTTTAAACATATAAAACATATCCATACTCATTTTATTCTTCAATTATGTTTAAAACATTTCCAACTCACTTCTATAAAGTGGTCACTCAAACTATCAGTACATTCAATAAACATAATCAACTTCTAGGATTTTGTTCGTACTAAAGATGGATTGATCAAACATATAAAATCCACACATATAGTATTCATGGTATAAAATACTATAAAATATTAATTTCAACTTGAAACATATAAAAAAAAATTCAATAACAACTCAATTATCCTTCTCGGGTCACTTACAGAACATGGTCAAACACACAATCAACTTTCAAGCTTAATATATTTGACTATACAAACATTCAAATATTATAATCAAATTATCTAGATGTGACTTAAATTACTCTTCAAATTTTTTTAATACATAAATAAATTTATCCTATATTAAAATATGCTATCAAAATATTACAAATTGGTTTTCCCTTTGTTAATTCAAATGCCAACAATCACTGTTAAATGCAAATATTGTAGACACATGTCTTTATCTTGTGTCCTCACATAGATTGAAAAAATACAATCCATTTATAGTATTATAAGTCTCCTTAATTTAACCTACATCACTCAACATTGATCTTAGATCCTAGATTTTGAGATCAAGACACTTGGCAGCCCCATATGCCTTTTGAGCACTCTATTGACTTATTCACTTAATACGCTCTGTTGGATCATAATCTACATGATCATTCACTAACCATTAGATATTCATATGATATATTAAACACTCACCATAAATATAATTCTTAAACTCCATGATTGTGACACATTTCAATAATGTGTTTAATCTTAGGAACCATTGACATTTTGACTTCATGCGCGTCGTTAGATTACTATTTGACAAGATCACACACTCTGTTATATCTTTATATGGTCATATTAGACACTCACCATTGATCTTCATCACCTAATTAAAATTTAAACTTAGATATTCTAATTTTATATTATATGATTATCATTATATATTTTTAATGCTCATTGTTAGATCTCCTTTTGTAAATTTGGCTAAGTTAGAAGCTTAGTGAACTCTATCTGAGAGGCCAACTTTGAAATATTATAACTTTTTCTACGCTCAATGTATAGACCTAAAATTTGAACCACATGATAAATTTTCATAGGGGAATACATCCTTGTATCAAAATTTTCTTGAAACCTTCATACATGTGAATTTTTACATCAACAACCTGCTCACTCAGTCTGATTTGCCACAAGACCAACTAGGCCTAGATGACCACAATGATGAACCAAATTGAAAACTAGCACTTCCATATTAATTAAAATCACCCTTGACACCCCATAAGGTCCATATAACATGTTTACATTATATATAACATCCATCAACCTACCTATCTAAGCTACTACAGAAGATCCATGCTAGAAAACTGATCATACTATGACATTACCATTTTGTCATGACATCACCACTTTGTCATTAACTTTGACATAAATACATACATGACATAAATTTTTTACATCAATGAAAACACACATACCAAAATAAGTTTCATATTGTTTTTTCCCTCTCAGATTGATATGATGAATATAAAATTCATCATTCATAAGTATACTTGTATACTAGATAAAGTAATTCACAATGTATTACTAAACATTGATGTAGTGGTTATTATTTGGTATGTGCCATGAATGCTCAATTTATGGTATATGTGTATTATTAATTATGATTATATTATAACATAGTCCCCTTACACCTTTTTATAATTATAGTTAGTGTATTATATACTGATCTATTGAAAACATATGCATGATACGTACCGTGGGTGTACTAATATGTATGAGGGTGTATGCATAGATATCTTATGTATATAGATATATTGGTATGTGGGCCTATTGAATAGTTTTTAACTAGTATATTTTCATGGCTTGAGGGATTCATATATCTTTATAATTGATGAAACTATTTTATATCATATAAGAACAATTAGCATATTACTAAATACTCATATGCAAACCAAAATATGGAGGACTATGTTTTCTTAAGAACTTGTGTACAAAGTTATGTGAATTTTGAATATGTCAAGATGAAAATATGTCTAGTTAGGGATAAAAAATATGAAGTATAATTACATTATATAATCCCTTATCTTATAAATATTGTCAATATACTTTGTGAATAGGGAAGTTATAATGATTGTTAAAATCATATGGAGTTCTTGATCAGAGCTATAAATCACTATTAGTATAAAGTAGTGTAAACTTAGGTGCGGTTCACATTATGAGTATATTGATATGTATAGTTGTTTATAAATATATAGAAGATACTAGTGCATCATGATGTGTGCCTATAAGTTATAGTAGTATACAGTTTAAACATAGGAAATATCCAGTTAGTATAAACTATACTTTCTTGCTAGCCTATTATTTAAGATTATAAATTATTTGATTTTTTGAATTTTTTTGAAATTTTATTCTTAATTATGTATTTATGCTCATGAACAATGAACTACGATATTATGGGATGTCATAGAGTATATTATGTTTGAAAACTACAATCTAAATGTATGCATTTAGAATGTTTTATCATAGCTAATAGGAAGTAATGTATTATGTCTGCTTACAAAAATCAGAATATATATCCTAATATATATATATATATATATATATATATATATATATATATATATATATATATATATACCTGATTGGTGTAATCTACACTTGTTTGCCTATTATTTATGTAATAAATGGTATTATGAAAATTCATTCATATGTTTGATGGATTAAATGTATCCATTTAATTATTCATGTCCTTAGCATATTTTATGATTGTTAATAATCAATAATCTATATGAATTTTTGGGTTATATTTATGCTAATAAAATCTCACATTGTTGGTACTGAGTAAGTAGTGAGATGGACATCACTAGCTTAATATCATCACAATGCTCGATGAAGGTAATTCGCTTAAGTAGTGTGTATGAATTTGACATATCATAGAGATTAATAAATATTTAAAAACTTGGGCCAAGTAATGTTAGTGAGACATTGTCATTTCATGTGTTAGAATGGGTTTATTTGTGGTATACCACAAGTTTTTCAGAAATCATACAACACATGGGTACTAACTTGTCTCTCTAGTTTCCCATGCCACCACTATATACTCATCCATGAAGGTAGGGTCATTCCATGATGGATAATTATGTGGAAAATATATGGTCCATGTTTGGTGTGGAAAAGTACTCAAATGATGCTCTCCCTCCCCAAAATAGTACTTTATTAGAGATGACACTTGAGATTTCCATAGATACTAGAGTTTAGGAACTCATGCACCATGTAGCTTTGTATCTAGTATCTTGTACATCGTATTGTATTTATTTTGATTATTGAAACATTAATCTAATGAAATGTAATTATTTATTTATACTTTAGTAGTAGTGGATGTATCTTTGTACTAGCCATGGATAGGTATTTGTAATCACTTTCCATATTTGGTTATGATGTGTTTGATATGTTATTAGTGATCAGTGACTGTTAGATGTCACATGATTATTAATAATTAAAATACTTAGAGTCTTATATATGGATCACTAATTATATTATCATGGTGAATTCTAATGCAAAAATTTAATGATTAAATTTTTAAAAAAATATCACATTTTTCTAGGTCAAAGCTAGTGGGGTTGTTACATGTGATATAAGAGCTATGACTCAAAATCGAGGACCTAATGAAACAAATAGCATTTTTTTATCCTTATATTTATCATAAAAGAGTGTGCTAAAAGTTATAGTATCTATATGGGGTTTTTTAAATGTCAAGGGTAGTAACCTTCCATTTGATCCAAACCAATTTGCCACTAAGTAAGCAATAAAGTTTGATCAAATTCTCTCAACCCTGAACAAAACCAGTAATCAAATTTAAGCCTTGGATAAAAATGTTCATGGCCATGAAGAGGAATAACATTAGGATGAGCCTAAAGATCATTCTATTGAGCAAGAAAACCCTTAAGATGTGAGATAGTAGGTTGTGCTCACATATGGAGATCATTATGACATTCAGTGCAGAACCATGTTACACCATGATTGGAGTTTTGAGATATAGTAAATCCTCCTATATGGCTTGGTGATTATTATAGGTAATAGACATCCAAGATTCTTGGAATTATGTTTATCTAGGTGGATGAACTATTGTGTGGTACATTGAATGTGTACCCTTAGGAACATTCATACCCTCTTAGAGTTGTTAAAGGATTAGTTTATCAAGTGTATTGATGGAGATGGTTGTGTATGATTTTGATTAGGTGAGTGCATATCATAGTTCATGAGTTGTGAATAAGATATTCCTACAATATTTTATGATTGTTTCGATTGACACCTTGAGAATGATTACATCCTTTCTTGGTAATCAAGTCACCTTCCCCACTTGTGTTTGTATTGTGAGTGTTAAAAAAGCATGGGATGATTATAACTTAAGAATATGCATATTTTAGATAGAGTTATGTGTCTTATGTACACTAATTCTAGGATTTGGAATTTTAAAATATCAGTTGTGGATTGGCACCACCTAGTGTGGTGGGAATTTTATTTGTAGTGGAGTGTAGATGTCTTTTTTGAGGATTCCTATGTGTTAAGAGTTTTATTATGGATTGACACCCCATATGTTTATCTAGATTAGGAATAGGTTCCATATCACATATCTAAAGTGGAGGTGAGTTGTTACTCTCTCTCTCTCTCTCTCTCTCTCTCTCTCTCTCTCTCTCTCTCTCTCTCTCTCTCTCTCCTTTGACATCATTATAAACCACTAACTGTATTTATATTTTCATGATATTGAATAAGTGTTCCCTTAATTAGAAACTTGTTTTTAAAATGTTATTTTTATAATATTCCTTGGAGTTCATGGAATAGTGTCTTTTGATTTTTTTTTTATAATGAAGTTTTATAAATGGAATGAGTTTATGCATTTATGTATGGTTAGTATTTTTCCTTCCAATTGTGGAAGTAGGTTGTGATATTACATTTACAAGTTGGTAAGTGTGTAAAGATTTTGGCAACCTAGGTTTCAGTGTTTTATTCATACCATGTGATGGTATTTAATAGCTTTTTTTGTGAGATGGTAGTTTACTACTTTCCACTTGTCACTTTAGAGTCATACTTTTCAGTGCTACTTAATCTAAAACTGGGAACTTGGACCACGTGGAGTGGTGAACCTTGAATTTATATTGGTTCTAGATTAAGAATTATAAGTTGATTATAATTTTTATGTTATGACTTACCCTTGATTAGATTGGTATTATTATATTCTTTCTAAAAACATGTTGTTTTGATGAGTCATTTATATAACTTTCACCTAGAATGAGTATGGATTTAGGTATGTAGAACATCCTATTAGTCTAAGGGGTTGAGGTAAGCTTATAACTTGTGTAACTATCTAAGAAAGTAAGGAAAAACTATTTATCTTGATCCCTATATGTGTTTTTAAGGATGGTGTGATCATTGGCATTTGTTTTATATATTAACTTTAACATTTGTTTGTCTTAACTATGAGTATAACAGAAGTGGGTTAAGTAGTGAAATTTTATACTAGTTATGTTTGGCTAATGGTAACTAAATACAATGATGGAATGCTTGTATGAATTTTATTGTAATTTATGTTAGTACATTTATAATTATTTATCATACATCATTTATTTATATGATCTGTTAGTATGGATTTATGATTCATTGAACCTTGTGCACATTTTGGAGATCATTAGGTCATGAAGACCTAAGAGATGAGTGATGAATTAGGAACATGAGTACTAAGAGATGGGAGTGGACCATAGTTAGTCTCAAATTGAATTGGTAGTTACTAAGGTTGGATTCAATAAAGGGAAATTATTGAATCTAAGATTTAACAAGTGAGACTGGTCAAATTTAGTTGTATAGCCATACACATGTATACTATGGAATGTTTATTCTTTAATTTTATATACATTGAAAATATAGTATTTCTAGTTCCTATTCATCATCATACTTTTCACGAGCTATGTGGAGTAGTGGTAGTATTGACATGTTATACTTATCAAGAGCTAAACGTAGTAGCGATGGTATTAAGTTATATATATCATTCTTTCCAGGTTCCCTAAAGGCTTTTCTCTATAATGAGAAAAACACTCTCTAGGATAGAGAGATGTGAAGAGGGATTGAGAGGCTTTGTGGAACTATCCCTATCCATTTATGTTTGTATTTTATAATGATTTTATGTGCTTTTAGTCAAAGCCTAAATTTAGGAAGTCAGTGAAACTTTCATTGAGATATGTAGGACCTTTAAGGTATTAAAAGTGGCCAGTCATGTACCATATAAGCTTGCTTTACTAGTTTTAGTCCTCAAGGTGGTCATGATAGAACCATTTAGAGTAACTGGCACTCTAAAATTTATCTTCATAATAGGGATATGTTATAGAGTAGGGTCTGATGGTACTAATACTTTGAGGATAGTGCTACTAGGGAGAACTATGATGAATTCTATGGAGGATTTCCACATCTATTTTCTTGATTTGATGATTCATACTATGTTATTTTTCTATTGATTAATGTTTTTAATTTAGAAATTATGTTTGAATAAGTGTCATCCTGGATGATGACTAGATTTAGGGGGAATGATGTTACATCCCAATATCTCGCTAAGCAAACTTACTTGATTGTCTGTGGATATTTTATAGTTGATAATTTTATTTGATTATTACTAGCTATGTTGTAAGTCATATGTTGTTATGGGGGTAGTTTTATGTTACTTAGGTTTCATCATTTCAATATTATGACTTAGTCATAGTGTATATTATTTACTTTATGATCATGTTGACTTGTTATTTAACAATATTTTATGATATACATGTCATGATGTTATGGACTAACTACCTACTTGTAATGTTTTGGATGAAAGAGAGATTCATCCCTTAGAGGGTGTTGGAGGGAGAGCATCATTAGAGAGGGTGACATAGATGGATTTGTTGGGGGACGATAGATAATTTGGCTAAAACCCTATACACACCACATTAGTTAGTACATGCTAGATGCAATGTGGAATGGTTAGTGTAGTGTGTTTTTGGATGTTGTTTGCATTTTTATAAATGTTTTTTCATACTAGTTATGTGTTAGTTATGATATGCCTAGGTGCAATTAATTTTGTGATATTGCATTATGGAAAATTAAATGCATTTATAGTTATATAAAAGAGGAACATAATTGACTTACATTAGTCATTATTTATCTATTCTAAGATAGTAGTGGATAAATTGATTTTATCATAATTAGTAAATATATTATATTTAATTACAATTATAAAATAAATAATAATATTAAGTTAATTATTTTAAAGTTAGTAAGCTATTTAAATAATAAATAAAATCAAATAAAAACAAGGTAAGTGTTTTAAATAGATAAAATAGGGGAAAAAAAGTAAAAATGAAAGTCATAAAAAAGGGGAAATGGATTTTAAAATACAAAAGAAATATTTATTAGGAATGAAAGAGAAAACTTAAAAAAATTCTATCTTTTTGAAAAAAGAGAGATATATTCATGAAAATGGAGAAAAGGAGAAAGGAGTGTGGTGACATGCAAATAGGGAATGGAGTAAAGCATAACATGAAGAAGAAGAATGTAAGAAGGAAGCATAACATAAAGAAGAGGGTGAAAAAGTAGAGTAATGGTAGGACCTTTTCCATATCATACCATTCTAATGCTTTGGATAGGTAGGTGGTGTTGTTATGATTCTATGTGTAAATTTAATTGTTTTAATTTGAATTATTATTTGGAATTTGAAATATAGCATGTATAATTAATAACGGATATGGAGATTGTTATTTATGTTTTTTTATGATATGAATATTTAAAAGGATTTTTTTAAATTGGTATTAAAACCATATATGTGGTTTAGGCTTGGTATTACGAAGCCTAATATTTTAAAAAAAGTATAAATTTATGGTTAATTATAGGTTGGACAAAAAAGTGTCAAAGTTTTTTGCCTTTGAAATTATACTATTACACTAAATATCATTCCATGTATACTCATGATTGTGTGTGTGTGTGTGTGTGTGTGTGTGTGTGTGTGTGTGTGTGTGTGTGTGTGTGTGTGTGTGTGTGTGTGTGTGTGTGTGTGTGTGTGTGTGTGTGTGTGTGCGTGTGCGTGTGCGCGTGTGCACACACATACATGCATGTAAGTTTTTTGTGTATATGTAAATTTTATTAAAAATATATTATATCATCTTCAATCACATGAAATTTAAATAATTAAACATCTAATTTTTTTATTAGTGTATATCAATTCAATGAATCACAATATAATCTTAACAAACATATTGAAACTTGTAATATTATATTAGTTACTTCAAAATTGATATTTTTTAACCCATAATGTTATGGTTGTGTTGTATTATTACCTTAGCTTTAAAAAATACTTTAATCTTATCTCATCATTCACATTCAAGATATTATTGTAGACAAATTATCATGAATAGTATGATTACTATTGTTTTTGGCTCTTGAAAATTCTCAATTTTTAAATATCTCATTTAGGTCCCTTTAAAATACTTTATGGCTGAAGACATATTAAAATAACACTTTCAGGTGATCCTAAATACTTAACCCTAAATATTAATGAATGTGTTAAAATATTTCCCTCCCAATGAAACCCTATGCCATTATGTTGTATTTTTACTTACCATCTATTAATGTGTTTTTAAATGGCAGGACTTGATGAAATATATAACCTAGATTCTCACTCTCATTGAACACAATGTGGGGAGAGTCATTATTTATATTAATGGAATTAATACTATTAATAAAAACATCAATTGGGTGTGTTTCATGGTTCATTAAAACATTTTTATACTTAATCTTTATACCATATGAAAAATGTATTTATAATTTGATTTATTAGTGTGACCTGGTGAATCTACCCATGTAGTCATGTTATTTATTAATCTTATTAATTAATTTGATTTTATTATACACTATTTTTTACATAATTCTTCAAATATATGCAAATACTTGTTAAATTTCTTTGGAATTTATGATAGTTGCAAAATTTTCCATTGTCATAAAATATAGGTAAGGATTGATAAGGATCTAACTCCCTTATTATAGGTAAGGTAATCATATTTCACTCAAAAAAATTAATTAATATTTATTCTAAGAACTCATTGAACTTCGTAATCTTTATATGCCCTATTTTTGAGTGAAGATGAGCCTTTGATTGGTTTACCAATGACAATAAATTTATTTCTATAATATTTTTTCATTAGAAATATAATCCTGTCTTATTTTGAAATGTATAAGAATTTTAATAATACAAAAGAATATTTTCATCTAATATATGGATATGACATTATTGTTCCGACCAACACTCTCCATCTTCAAAATGTTAGATGACAATTGGCTTTGGCTTTTAAAAATTTCATGTTCTTGTCTTATTTTTTTAAAATAAGTCTAAATTCAAGTAGTTATTCATTATCTTAAGTTTAAGTTGAAATGGACATTGTTATTTGAATTATTCTTATGGATCTTTTTAACATTTTAAATCTAGGTTTTTATCAAAATCAATTTTTTATTTTATTATACTAATGGAGCAAATAGGTGTTTGTCAAAGGTTGTTTTATATTTTCTAGGCTATATTAAAATTATGGGTCAACATTGATTTTACCGAATGTCTTTTTTTCATTTAAAAGTCATCAAACCAAAGAGTGGTGAAGTACTGTCTATGTTCAAATAAAGTCAAGAGGTCGAGATCATGCTGCACATATCTATCTAGCTTCCTCATGAATAAATCATAAAAGTTTTAAGACTATTATTAGTCGAATGAGTGAAACTCATCCACGTGTCTTAATCTCCTCTATCTTTAGAATATACAAAAATTTTGTAAGTCTATTTCTCATTTGAGAACTCAAACAAGAAATATTTGTCTACATGTCATCATCCTACCTGCTTGCAAATTATATAAAAAATAAATAAATGACAAGGCTTCCTAATTGTCTCAATTCATGAAAATTTTCCATGCATTGCAATATCACTTACTTGTTCCCTACATAGTAAATGACTAACTCATAGATCCTCCCCCCCGCCCGCCAAACAATTAGACAAACAAGATTTATCCCAATATCTACATCTCTCTCCCTCTTGAAAAATAGGCACAAGCACATATTTTAAGGTTTGAAAATCATTTGAATAAGTGGGGGTTATCCACACATCACCATCCCACTCATCCACATCTTTTACATTGTGACATGTATTATAAATCTTAATGATCACATGCATAAGGGATGTAAATCCACTTTTCATTATTTCTCTTACATATAATGATTAAAAGCATTAAACCTTGGTGACCATATAGATAAGTGAGAGTCATCCATGTTTCATCATCGTACTCATTTGTGCCTTCACATAGTGACACAAATTACAAATTTAATTGCCTAAGTGGATAAGTGAGATGGAGTCACATGTTTTTAGCTCACTAGGTTACAATAAAAAACCAAGGAGATAGAGATCAAATTTAAGAGACTAAATACTAAAATTTCATGTGTCATATCCAAGACAACCAAATATAAATAAGGGAATACAAGTTATGGGGATGAGATATAATGAAATGTGTCATAATAGATGACTCATAAAGGTGACTAAACATTAAAAGGCCACGTGGAAAAAATCTCATGAAATCTAACATCATAAAATCAAATTAAAAATAGAATAAACATGTGATAAAGCCATTATATAAAACTAATTCCAATCAAGGGTGGATTTGGGCAATGGATATTTAAACCCAACAAAATCCACTACAAACTCATTCCTAAAAGGCAAAAATAAATTATATGTTATACCTACCATATTTATGAATTAATATTGGAGATCTCTAATGACTAAAGATTGTAACTTTGTGTATAATTATACATAGAAATCTAATGGATATTTAACGAAATACTTACTTCTTCCATGTTCAATTTTAATGGTAGCATTAAATATACATACATTGTATTCAATTTAGCTACATTTGACAACCAACATTATACAATGATATGAATAGAAGTAGATGTAGCAGATCCATATGGGTTTGATAACCACTTATCTCTAAAAACTTAGGAATATATAGATAACCTCTTATAAATTAAGTAAGTGGGACTACATAATATGGCTGCCAAACTAGAGGTACTTCCTTGCATATATTCCATATTAAATTTATTTTTTACTAATGACTGTTCTATCAACATTCTTCACCAATTGTAACATATATATCTAGCAAATATTTTAATAAGTACTATCATCTTCTAGTACTAGACATGACCTAAAATCAGTTACCTATAAATTCTTGGTTGATATATAAATATATTAGGGACACATTGAATACATGGGCAATATACTCAAATAAGTTTGTGTTAGGATCCCAGATTAACAATACTCCAATTATTAGATTAAAAAATGAATTTAAATTGCCATAGATATATTAAGTAGGTTGTATAGATTTCTTAAATTAATTACATTAAGTAATTTTTTTTCCCCCTTATAGACATTATTATTGATACTAAAAGGATGTTTGATTTGGGGGGAATCATTAGTTTCAATCTCAAACACTAAATGGGCTTAGCAAATAATAGGACTAATGGAAATTTTTATATTATTTTTTATCTATTATATGATGACTAATAAAATCACTCCTCTCTAAAAATAGCTATGGGAGGCTTCAATATAATATGTCAATAATTATATATATGATTAACACATCATCTTCTATATATATATATATAGAATAAAAGGATAAAATGTATCTTCAATCCTATAATATGCATCGCTATAAGCAGGTAGCCTATACCTAGGTTATCAGACCAAATAAAAATCTCAATTTAGAATATGGGAGATTATTTGTTTTATCCTGAACACATAGTAATAAAAATTAAATGCATATTTAAATCACATTTTCTATTACCTCACTATGTCAGTGAAAAGTTGTTTGAATGAGAGATAATCACCTACTTATCGAATAGTTTAGATCATAATTTGAAATTAGCTAGACTAGGGGTTATCCATAACACCCCTGTCATAATATGCATACAAAAATACACATAGTGTGAAAATAATCATTAGATATGGGAATCCATTTTATATTAGATAAGGAACCTTTGAAACTAACTTATTTTGAGCAATATTTTATTTATATGTTAGGATCCAAGGTAGGTAATTGCCAAAACTCTTAACAATTATGGAAACAAGACCAAAACTAGGTATAGGCATCAAGCCTACAAACATCATACCATATTTTTGAATGCACATGATGAATATGAAGTCTATGAAATTTTATTATGAATAAAAAATTATCCTATCATTACTCGAAAGGATACTAAGGAAATAGACTAAGATTAGAAGGATCCTAAAGAAGAGAAAGACACAGCTATAATGATAAATCAACAAATAAGGGATAATACCTTCATAGGTCCAAGACCACTAACTGATACTCCTATACACCTATTAACAAATATGGGGACACCCTTGATTCCTAGGATACCCACAAGGCCTTCGTCATAGGCCTTTAAGGTCCAACCAATAGAATTAACTCGGGTAAGCACTCCTCTTACTCATCCAACAAGGCCTACTACTGCCGCTCCTTCTAATTTAGTTAATTATAAGAAGGAAATAAGGGATCTTATGGCCACTTTATAAGATTTGAGTGTTTAAAAGTGTAGGAAAGACCACTAAACTATATAAATGTGAAATTAAGTCCTTTGTATACCAAGATTGAAGAAGATCATAAAAAGGTGGATGGCCTAGTAGAGTTGACCAAGCTTGATGGTCTTGAATAGGATATAATGTCAGAGTAGATCGAAGAACATCTTCTTAGCCATCCACTTCCCTCTCCATATTTTGATGATTCATAAAGTATAAAAGTAGAAAGCACATGGCCTATTATTACTTTATAATGTATTAGGGAAAACACTCCTAAGGAAAACCCTTCCATTGTTGTTGTTTTGATAATGATTGATACAAGCCCCTATAGGTGGTATTACTATTGATGTTTAAACAACTATAGAATCAATTTAAATTTATGATATAGTTTATCCTACTACAATAGGTCTAGGGACAAGTGATATAATTGATAAAGTTCTAAAAAAGGCAAGTCCTAAAGTTTCACATTCTTTAGTTTATTCTATTCTCAGTATCACTAACACCACTAGAGATTCTAATCCACAATTTTAAAAGAAAAATAACCCAAGATGCATTGATTCATCTTTGGATTTACACTACTAAACAAGAATCCATAAGAAATAATGTACATCTTCATCTGTTTTTCTTATCGATCCAATGAAAACCAAACCTTTTATGTAGTTTGAGGTTTGCATTACACATACCACAATTTTTTTAGTCATTAAGTCCATAAATTCAATAAAGTATATTATTATGAGTACTCAGTAAATCAAATTTATAGGTTGGATAAATAATTTTCCTACTTTTATTAAACCCATTTCAACCTACACTACATCATCCATGGCTAACATTCCATCCTTAGTATTGATGTGATGCATGTTGGCCATTTTGTCCCACATATGAAGCTCGTGCATGTTTTGATGAAGTAGTGGATTGAAGGCTTAGAAATGGGTCCAAAACTGCGAATGGAGAAGATTAGATAATGTTTTCATGGTGTAGAATAGTTGAAGGAGCAGGTTCAAAGAATCCTAAGTTTTACTTAGGAAATATTTTAGCTTTTAGCTTAGTATAACATTTAGAATTCCTTTGGAGGGAGTGTTTCCCACAAAACCTGTAGTAAAGTAAAATTCTAATTCTTTAGAGCATTTAGTCCCACTCCTTTTTGGCTAACTAATTACTTTTGGGACTCTATTTCACTAAGTGTTTTAATTTTTTTGAGGATATTGTTCAGGTTAAGTGTTGGAATTTTCTCAAATATTTTATCCAAAATAAAAGTTCTGAGGACTTATTGTTCTGGGGAAAGTGTTTGTACACAAATCTTAAAAGGTATTTCAATCAAACAAAAGGCCCAAAAAAAAATACTGGAGGGTATCTGACATTAGCATAGTGTCCCAAATACAATATCTGAAGGGCACTTTTCAAAAGCTCAAAGGGTCAATTTCTCGAGAAAGTGTCATCTTTAATTTTTCCAAAGGGTCTTTTCTCAAGAAAATGGTTTAAAAGTAAAGTTTCGAAGGGAAATTCTAAGGGAAAGGGGGATATATTTCAAAAAGAGGTCTAAGACACATTTCTTATTGAGCTTTTATCCTAAAGCAATAGACCCACATGAATTTATTTTAGAGAAATTATCAGAGATAGAGACCCCAAAAGAATTACTCAAGATAAGGAAGTGGCAAACAAGATTCTTTAGGAGAAAATGGTCATAAAAAATCCTGCAAGAATTGTATTTTAAAAGGCCTAAAATAAATACTTTTAAAGAAATACCACATGATTTTGACCAAGATAGTCTCACAAACATCATTTACATTCTCATGGACATTATTTGATGGTCCTTGGACCATCAATTTAAATTCCCTAGAAATAGCCATTTGCATTCAAAAACTGTCAAAAGGGTCCCCAATCGAGTGTAAGCTTAATGAGTGTCCAAATCTTGGGTGCCTATATTAAATATCATGGTAAGTGGGTAAAGGTAGGGTAATGGGCCTAGTTTAGATCAATAGCATGTGTTCAATCATGGATTTAAGATTGATGGTGAGTGTAAGCCAAAATGGTTAGTGAATCTCAAGGGTGAATTTCTACATGACAAGTTTTAGGGATGCATTCAACTAGCATGAGATCGATGATCTAAAAACCTTCATACCAATCTTGATCCAATGGAGCGCAATGATGTCAAATTATCAAAATTAGATCTAATTGAACATGCAAGTGATAAGTGTCACATTCATGGAGCTTGTCAAATAGAGATCTAATGAATGTATGCTTGCCAAAGTTAATGATCAAGCTTGTTAGAAGATCTACAGGTGTGTGGTTGATCAATCCATGATGATTAGATGGTGTGAGAGGGAATCAATAGATCAATATGCTGAGTCAGACTATCAGTGCCTAATGAGCAAAGGACAAGCCCAAAATTTTTGATGGAAGTCAAAAAATCTAGTTTTCAACTTGAGCAAGGTAAATGCAAATAAATTGAGACTAAAATATGATCTGGGTGGGATCAAGATGAATATTTTGATCATAGGGTCACCATTAAAGCTAAAAAGAAGCATGATAGGTATTTAAAACCAAATATAGACAAAAGTTGATAATTTATCAATGAAAAAAGGGATCAGACATTGATTAGAGCATCATCAACATGAAGACTATAGGAAAACCAATAATTTGGATTAGATTTCCTCTATAGTAGGCCCAAGTTCACATTTCAAAATAGAGTTAGATTTTAACATTTATGGAGGAGCATCTTGAGCCATACTCTTGACATATAGCCGCTAAAATTAGACATGAGCATGGCCCTATTAGGTACATAAGTATGAGGATTCCATCCTCATAGTCCTAGTGTCATTAATATAGAGTAGCTTAAGGAGGCTACAAAAATATAAATCATTATGACCCCCTTTCCATTCTCCCATGCATGTCCCCATCTCTTTCTCTCCTATTCTATTAGATAAAATAAGGGAAAAAAACAAAAATGAAAGTCATAAAAAAGGGGAAATGGATTTTAAAATAAAAAAGAAATACTTATTAGGAATGAAAGAGAAAACTTAAAAAAATGCTATCTTTTTGAAAAAAGAGATATATATATTCATGAAAAGGGATAAAAGGAGAAAGGAGTGTGGTGACATGAAAATATCTCATGCAAATATATACTATTACACTAAATTATACTATTACACTAAATATCATTCCTTGTATACTCATGATAGTATATGTATGTGTGTGTGTGCGCATGCACATATGTGCATGTAAGTTTCTTGTGTATATGTAAATTTTATTAAAAATATAGTATATCATCTTCAATCACATGGAATGTAAATAATTAAATATCTAATTTTTTTATTAGTGTATATCAATTCAATGAATCACAATCTAAGCTTGGCAAACATATTGAAACTTGTAATATTTATATATTAGTTACTTAAAAATTGATATTTTTTAACCCATAATGTTATGGTTGTGTTGTATTATTATCTTAGATTTACAAAATACTTTAATCTTATCTCATTATTCACATTCAAGATATTATTGTAGACAAATTATCACGAATAGTATGATTACTATTGTTTTTGGCTCTTGAAAATTCTCAATTTTTAAATATCTCATTTAGGTCCATTTAAAAATATTTATGGCTCAAGACATATTAAAATAACACTTTCAAGTGATCCTAAATACTTAACCCTAAATATTAATGAATGTGTTAAAATATTTCCATCCCATTGAAACCCTATGCCATTATGTTGTATTTTTACTTACCATCTATTAATGTGTTTTTAAATGGCAGGACTTGATGAAATATATAACCTGGATTCTCACTCTCATTGAACACAATGTGGGGAGAGTCATTATTTATATTAATGTAATTAATACTAATAATAAGACAATCAATTGGGTGTGTTTCATGGTTCATTAAAACATTTTTATATTTAATTTTTATACCATATGAAAAATGTATTTATAATTTGATTTATTAGTGTGACTTGGTGAATCTACTTATGTAGTCATGTTATTTATTATTATTATTAATTTAATTTGATTTTCTTCTACACTATTTTGTACATAATGCTTCAAATATATGCAAATACTTGTTAAATTTCTATAGAATTTATGATAGTCACAAAATTTGCCATTGTCATAAAATATAGGTAAGGATTGATAAGGATCTAACTTCCTTATTATAGGTAAGGTAAGCATATTTCACTCAAACAAATTAATTAATATTTATCCTAGGAACTCATTTAACTTCATAAGGTTTATATGCCCTATTTTTGAGTGAAGATGAGCCTTTGATTGGTTTACCAATGACAATAAATTTATTTCTATAATATTTTTTCATTAGAAATATAATCTTGTCTTATTTTGAAATTTATAAGAATTGTAATAATACAAAAGAATATTTTCATCTAAGATATGGATATGACATTATTATTCTTCCCAACACTCTCCATCTTCAAAATATTAGATGAAAATTGGTTTTGGCTTTTAAAGTTTTATGTTCTTCAAATAAGACTAAATTCAAGTAGTTATTCATTATCTTAAGTTTAAGTTGAAATGGACATTGTTATTTGAATTATTCTTATGGATCTTTTTAACATTTTAAATCTAGGTTTTTATCAAAATCAATTTTTTATTTTATTATACTAATGGAGCAAATAGGTGTTTGTCAAAGGTTGTTTTATATTTTCTAGGCTATATTAAAATTATGGGTCAACATTGATTTTACCGAATGTCTTTTTTTCATTTAAAAGTCATCAAACCAAAGAGTGGTGAAGTACTGTCTATGTTCAAATAAAGTCAAGAGGTCGAGATCATGCTGCACATATCTATCTAGCTTCCTCATGAATAAATCATAAAAGTTTTAAGACTATTATTAGTCGAATGAGTGAAACTCATCCACGTGTCTTAATCTCCTCTATCTTTAGAATATACAAAAAATTTGTAAGTCTATTTCTCATTTGAGAACTCAAACAAGAAATATTTGTCTACATGTCATCATCCTACCTGCTTGCAAATTATATAAAAAATAAATAAATGACAAGGCTTCCTAATTGTCTCAATTCATGAAAATTTTCCATGCATTGCAATATCACTTACTTGTTCCCTACATAGTAAATGACTAACTCATAGATCCTCCCCCCCCCCCCCCCCCGCCAAACAATTAGACAAACAAGATTTATCCCAATATCTACATCTCTCTCCCTCTTGAAAAATAGGCACAAGCACATATTTTAAGGTTTGAAAATCATTTGAATAAGTGGGGGTTATCCACACATCACCATCCCACTCATCCACATCTTTTACATTGTGACATGTATTATAAATCTTAATGATCACATGCATAAGGGATGTAAATCCACTTTTCATTATTTCTCTTATATATAATGATTAAAAGCATTAAACCTTGGTGACCATATAGATAAGTGAGAGTCATCCATGTTTCATCATCGTACTCATTTGTGCCTTCACATAGTGACACAAGTTACAAATTTAATTGCCTAAGTGGATAAGTGAGATGGAGTCACATGTTTTTAGCTCACTAGGTTACAATAAAAAACCAAGGAGATAGAGATCAAATTTAAGAGACTAAATACTAAAATTTCATGTGTCATATCCAAGACAACCAAATATAAATAAGGGAATACAAGTTATGGGGATGAGATATAATGAAATGTGTCATAATAGATGACTCATAAAGGTGACTAAACATTAAAAGGCCACATGGAAAAAATCTCATGAAATCTAACATCATAAAATCAAATTAAAAATAGAATAAACATGTGATAAAGCCATTATATAAAACTAATTCCAATCAAGGGTGGATTTGGGCAATGGATATTTAAACCCAGAAAAATCCACTACAAACTCATTCCTAGAAGGCAAAAATAAATTATATGTTATACCTACCATATTTACGAATTAATATCGGAGATCTCTAATGACTAAAGCTTGTAAATTTATGTATAATTATACATAGAAAACTAATGGATATTTATAATGAAATACCTACTCCTTCCATGTTCAATTTTAATGGTAGCATTGAATATACATACATTGTATTAAATTTAGCTACATTTGACAACCAAAATTATACAATGATATGAATAGAAGTAGATGTAGCAGATCCATATGGGTTTGATAACCACTTATCTCTACAAACTTAGGACTATATCGATAACCTCTTGTAAATTAAGTGGGACTACATAATATGGCTGCCAAACTAGAGGTACTTCCTTGCATAGATTCCATATTTAATTTATTTTTCACTAGTGAATATTCTATCAACATTCTTCACCAATTGTAACATATATATCTTTCAAATATTTTAATAAGTAATATCATCTTATAGTACCAGACATGACCTAAAATCAGTTACCTATAAATTCTTGGTTGATATATAAATATTTTAGGGACACAATGAAGACATGGGCAACATGCTCAAATAAGTTTTTATTAGGATCCCAGATTAACACACTCCAATTATTTGATTAAACTTGGAATTTAAATTGTTATAGACCTATTGAGTAGGTTGTATAGATTTCCTAACATTAATTACATTAAGTAAATTTGTGTCCCCCTTATAGACATTATTATTGATACTAAAAGGATGTTTGCTCTGGGGGGAATCATTAGTTTCAATCTCAAACACTAAATGGGATTAGAAAATAATAGGTAAAATGGAATTTTTTATATTATTTTTTATCTATTATATGATGACTAATAAAATCACTCCTCTCTAAAAATAGCTATGGGAGCCTTCAATCTAATATGCCAAGAATCAGATATATGATTACCACATCATCTTCTATATATAAAAATAGAATCAAATGATAAAATGTATCTTCAATCCTACAATATGCATCACTATAAGCAGCTAGCCTATACCTAGGTTATCAGACCAAATAAAAATCTCAATTTAGAATATGGGAGATTATTTGTTTTATCCTGAACACATAGTAATCAAAATTAAATGCATATTTAAATCACATTTTCTATTACCTCACAATGTCAGAGACAAGTTGTTTGAACAAAAGATAACCACCTATTTATCAAATAGTTTAGAGCATAATTTGAAATTAGCTAGTCTAGGGGTTATCCATAAAACCCATGTCATAAAAGGCATACAAAAATACACATAGTGTGAAAATAATCATTAGATATGGGAATCAATTTTAGATTAAATAAGGAACCTTTGAAACTAACTTATTTTGAGCAATATTTTATTTATATGTTAGGATCCAAGGTATGTAATTGCCAAAACTCTTAACAATTATGGAAATAGGACCAAAACTAGGTATAGGCATCAAGCCTACAAACATCATACCATATTTTTGAATGCACATGATGAATATGAAGTCTATGAAATTTGTATTATGAATACAACATTATCCTAGCATTACTCGAAAGGATACTAAGGAAATAGACTAAGATGAGGAGGATCCTAAAGAAGAAAAAGACACACCTATAATGATAAATCAACAAATAAGGGATAATACCTTCATAGGTCCAAGACCAATAACTGATACTCCTATACACCTATTAACAAATATGGGGACACCCTTGATTCCTAGGATACCCACAAGGCCTTCGTCATAGGCTTTTAAGGTCCAACCAATAGAATTAACTCGGGTAAGCACTCCTCTTACTCATCCAACAAGACCTACTACTACTACTCCTAATTTAGTTAATTATAAGAAGGAACTAAGGGATCTTATGGCCACTTTATAAGATTTGAGTGCTAATAAACTGGAGGAAAGACCACTAGACTATATAAATGTGAAATTAAGTCCTTTTTATACCAAGATTGAGGAAGATCCTAAAAAGGGGGATGACCTAGTAGAGTTGACCAAGCTTGATGGTGTTGAATAGGATATAATGTTAGAGTAGATCAAAGATTATCTTCCTATCCATCCACTTCCCTCTCCATATTTGGATGATTCATAAAGTATAAAAGTAGAAAGCACATGGCCTATTATTACTTTATAATGTATTAGGGAAAACACTCCTAAAGAAAACCCTTCCATTGTTGTTGTTTTGATAATGATTGATACTAGCCCCTATGGGTGGTATTACTATTGATGTTTAAACAACTATAGAATCAATTTAAATTTAGGATATAGTTGCTCCTACTAGAATAGGTCTAGGTACAAGTGATATAATTGATAAAGTTCTAAAAAATGTAAGTCCTAAAGTTTCACATTCTTTAGTTTATTCTACTCTTAGTATCACTAACACAACTAGAGATTCTAATGCACAATTTTAAAATAAAAACAACCCAAGATGCATTGATTCATCTTTGGATTTACACTAATAAACAAGAATCCATAAGAACTAATGAACATCTTCATATCTTTTTTTTACCCATCCGATGAAAACCAAACCTTTTACTTAGTTTGAGGTGTGCATTACACATACCATAATTTTTTTAGTCATTAGTTCCATAGATTCAACAAAGTATATTATTATGAGTACTTAGTAAATCAAAATTATAGTTTGGATAAATAAATTGCCTACTTTTATTAAACCCATTGCATCCTACACTACATCATCAATGGCTAACATTCCATCCTTAGTATTAATGTGATGCATGTTGGCCATTTTATCCCACATATGAAGCTCGTGCATGGTTTGATGAAGTAGTGGATTGAAGGCATAGAAATGGGTCCAAAATTGTGAATGGAGAAGATTAGAGAAGGTTTTCATGTTGTAGAATAGTTGAAGGAGCAGGTTCAGAGAATCCTAAGTTTTACTTAGGAAATATGTTATCTTTTAGCTAAGTATAACATTTATAATTCCATTGGAGGGAGCGTTTCCCACAAAACCTGTAGTAAAGTACAAGTCTAATTCTTTAGAGCATTTAGTCCCACTCTTTTTTGGCTAACTACTTATTATTTTTGGGACTCTATTTCACTAAGTGTTTTAATTTTTTTGAGGATTTTGTTCAGGTTAAGTGTTGGAATTTTTCTCAGATATTTTATCCAAAATAAAAGTTCTAAGGACTTATTCTTCTGCAGAAAGTGTTTTTACATAAATCTTGAAAGGTATTTCAATCAGACAAAAGGCCCAAACAAAAATATTTAAGGGTATCTGACGTCATCAAAGTGTCCCAAATAGAATATCTGAAGGGCACTTTTCAATTGCTCAAAGGGTTAGTTTCTCGAGAAAGTGTCATCTTTAATTTTTCCAAGGGGTCTTTTCTCAGGAAAATGGTTTGAAAGTAGAGTTTCGAAGGGAACTTCTAAGGGCAAGGGGGATATATTTCAAAAAGAGGTCGAAGACACATTTCTTTTGGAGCTTTTATCCTGAAGCAATAGACCAATAGGAATTTATTTTACAAAAATTATCAGAGATAGAGACCCCAAAATAATTACTCAAGATAAGGAAGTGGCAAACAAGATTCTTTAAGAGAAAATGGTTGGAAAAAAGCCTGCAAGAATTGTATTTTAAAAGGCCTAAAATAAATACTTCCAAAGAAATACCATAGGATTTGGACCAAGATAGTCTCACAAACATCATTGACATTCTCATGGACATTATTTGATGGTCTTGGGACCATCAATTTAAATTCCCTTGAAATAGCCATTTGCATTCAAAAATTGTCAAAAGGGTCCTCAAACGAGCATAAGCTTAATGAGTGTCCAAATCTTGGGTGCCTATATTAAATATAATGGTGAGTGGTTAAAGTTAGGATAATGTACCTAGTTTAGATCAATGACATGTGTTCAATCATGGATTTAAGATTGATGGTGAGTGTAAGTCAAAATGGTTAGTGAATCTCAAGGGTGAATTTATACAAGACAAGTTTTAGGGATGTATTCAAATAGCATGAGATCGATGATCTGAAAGCCTTCATACCAATCTTGATCCAATGGAGCACAATGATGTCAAATTATCAAAAGTAGATCTAATTGAACATGCAAGTGATAAGTGTCACATTCATGGAGCTTGTCAAATAGAGACTTAATGAATGTAAGCTTGCCAAAGTTAATGATCAAGCTTGTTAGAAGATATAAAGGTGTGTGGTTTATCAATCCATGATGATTAGATGGTGTGAGATGGAATCAATAGATCAATATGCTGAATTAGACTATCAGTGGCTAATGAGCAAAGGGCAAGCCCAAAATTTTTGATGGAAGTCAAAAAGCTAGTTTTCAACTTGAGCAAGGTAAATGTAAAGAAATTGAGACTAAAATATGATCTAGGTGGGACCAAGATGAATATTTTAATCATAGGGTCACCATTAAAGCTAAATAGAAGCATGATAGGTCTTTAAAACCAAATATAAACAAAAGGTGGTAATTTATCAATGAAAAAAGGGATCAGACATTGAGCAGAGCATCATCAACATAAAGACTATAGGAAAACCAATAATTTGGATTAGTTTTCCTCTATAGTAGACCCAAGTTCACATTTCAAAATAGAGGTAGATATTTAAATTTATAAAGGAACATCTTGAGCCATACTCTTGACATATAGCCGCTAAAAGTAGACATGAGCATGTCCCTATCAGGTACATAAGTATGAGGATTCCATCCTCATAGTCCTTTTGTCATTAATATAGAGTAGCTTGAGGAGGCTACAAAAATATCAATCATTATGACCCCCTTTCCATTCTCCCATGCATGTCCCCATCTCTTTCTCTCCTATTTATATATATATATATATATATATATATATATATATATATATATATATATATATCTCTGTGTGTGTGTGTGTGTGTGTGTGTGTGTGTGTGTGTGTGTGTGTGTGTGTGTGTGTGTGTGTTTGTGTTTTTGAGCCAAAAGATGAATCTCTATTAGTATTTTCTCTACTCCCTCTCTTGGGCATGACCAAATTATGCCAAGATAGAGCTTATAACCTCTTGATATGAATAGAAGGGTATGTTTTAGATTCCATTGTTGTAGTATAGAGTGTACATGTCAAATTTGTTTATATGGTAGAATTTTCTCCCTCATCAAATTATGATCTCACCTAGTTACTAGTTCATCTTATTATGAAGGTCATGTTTATTGTTCTACATCTCTTGATTAAAGCATGCATGTGGATACTATGACTAATTAATGTCTTACTTTAAAATCAGCTTAGATCATTTTGTGAACCTCCTCATAAAACACTAATGTATGATAGATATTTGGGATGTTATATCTAGTCATTTTATTGTTTCATTAGTGTTCTAAGAGTTGAGCAGGGTAGCTCAACCCATACTTTAGGTGCATCATTGATGTTAGCTTAGGTTTCCCTTTCATGTTTTTCTATCTCCCTCTCTCTCCCTTTTCCCTAGTCATTAGTAGGTTCTAGTAGTGGAAAGGAGCTAAATGATGCATCAAAAGATCTAACCTCATTAAAAAACCTAGAGGTTTGACCCCATTATAGGATACCCATAGCCTGGGGTCATTTCAATGTTGGACTAGAGTTTGAGTAAAAAGGCCTAAACAATCTCCTTGTATAGCTAGGGTGTAATTTTAGTTTATATCAATTTTGGCATGCCTAGTGGCATCAAGGCCAAAAGAGTGGGAAGATATTGGTGTGTCTTTCCTCTAATCATCTTTTAGAAACAAGCAATTTAGCACCAATGGTGACTCCAAATCAAAGCTTCTGGTTATGAGCAGACCAGGTTTGTCTCAATGATGTTTCTAATCATTTTTTTGAATCTCAATTGATATATGAGGTTAATATGAAAAACTATGGTTGTTACTCATATTATCCATCCCCTTATTAGCCTTCCCAATATGATCATCATGATCCATATGAGTCTTATTAGCCTTATCAAAGCTATAAGGAGCCTTGTCAAGTTTTAATGATCCTTATCATTAAAGGTATTACCCTGATCCTTATTATGGATAGCAAGCCCATCATAATAATAATCCTCATCAACCCTATCATGACCCATCGCACTAAATTAAACTTTGATAAACCTTGAAAAACATGCACTAGAATTGGGCTCATAGAGATGTTATGGCCAAAATGTCCCTATTCACCTGATTCATCATGTGAGGGAGTCACTGTAGAAAATAAAAGAATAGTGGACAGTAGTTGAGAGATAAAATTGGATAAATCTCACAAGTGATACAATCAATGTGGGGGTTACATTTAGAGCATTGAGGACAAGCTAAAAGCCCTTGAAGAATAACAGGCCCAACCTCACCAACCTTTTGTGCTTACATATACACCACCTCAACCTTAGTATGTGCCACCCATCTATCCTCAAGAAACCATTCCAAGTGCTCCTTTGAGTATGCCAAGTTCTTCATATGTTCATTAGACCTTTCCATCTTAGGGATCTATCTAAAAGAACTACCAAAGAAAGGAGATGATTGTGGAATACCCTGATGTTAAGGTTCAAGATTCTATCCTTCCTCAAAAACCCCTTATGAAGTCCTTAAAGATTCCAAGATGGAATAAAGTGGTGGAATCATGGGGTGGGAAAAGTGAATAAAATATACATTTTAAGGTCTAAAATAAAGGAGGATCTAAACCCATACAAGCATCTCTCATACCTCCTCAAGAAAATTCTTATGTTCCCTATATTCATGAAGCTACCAACTACCTTAGAGAGAAAATATTCCAAGAGAATATTGATAAGTAGATCAAAGAGTTAGAGCTGAGGACAAGGAAAGAGGAGGAGAACTAGAAACAAAATATTAGATTAGAACTTCAGTCTTTCCCATCTTGGAACCAAGTCATGCAGTCAAGAAAATCTAAGGCCATTTAACGCTAATCCCTCCCTCCTCAAGAATATAGGTAATTTCCACCTTTGAAATCCATTCAATGTAGTAGGCATAAGGAGGAAGTGGAGATCATGAAGGTCAAACAAGAAGCTATGCAGCCTTCATGCCTTCTAAAAACCTCAAAGATGTTCCTTCATGGAGAGCCATTCAAGTGGTCAAGAAAAGGAGTGAGTGCAATATGGAGATGATATCCAATAGGAGGAAGTCTTAGATATACATCAAGAGGTTATTTTTCAAGAACCTCTTGATCACATATCTGTTATCCGAGGTCAAAATTTTTCTCAAGATCTTGTGGTAGTTGATATGGATCAAGTGTAGGCTCATATTTATTTAGAAAGTAGACAAGATGATAATTCACATAAAACCATTGCTGAGGTAAATAACATTCCTAAAGAAGATGACCATTGGTAGAAACTATACCATGATTTCATGAGTGAGATTGATGAGCTCAAGATGGCAGATTTGGATGATGAGATAGTGTAGCAGGTGGAGTCTTTTGAGGATTTCATCAATGCTTTGAAGCATGAGGAACACCAAATTGATGACCTCATGCATCAAGAAAAGAAGGTTGAAGAAGTGGTGGTTCTAGATGATAAGGAGGACAAAGATGATTTGCATATGTAAATTAAGATTTTTCAAAAACTTGAAGATCTTGGTCAAGTTGAGGATCAAATGCTTGAGAAGGTAAAAAAAGAATTTCCCATGGATAAAAATGATCAAGATTGGATAGAATATGTAGAACTCCTTGATGCACATGAGGAACTTGAATCAAATATGAAACCTAATCTTATTTAGGATGCCATAGAAATCAAATAGGTATGCCTTATTGAACCACCATTGGAGGTCATAGATGAGGAGCCATATGAAAAGGTTGAGGCTATGTGGATGCATGTAGCTGATCTATTTGGAGCTACTTGGTTATTATTTAACATCATGCTAAGGAAGTTAATAGTTACAATAAAGAAAAGGTAGACATCAAGACCAAGAGTCAAGGAGCTTCATGCCTCATTCAATTCCTCATCCAATGAGGCAATTTAATTGTCAAACTTTCCTTTTGATCCATGAGGAAAGGTACACATAGTTTTTTACGTTGTATTCATTAGATTAATGTTTTTCAAATTCCTCTAAGTTTTGTCTATGGCACTTTCTTTATTGTCCCTATTTTAGGTTAGTTTCCATTCAATAAGTGCTTTAGGTACTCTATTTTATTTTGTTCTTTTTTGGTCCTTGTATTTTTTTTAAAGAGGTTATAATGGGATTGATAGTCAATATGTTAGATCCAAAAAAGAGACTCCATGCCCAATGGACTGGACTAGGAACATGGTCTAGGTTCTTTTGCATACATAGGCATACAACCCCTGTTAGTCATCAAAGATGTTGGCCATTTTGGACCACATATTAATCTATTGCATGGTTTGATGAAGCAGTGGATCAAAGGCTTAGAAATGGGTCCAACATGGAAAATGGAGAAGATCAGAGAAGGTTTTCATGTTTCAAAATAGTTGAAGGAGCAGGTTCAAAGAACCCTGAGTTTTACTTAGGAAATATTTTAGCTTTTGGCTAAGTATAGAATTCAAAATTCCTTTAGAGGGAATGTTCCCCAAAAATCTCATAGTAAAGTACAAGTCTAGTTCTTTTAGGGGTTTTGTCCCACTCTTTTTTGGCTAACTGTTTATTCCTTTCAGGACTCTATTTCACTAAGTGTTTTATTTCTTTCAGGGATTTTATTTGGGTTAAGTGTTGGAATTTTATTGGACATTTTTTCCAAAATAAAAGTTTTGAGGACTTATTATTCTAGGGAAAGTGTTTGTGCATAAGGCTCAAAAAGTATTTCAATTGGAAAAACGGCCTGAAAAAAATCTTGAAGGGTATCTGACATCAGCAAAGTGTCCCAAACAAAATATCTGAAGGGCACTTTTAAAAATATCAAAGGGCTAGTTTCTCAAGAAAGTTTCCTCTTCAATTTTCCTGAAGGGTCTCTTCTTAGTAAAATGGTCCAAAATCAAAGTTCTAAAGGGAACTTCCAAGGGCAAGGGGCTAAATTTCAAAAAGAGGCCGAAAGCACATTTCTTTCAGAGATTTTATCCTAAAGCAATAGACCCACAAGCATTTCTTTTAGAGAAATTATCAGAGATAGAGACCCTAAAATAATTACTCATGTCAAGGACATGGAAAATGGGATTATTTTGGAGAAAGCAGTCGGAGAAAAGCCCAAAATAATTATCTTTCAAAAGGCCCAAAATAAATACTTCCAAAGAAATAGCCATAGGATTTATGACCAAGATAGTTTTCAAAAAGTCATTAACATTCTCTCAAATTTTATTTGATGATCATGGGCCCATTAATTTTAATCCCCTAGAAATAGTCATTTACATTAAAAAACCATCAAAAGGGTCCCCAACTGAGTACAATCTTGACAAGTGTCCAAATCTTGGGTGCCTAGATTGAATCTAATGGTGAGTGGGTAAAGACAAGATAATGGGCCCAGGTCAAATCAATGGTGCACATTTAATCACAGATTCAAGATCGATGGTAAGCATAAGTCAAAATGGTCATTAAATCTCAAGGTAAAATGCCTACATGATAAGTGTTACAGATGCATTCAACTAAAATAAGATCGATGATTTATGGGCCTTTATACCAATCTTCATCCAACAGAGTGAAATAAAGTCAAATTGTCAAAATGAAATCTGAGTGAGTGTGTAAGTGATAAATGTCCCATTCACAGAGCTTGTCAGATAGAGACCCAATGAGCATAATATTTTTGGAGTTAATGAAATATTTTTAGAAGATATGATGGTACATGGGTGATCATGCCATAAAGATTGGATGGTGAAAGACGGAGTTGATAGGTCAATAGGTTGAGTCAGATAGTTAGTGGCCAATGAGTAAAGGGAAAGCCCAAGACTTTCAATAGAAGTTGATAAAACTAGTTTTCAACCTAAGCAAGGTAAATTCAAAGAAATCAAGACCAAAATATGATATAGGTGGGACCAAGATAAATATTTTGAGCCCAAAGTCACCATTAAAGCTTAGTAGAAGCATGATAAGTCTTTTAGACCTAATATAGACAAAAGGAGGTAATTTGTCAATGAAAAAAGGGACCAAACATTGAGCAAATAGTCATCGACATAAAGACTATAGGAAAACTAATCATTTGGATTAGTTTTCCTCTATAGTAGGCCCAAGCTCACATTTCAAAATAGAGGTAGATATTTGAATTTATGGAGGAGCATCCTAAGCCATACTCTCAAAATACAAACACTAAAAGTAGACATGAACATGGCCCTATTACGTACATAAGTATGGGAATTCCATCCTTACAGTCCCAGTGCCATAAATACATAAGAGCTCAAGGAGGTTAAAAAAATAGTGGTCATTATGATCCCCTCTCCATTATGCCATGCATGTACCCATCTCTTTCTCTCCCATTATACTATATACATAGTTTTTTGAGCCAAAAAATAGATCTCTCTCAGTATTTTCTCTACTCCCTCTCTTAGGCATGACCAAATTCTACCAAAACAGAGCTTATAACCTCTTGATATGAATAGAAGGTAGTGTTTTAGATTCCATTGTTCTAGTATAGGGTGTACATGTCAAATATGCATATGTGGTAGAGGTTTTTCTCTCATCAAATTATGATCTCACCTAGTTACTAGTTCATCTTGTTATGTAGGTCATGTTTAGTATTCTACATCTCTTGATTGAAGTCTACATGTGGATGATGTGACTAGTTAGTGTCTTACTTTAGACCTCTCCCTTCATTTCGCTCAACTTAGATCATTTGGTGAACCTCCTCATTAATCACTGATGTATGACAAACATTTTAGATCATAGATCTATTATTTTTATTATTTCATTAGTGTTCTAAGATACGAGTAGGGTAAATCAACCCATAATTTAGGTTCATTACCATTATTAGCTTAGGTTTCCCTTTCATGTTTCTCTCTCTCTCTCTCTCTCCCTATTTACTGGTCATTAGTAGGTTTTAGTAGTGGGAAGGAGTGAAATGGTACATTCGAGGAGCTAGCCTCATTAAAAATTATAGAGGTCTGACCCCATTATAGGATACCCACAGCTTGGGGTCATTCCAATATTGGACTAGAGTTTGAGTGAGGAGGCCTGAACAATCTCATTACTTAGCTAGCATGAAATTTTAATCTATATCAATGCCTAGGCAGTCCTCCATCTTCTACTTAATCATCTCCAACCCAAGATATTGAGTAAACCCTAATGGTGTATCATACATGGATACAATAGTTATAATAATAGGAATATATGAAGTGGGACTTAATTATCACTCAATATCCTAAAGTTACCATGTAATTTTCCAAAGCCAAAAATACATTCAAGATAGTGAGGAAGAAGATAGTGACGTTTGAGGGTAAGCCTATTGAACTTGAAAAGTAAGAGAAATAATTTTCATTAATGAATAAAAGGAAGATAAAACCTAGAAACATGGACGAGTATGAAGAGGATCATATCACAATGGTTGATGAAAATAAAGGAGTGATCAAATAAATGTTTAGGGGATTAAAATAGTCTCAAAACAGGCTAAAAGAGTAGAATGTAATTTAGAGCCCTAGATATATAATTGATAATGTACAAATATATACTAATACTTTGTACCACATCTTAGGATCCATCAGATCAATAAGAGAATATTATCAACCATTATGGTGGGATGTTGTAAAATTTTATGAATCCATTAAACAATGGGATACCAAATTGATCTTCATTGACAAAATAACTCAACTAAATGCATACCAACACTTCAATTTGTTACTAGCACCTGATGTCACTCTAGATCATAATCCCTTGAGTACCAAGTGGGATTATTTGGTAGAATGACATCATTACATGCAAGGGTTGGTCTAAAAAAATTTCAAATAAATAACATAGTATTATTTAATTTCTTAGGCATATGAGGATCACATGTGTATATACACCATAGGGTTATATAGTCACCAACACCTTTTTGAGAGTTTATTACATATTTCATCTAATAGATTTAAAGCAAAAGTCGAGAACACTACTTATAAAACCAATGAACAGATGGTGTGATTGATTACATATTATAGATATAAGGTGGACCAAACAATAACAATGAATGCCTCTTTTAGATCTTCTATGGCCATACATAAGATGTTGGATCAAATTCTAATATTATTCAAAACATTTATCATTATTTTTTAGACTATTGAGCTATATTTTTTAATGAGTACGGGTGAATACAAAGGGTTTTAGGGAAAAGGCAAATTGCCCACTTGAACATGAGCATATACATATCAATATCAACCTTTGACACATCTATCTATGTTTCCTGGATACACTATAGTGTATACTTTTATAGGACAAGTGCACGCTACCTTTCCAATTACTATGCCTTTAGTTCCACCTTCAAAATTGGTTTTCAAATTAATTAAGATGCTAATGATAATTATAATGCATGTTACTTTAATGGGATATTCCATAGTGACAAATTAGTTCTTTGATTCAAGATGAATTGATAGTTCCAACTAAGACTTTATGTGAGTCTTCATCTATTTTTATTATTTGTTATGAGTTATTTTTTATGAAAGATATTTTGTGTATGAATAAGGATTATATTTAATATATTGTAATAATGAAAACATTGCATGCTTTTTTGACATAGTACTAATTTATATGTTGTAAAATTAGACTGAGATTTGAGGATGAGGAGTCCCTATCCCAAGCTATAAATATATATATTTGTTCCTCATTCTTAAGGGAGGATAATTTCTTTGATTTATATGAGCAAGGAAAGTTTTCTCATAGTATGTAAGTTTGTCTAAATGTGTTTTCTCTTCCAAAATTATGTGTTTCACTAAAGAGTTTCCAATAAGTTGATAGTTCTATATTAGGCCAAGTGTAGGTTTTCTATAGCAATTAGATTTAAATTTCTATTAGTCTTATTGGTTATTTGATTATAAATCATATTTACAATTTTTTTTTGATATAGAATATGCTTAATAATTTGTTACCAAAAACATCTCTAATTATAATCATTGAATCTAACTGTTATTATTTCCTTAGACTCATCACTATGTGTTTGTGTGTGTTCTAAGATTTAAGCAAACCCATAAAAGATATCTTTTTACATGTGTTTGGACTAGTGTAGGGAGTCAAATTGGAAGGGTTTAATCTCTAGTCAGATCATATAGACCTTTCTTTTATGCCTTGCCCTTCCCTCTATTTTTACTATTTTTGGATAGTTTCAACTTAGGATAGATCCACCCATATATCTTAAGTAAAATTTATACATCTATGATATCCAAACCATCTACAATTAGTATCCACTCCCCTAAATTTTATTAAAGCACATTGTTATTATAAAATTGAGACTAGTAACTCATACCTTGGAGTGAACCTTTTCATTGATCCTAAAATGTTTGGGGCCTTCCCATTATAATATCTAGTGTGCATAAAACCAAAAAAAATTGGATTTTACCTGGTACTAGAAGGAGGGCCCACAATATATAATTATTGAGATTTAATCAAGTTGTGTACACTAGATCCACTAGTTAGACTAACAAGGTCCAATTTTGATTCTAGTCTGTTATTACTAACACCTTTATAGGTTCATAGAAGACCCAGATCAGATAGAAGATCTCCTAGGAGAGTCATTACTCAACCAAATTTACTAATACAAAGGGATCAATGCCAATGAAATACTATGGCCTTGTTATTTGGTTATAACATCACTATAGTTGGTGTTGATTATGAATCACCTAGAAATCTTGAGAATTACCTTCCTATGCTATCTCTTTAAGGGGGCAAACTCTAGAGGAACATATGAAAGACTTTTATTCTTATTTAGGATTAGTGAATGTAATTAATGAAGACATTTCATGCAAACTATTTCTTTTCACATTTCAATATGTTTTTTATGAATGGTTCCATAATCTTATATATAACTCGATTACATCATAAAACATTTCTTGTATAATTTAGGAAGTTCACCAATGCTAGCATAATATACCAACACTTCATTAGTATAAAAAGAGAACCAAATGAACCAATTAGAGAATTGAATATAATAGTTATATGTGTACAATCATGTGGATAATACATTCAGGTCTACTCTTTCATTAACCTTTGAGATATAAAAAATGTTTTGGATTATATGACTATGGTATTCTTGCATAGGGATTATAACAATAATAACTTGAGAGATGCCTATGTTGAAGCCATAAATATTGATAAACTATTGAATCCTTACTTACAATATTTTGATATATCTAACATCAATCCAAGCTTCCTATCCTTGAAACCCATTCCAAAAGTTAATTAGAATGTCATGGCCAACAATCAGGACTAAGTTTTTGCTTAGTTACCTCTATCTAATGTTACACCAATCTAGAAGTTAATATTTATAATTCATCCTACATCAACATCTAATCAATAGAATAATAACCAATCCATAGTCCCATTTAATACTTGCACTACACAAGGATCATCCTTTGATTCTGCTAAAATTAAATTGGATACCATCCAATGTATGGTGTAAATCCTTAGCATTGAGTTTATAAGAATGTGAAATAACTTGGGTAATACTATAGGGGAGATAAACAATATGAATTTTACATTCCATAGATACAACAAACCATTTCATAGGTAAGTAAATATTTCAAATCGTTATCCCAATAAACTACCTAAGATGAATATATATGAGATAACCTTACCCAATTGGTGTAGAGTCCATAGTATTGCTTGACATGGTGAAATTGATTGCATAGAGCTTTTTACTACCTTTGAAATATTTAAAAATGATATGGAAAGATATGAAGTGGTCCCAAACCAACCTAATTCATTCATATATTGTACCTCTAATAATTCTAGGACTGCCATGGTTTTTAGACCTATGACTTCCCATAACAAGGATGAGAATGAGTAAGAAGACAAAGCAGACGAGATTCATGACTTTTTCCATTTTAGATAAATAATTATAGTTTGAGAAATAAGAATCAATAGCATGTCATGAAATCTACAAATCTAAAAAATAACACAATAGTATTTAATGAAACCTAAGTAACATGTCATGAAACCTAAGTAAAAAACAACTACCCCATAATATCAATAGAATTTTACTTAGGACTACCATGGTTTTTTAGTTGTAACTAATATGATTTTACTCGTTATTCAATATTATTTAATGATATACATGTCATGATGTTATGAATTAACTACTTGCTTATTGTGAGTTGGATGCATGAGAGATCCATCCCTTAGAGTGTGATGGAGGGAGAACATCATCAGAGAAGGGGACGTAGATGGAGTTTCTAGGGGATGATAAAGAAATCAACTAGAAACCTACACACACCACATTAGTTTGAACACATTAGATGCATAATGAAATGGTTAGCATAATGCGTTTTTGGATGTTTTTTACATTTAGATAAATATTTTTTCATACTAATTGTGTGTTAGTTATGATTTATGCCTAGCTAGAATTAATTTTGTGATATTACATTATGAAAAATTAAATGCATTTGTAGTTATATAAAAGAGGAACATAATTGAATTACATTAGTCACTATTTACCTATGTTATGCTAGTAAAAAATAAATTGATTTTGTCATAATTAATAAATGTATTGTATTTAATTATAATTAGAAAATAAATAATGATATTAATATAAATCTTATTATTAAAGTTTGTAAGCTATTTAAATAAGAAATAAAATCAAATAAAAACAAGGTAAGTGTTTTAAATAGATAAAATAGGAAAAAAACAAAAAAAGAAAGTAATAAAAAAGGGGGAATGACTTTTTTTTTTAAAAACAATAGTTATGAGGAAAGAAAGAGAAAAGTTAAAAAAATGATAGCTTTAAAAAAAAGAGATATATATTCATGAAAAGGGAGAAAATGGAAAAGGAGGGCGGCGACAGATAGATAGGGAATAGAGTGAAGCATAGCATGAAGGAGACACATGTAAGAGATATATATTTTCTAGATCATGCCATTCCAATGCTTTTAATAGGTAAGTAGTGTTGTTACAATTCTCTGTGTAAATATAATTATTGTAATTTGACTTATTATATGGATTTTGAAATATAAAATGTATAATTAATAATGGATTTTGAAATCGTTATTGAACTATATTTATGCAAATAATTAGCAATTGTTATTGTATATATATTTATGCATGGATTTTTGAATATATTCTGGTTATAATTTTAAATTTCTTAGTGTTCGATTTGTATTCATAATAGCCATCTATTCAGCCATATATTATACACTTGTGTCATTAATCACCCATTTCAATATACTATTTACTTATAGCATATAGTTTACTTATTTTTGTTGTATGAGTAAATTCAATGATATAATCATTTGTTCAAATTATCTAAATTATATAACCTGTGGTGAAATATAAGTATGATATAAATAATGATTTGCATGTGGAGATCCGCTATTATACTCGTGTGGAAATTTATTATTTTTGGAGCTGTTATACAGGGATGTATAGACTGACCATTATATATATATATATATATATATATATAATGGTCAGTCTATACATCCCTGTATAACAGCTCCAAAAATAATAAATTTCCACACGAGTATAATAGCGGATCTCCACATGCAAATCATTATTTATATCATACTTATATTTCACCACAGGTTATAATGGTTAGTGTATATATAATTAGATATCCTACAAGAAAACAATGGGTATCGTAGAATACAGTGAAGTATGATTTAATACATATATATTCCATCAATTTATGTTAAGTTGATATACTTATTTATATATTTGAAATATATGAAGTTATCGTAAATATATGAAATATATTCAACTAACATATTGTATTTATCAATTTTTTTATCATTAAATTATATATGAAATTCTCAGTGACATATATTTTTGTGTATAATTATAAGCTAGAATAAGCCATGGCATGTTTTAATAAAATTTTGATATTATATTTTTTAACATTTTATACAGTGTTAGTATACACTTTATAAGATATACAACATTAATATTTATACAATGATTTACATTATTTAATATTTAGCAGTATCATATAAGACATTACACGTGGTCATGCCACCCTATCATTTATCTTCAATGTTAAAAATGAGTGGGTAGATTAAGAATTGGAACTATATGATTAAACATATCATTTATTTCACCCTATAAGACTTTATGAGAAATATGTATATCAGGGACATGTGATGTAGGGTCATCACTCATGGAACAACGTGATTGCAAATTTTATCTAAATCAAGTGAATCAGGGGTTTATAACATGTTTGGGATGTTTTATCAGTGTGATGAGTCTAAAAATGCATTTTGGAATGCTTTCCACATGATTAGAAGTGACTAGGAAGCTTAGGACTTCAAATGGGAGTTTTCTTGCCAAAATTACACAATTTGAATATTTAAATATTTTGTCATAGAATGGTTATTTTATGAAGCTGTCTAGTGGTCATAAAGTTGTCAAGTAAATATAAATTTTAATTGAAGACATTTTAGGTCTAAAAACATAGTCTTATATCACCCTTATTTAGAGGGCATCAACCTTGATGTTTGTATCAAGGGTAAGCATTCTTGAAAGAGACTACAAGGAGGTAGTTATGGTAGTTTTGATAGATCTAAGATATGTATATTTTGGTTTTGGAACCATTTTTGATGTGGTATTCAAAGAGAATGGATTAGTCCCAAGACATAATTAGAGAATAAATTCAAGTTCCAAATTGAAGGTGCTACAACTCTGTTTTCCCCTATGTATACATAATGTGAGGTGACTGTAGTGTGATTGTTAAATGAAAGAAAGATATAATGTGTGTTATTTATAATGATTGGATATATTTGGTGGGTTGATCCATATTGGTTGAACATATATTTGATTATTTCATGTATTTCCTTTCATGTTTCTCTGCATAGTGAATTGAACAGGCCTATAAAGTACAACAATTTTAGATATTGAGAACCCAAAGGATGGTAAAGGAACATATAAATGGCTTCATACTAGTTTTTATTTATTTAAAGAGGTAAATTAAATTATTTTTGATCTTTAATAACCATATGGAAGGTGTGAAAAACCCAATTTTTGAACAAAGATCCTAAATAAATCCTTAGCAGGCTCTGCACTTTCTCACTATGTATGTACAACAATCAGTTCATAGATTATTGTATGAAAAACTAAAGAAGGAAATAAATTGATCTTAAGTATTATTAAAATTTATTTTAATTTTACTTATTATTATTGATATAGTTTGTAAATTCCTCTTTGCAACCCAAAATCATCTTAAGGACACTTAAGAACCTTACTACAGGAAACTATGTATACTATGAGTTCAAAGAACATGTTATAAAAGGTGATTAGATTAATTTTTGTGAAAATATAACAATTTATTAAGAAGAATACAAGATCCATATCTATGAAAAAAACATTTTAGAGATTTGAAACCCTGTCTAGTTCGTGCAAATCCTAATTGTGAGCTCTCAAGGCCTACGGACTCTATGAGACTTAAAAATTGGGGTTTCTAACTAGAAATTTGTTTTCCCAGAGAACCAATTGGTGAAAATGTCTATAAATTGGTAATTTGAGATTTATTAGGTCATATGAAGATATTGTAGAGTTTTTAGTTCAATTTTTTATTTGTTCATACCAGGACAAAGGATTATGTGTGTTTATAGGTAGAATAGGCCTAGTAGTGACCTAAAAGGGTCCAAAAGGAGGTGTTACCAATAGAGTTAGGCTTTTAAATTTCATGGATAATTGGAGATCAAATAAGGGTATTTTATTCTCATTTTGGATTGTCAATGTATGACCATACATGTTTGTACTTGCAAGATTAGCATAAAAAAGGCTATGAGGGTAACTGTGAGTAAGAGGAAAGTTGTCAAGATAGATAAATAGTTGGAGAAGGGTGTTTCCAATGAGATAATAGGTCTAAGGTGACCATAGTGAGTATGAAAAATATAACCATACCCAAGTTAGTCAAAACATCAATGTACCCTTGAATAACCATTTGCACCTAGTCTAGTGAAAGATCATCAAATAGTGAATAGTTGAAGGAAGTTGGCCATCACTCTACATAATTTGGTATCAAAGATAGTTTTCTATTGGTGTCAGGTGATTTTTTATAGGTGAAAAGAAGATAGGAATTTACAAGTCAAAAATAGATATTGGCATCATGTGTTTAGAACTCAAATACAAAGTAGGCAACCAAGAACAAATACCCATAGAATAATGAGTGGATAGAGGTATCAGATATCAAGATAGTATTATGGAGAATTTGATGGTTTAAATGACACAATTTATTTCACCTTTGATTGTGAGAATGGAATTCATTGAGAATGATCTCAAGGAAAGAGTATAGAGTTTAGAGATAACCAATGTGGAAGGTAATGGAGGATACCAAGGTCAAGAGGAACCTTTGTATCCAAGGTTAGTTAGAGAAGACAATGGAGAATAAGTCAAAAAGGAAATGAGGCCACAAAATAAGGTAGAAAACTTCAATAGGTCATGATTCCATAGTATCATACATATGAGGTAAGTCCATTTGCATTTGATAGGTTAAGAATAAATGATAGCTTCATAAGACATAGACAAAGACTAGCAATTCAAGGACAATGTTGGATTTGCAATAGAGAAATATATAGAGTAATGGAATGTCCCTCATACATTAGAAGGGATTGTCAAAATAATTAAATTGGATCAAATGAATAAAATATACATGTGAAAGAGAATATTTGCTCATGAAAAGAGTTTTATTGCAGTAGAAAGGACAAGTACAAGAACCAATTCAAAGGAGAAGTTTGTTTGGGATTAGATGTTAAACAAAGGTAAAGTGATGTAATGTTGTGATTGATGGAGGAATTACATAAAATATAGTGTTTTTGGAGATGGTACAAAATCTAGGATTGAAGAGGATTCCACATCCATGTCCCTACAAGGTAACATGGGTCCAAAAAGGACATCAAATCATGGTAAGTGAATAAAGTTTGGTTTAATTTCATATAGGTATATATAAGGATATATTTTTATGTGATATAATACCCATGTATGTTTTCCATTTGTTGATATGGAGGCCATGTCAATTTGATAGGAAGTTTGTTCATGATGGGTAAGCAAATACTTACACTGTAGAAAAAGATGGGTTGACACATGTCCTTTTACCTTTGAAAGGTGATGCAAGTAAAATGGAACAAAGAGTGATGTTGATGAAAAATAAATATTAATTTGGTATGGAATTTGAGAGTATGAATTTGATCAAATCCCCTAAGAAAGAAAAGAAAAAAAGTTGTCTTGACATGGTTAGTATGGAAGGGTATGAGTCCACAATGTTTGACATGGAAGATAGCCAATAAGAGAGTATATTGTTGGATAAGGTCACTAAGTTGAATAGAGGAAGTGATATTTATGAGAAGGTATTGGAAGCTAGCATGACATGAAAGAGTTAGGGGATAAATAAATAATAATGTGAAGAGTATACTAGAAGAAGAGTAGAGTATTAGAAATTATAGCTAAGATAAACAAGAAGTGTCTTGAGAAAAATACCAAGCTAGATAATAATTTATAAATTGAAGTTTCCAAGAAGGAAAGACAAGGGAGAGACATGAAGGCTCCAAATTTTGATACTAATAATGTTTTTTGTGACGTATATATAGGGTACACAAAGGCAGCCACCATGCTAGTCTTGGAGTCAAAGAAGATAGATACATTTATGGATAAGGAAGATAAAGATAATCTTATTAAACCTAAAAATAATCAATAAGTGTATAAAAAATAAGGAGAACCCTACCGAAAGAGTCAAAAAAATACAAAAAACAAGGTGAGAAATAAGAATATGTAATGTGTATGAGAATCTTTAACTTACAATTGAAGATAAAGGTTGAAGACAAGATGGAAATATTATCCAAGATCAAGAGTCACTAGAACTCCATGGAATGAGTGAAGAGAAAGCTTATTATAGTGATGATCTCAAGGAAGGTTAAAGCAAGCATGACCATTTAGTCATAATGTTGCAGTCAAAAGGAGTAGCTAAAAGCATGTTAAATGAAGGAAATCCATACAAGACCAAAGATCAAGTACATGTTGAGTGGGATAATGTATGAAAAAATAAAATAAGTGTAATTATAATTAAATATTGCATATTCTTATGTGAGAATGAGAGTGATCTTTCAAGTGAGAAGTGGAAATAATCTAAGAGACCACATCAAGAAAATGGGTAGTGTGAAGAATATCAATACCAAGCCATGAAGATAATAAGCGTTTAAGAAAATAATGTGAAAATACTAAACATGAATTTTAAATAAGAAGATGCTCAAGGTACATTCATGAAAGCTTATAAATTTTATGCTTTTTGTGTTGACTCTTTGCAGAGTGATAGATCTACAAGATACAAAGGTGAGGTGTGGAGAAATCATAATCAAGCAAGGAATTCATAAATGAAAATATATGGATATGAATTTAAGGTTGATCAAGTTTCAAGGTTTGACAAGGCAATCATTTCCAAAGAACCCATATGGGAGATTGATGGTGAAGACACAAGAAGAATGTTTCATGTTGACTTGCCAAGACAAGACACTAAAATAGAGGTATATGAAAGTTTGGAAGTTATCTTTATTAGACTATAAAGTGTGGAGAATGAATTGAATCATGATATAAGGTGTGGGAATGGTTATTAATATCAATTACACCTTGAAATGAATAGAAGAATACATTGTTTATTATTTGAAGGAGTAATAACTAGACAAGATGGTAAGAGTCAAGACCAATGTAGCTGGAGTAAACCTTATATGCTAGAGGAGACAATAAGGAAATCAATTTTAAATCATTAAAAAATACAAATGATAGAACACTTAGCTATGACAGAGGAAAAATAATGGGAGTACCTCAAGGGATGGGACATAGATCTACATTTTTGTTCAAAGCATGATCATGGTCTTGTAGAGGTTTGTAAGGACTAGGTACAATATAATAAGGAAGGAAGGAGTGCTCAAATGGGATAAAAAAATCAAGAAGTAGAGGAGATATGAAATATTTCATCATCTATTCAAAGGATAGGAGAAGTGGTTTGGATGCAAGATGAGAAAGTTAAATTGGTACAAGTTGATAAATTTGAATTTGACAAGATGAGTGACAACATGAAATAGTTGTATTCCTATTTATAGTTGAAAATATTTGTATATATGGAATAAAGGTGTCAATATATTCATACACATAATGAGAAGCATTGCAGGGATTGGAAAAAAATAAAGAAGCATAAATTAGATTATATCAAGCTAGCAACTCAATTTCTCAGTTTTGGTCATGCATATGAAAAAAATTTAAAAATTGTATAATTATGACAATGATTTTAAATAATTTAGATGAATAAATGATGATAAATAAAACAAGGGAAGAAGATAAACTAGGTTTAGGTTGGGCAAAATAGTTGCCTCAAACAAATTTAGCTAAGGTAGCATACATCTTGGATAAGCAAGAAGATAACAGATGTTGGGAACAACATGTCAAGTGTGAGAATCCATAATTCATGGAAGACACTAAAAGTAAGAAATATATTGACAATAATATTATATAAATATTCAATTAAATAAACCTTTGAGTTTTGTTCCTTTTCCCATTAGGAATATGATGCATAGGTATCAATCATGGAACAACATGATTGTGACTTTTTTCTAAATCAAGTGAATCAAGGGTATATAACATGTTTGGGAAGTTTTATTAGTGTGAGGAGTCTTAAAATGAATTATTTAATGCTTTCCAAATGATTATAAATTAATAGGAAGCTTAGGACTTCAAATGGGAGTTTTCCCACCAAAATTACACAATTTGAAATTTGAAATATTTTGTCATATAATGGTTGTTTTAGGACGTGTTCTAGGGGTCATAAAGTTTTCAAGTGAATAAAAATGTTAATTAAAGACATTTTAGGTATAAAAACTTGGTATTATATCACCCTTGTATGGAGGGCATCAACCTTGATGTTTGTATCAAGGGTAAGCATTCTTGGAAGAGACTACAAGGAGGTAGTTATGGTAGTTTAGATAGATCTAAGATATGCATATTTTGGTTTTGGAATAATTTTTTATGCTGTATTTTAAGATAAGTGCTTAGTCCCAATAAAAATGAGATAAGAAATTAAAGTCCCAAATAGGAGGTGTTACAACTGTATTTTCCCCTATGTATGCATAATGTGAGGTGATTGTAGTGTGATTGTTCAATGAAAGAAAGATATACTATGTGTTTATTTTAATGATTGGTTTAGCTTTGGTGTGTTTATCCATATTTTTTGAACTTATATTTAATTATTTCAAGTGTTTCATTTCATGTTTCTTTACATAGTGAATTGAATAGGCCTATAGAGTAAGGCAATTTCAGATATTGATAACCTAAAGCATGATAAAAGAACATAACAATGGCTTTATACTAGTGTTTCTTGATTTAAATAGGTAAAGGAAATTGTTTTTGATCTTTAATAACCTTTTGGAAGGTGTGAAAACCAAAATTTGTGAACAAATGTCCTAAAGAAAGCCTTAGCAGGCTATGCACTTTGTGACTGTGTATGTGCAACAGTTAGTTCATAGATTATTGTAAAAAAACCTAAATGAGGCAAAAAAATTGATCTTAAGGATTATTAAAAGGTATTTTAATTTTACTTGGTACCTAATATTCTTTTTATAGTTTGGAAATTCCTCTTTGCAACCCAAAATCCTCTTGAGGACACTTAAGAACCTTACTGTAGGAAATTGTGTATACTGTGAGTTCAAAGAACGTGTTGTAAAAGGTGAATATATTTGTTGTTATGAAAATATAAAAATTGGAAAATTATAATAAAATATAAATAGATCCTAAAAAACCATTTTATATATTTTAAACCCTATCTGGTTCATTCAAAACCTATTTGTGAGCTCTCGGGTCCTCATACCCTATGAGACCTAAAAACTAGGGTTTTGACTAGAAATGCATTTTACCAGAGAACCAATAGGTTAAAATGTCTAAAAAATGGTCATTTAGAAGGTTTTAGGTCATATGAATATGTTTTAGAGTTTTTAGTTTTATTATGTACTTGATTGTACTAGGACAAAGGACTGTGTGTGTTTTTAGGTAGAGTAGGCCTAATTAGGCCTAGCAGTGGCCCAAAAGGGTCCAAAAGGAGGTGTTACCAAAAGATTCAAGTTTTTAAATTACATGGATAGTTGGATATCAAAAAAGGTTATCTTATTCTGGTATTGGATTGTCAAGGTACAACTGTACATGTTTGCACTTACAAGATTAGCCTAAAAAAAGGCTACTAGGGTAACTATGAGTAAGGAGAAAGCTGTCAAGATAGAGAAATAGTTGGATAAAGGTGTTTCCAATGGGATAATAGGTATAATAAGACTCTATTGAGTATTAAAAATATAAACAAAACCCAAAGATAGTCAAAAAATCAATGTACCCTTGAATGACCATTTGCACCTAGTCTAGTGAAAGATCATCAAACAGTGAATAGTTGGAGGAAGTTGGCCATCACTCTGTATCAATATGTCAAAGATTAACCATATCACACTATAATTTTGGAATTATGTTTATTAATAAGGTTTATAATAAATTATTAATCGCAATAATAATAAATAATGAAAGTACTTATCTTAGTATTATATCAGTAGTTCGATGTGTTATGGAATGCACATCATACATAGCATTAATATACATGTGTATTATGTAATACCGATGCTAAGTCAGAATTATGTTAACAATATTATTATATGTGTATGATAAGTATATAAATATTATTACCACCTAAAGCATAAATAAGATATCCTTTATTTAGTTATAGTCTAGTTATAAGGAATATAATGTTAATGTATTGATATCTTATTCCAATTAATGATATAAGGTTAACCAAATTATCTTCACATATAGATAGATAATATACCTAATGATGATATATGTGTGTGATATTGTTAACTAATTATACTTATAATACTATAATTGGTAATAATGTCATTTTTACTATATATATATATATATATATATATATATATATATATATATATATATATATATATATATATATATATATATATATATATCTATGGGATCATTTGGAATAAGGATTGTGTTAAATTTCATATTGTTTATGCCCTCTCAGATTGATAAGTTGGATATAAAACTCATCATTCATAAGAATACTTGTATTACTAGATAAAGTATTTTACAATGTATTACTAATTATTGATCTAGTGGTTAGTGGTTGGTATATGTGATGAATGTTCAATTTATGGGCTATGTGTATTGTTAATGATGCATATATGATAACATAGTCCCCTTATACCTTTTGATAATTATTATTTTGTGTATTTTATATTCATATGTTGTAAATTGTGTATGATACATACCATGGGTGTACTAATATGTACGAGGGTGTATGCATGAATATCTTATGTATATAAATACATTGGGATGTGGGAATATTGCATATTTTTTGACTAGTATATTATCATGGCTTCAGTGATTCATATATCTATGTACTTGATGAAATTATTGTATATCAAATAATAGCAGTTAGTATATTGTCGAATACTCATATGCAAACCAAAAAGATGAAAGACTATGTTGTCTTAAGAACTTGTGTATGAAGTTATGCATGTTTTTAAGATGTCAGGATGAAAATATATCTAGTTAGTGATAAAAAAATATGGATAATTGCATTGTAGAATCCCTTATCTTATAAATATGGTCAATATACTTCATGAACAGGAAAGTTATATTGAAATCATATGAAGTTCTTGATCAAAGCTATAAATTATTATTAGTATAAAGTAATAGAAATTTCTATGTGGTTCACATTGTGAGTATATTGATATTTACAAGTGTTTAGACATATATAGTAGATATTAGTGCATCATGTTGTGTGCCTATATGCTATAGGAGTATACAATTTAAACATAGGAGATACCCAATTGGTATAAACTATACTTGCTTGCTAGCTTATTATTTAGGATTATGAGGGATTTCATTTTATAACATTTTAAAACTAGTTATTTGTAATTATGTAGTTGTGCTCATGAACAATGAACTATGATATTATGGGATGTCATAGAGTGTATTATGTTTGAAAACTATAGTCTAAATGTATGCATTTAAATTTTTTTTGACAGCTATATGTATCTGTGTGTGTGTGTGTGTGTGTGTGTGTGTGTGTGTGTGTGTGTGTGTGTGTGTGTGTGTGTGTGTGTGTGTGTGTGTGTGTGTGTGTGTGTGTGTGTGTGTGTGTGTACACACACACACACACATGTACACACACACAAACACACTTAGAATATTTGATTGGTGTAATCTTTACTTATTTTATTATTATTTATGTAGTATATGGTATTGTGGAAATTCATTCGTACATGTGATAGATTTAATGTATGCATTTGATTATTCTTATGTTTAGCATTTTTTGTGATTTCTAATAGAAAGTAATATATATATATATAGGCTATATTTATGTTGGTTAAATCTCACATTGTTGGTATTAAGTAAGTAGTGAGATGAACTTCACTAGATTACTAGCATCACAATGCCAGATGAAGGTAATTTGATTAAGTGGTGTGTATGAATTTGACTAATCATAGATATAAATACCTATTGAAAAACCTGGGCCAAGTAATGTTAGTGATACATTGTCATTTCATGTTTGTGTGAGTGGTACACCACAATTTTTTATAGAAATCATATAGCACACGGGTACTAACTTGTCTCTCTAGTTTTCCACACCATCACTATCTACTCATCCATGAAGGAAGGGCCATTATAAGATGGGGAATTGTGTGGGGAATTGATGGTCTATGGTTTCTATGGAAAATAAATTGGATGATGCTCTCCCTCCCCATAATAGTACTTCATTGGAGATGACAATTGAGATTGCCATAGATATTGGAGTTTGGGAACTCATTCTCTATGGAGCTTTGTATCTAGTATCTAGTATCTTGTAAATTATATTGTATTTATTATTATTGAGACATTAATTTAGTGATATGTAATTATTTATTTATAATTTGGCAATAGTGGATGTATCTTTATACCAATCATGGCTGGGTATTTGTAATTACTTTCCATATTTCATTATGATGTGGTTGATATGTTATTAGTCATCAGTGACTATTAGATGTCACATGCTTATTTAAAATTAAAATACTTAGAGTGTTATATCTAGATCACCAATTAGATTCTCATGGTGAATTCTAATGTAGGAATTCATTAATTAAATTTAATAAAAATTATCATATTTTTCTAGATCAAACCCAATGCGGTTGTTGCATGTGGTATCAGAGCTATGGCTCAAACTCTAGGACCTAATGAGACCACGATAATTTTTGTATCCTTATATTTATTAGAAAGAAGTGTGTTAAAAGTTATAGTATTTGGATGGGTTCCTTCAAATGTCAAGGGAATTAACCCTCCATTTTATGCATTTTAGGAGTGGGAATTCTAAAAGATCACTTGTGGATTGGCACCACCTAGTGTGATGGGAATTTTATTTATAGTGGAGTGTAGACGTCTTTGTTGAGTATTCTTATGTGTTAAGAGTTTGCTTATGGATTGACACCCGATATATTTATTTTGATTATGATGAGGTGCCATATCACATAGATGTCATGGAGGTGATTTTTTAATCTCTCACTTATAAACCACTGAGTGGATTTATATTTTCATGATATTGAATAAGTGTTCCCTTAATTGGAAACTTGTTTCTGAAAAGTTATTTTTACAATATTCTTTGGAGTTAATGGAATAGTGTATTATACTTATTTTTGATAAAAAAAAGTTCTAGAAATGAAATGGATTGATGCATATATGCATGGTTAGTATTTTTCCTTCCAGTTGTGGAAGCAAGTTATGATATTACACTTATAGGTTGGTAAGTGTGTAGATATTTTGGCAACTTGGTTGTGTTTTATTCATACCATTTAAGGGTTAATATTTTTTTTTTGAGATGGTAGTTTACTACTTTCTAGTTGTGACTTTTTAGATTCATACTTTCCAGTGCTACTTAATTTAAACTTGTGAACTTTGACCATGTGGAGTGGAAAACCTTGAATTTATACTAGTTATAGATTAAGAATTATAAGTTGATTAAATTATTATGTTACAATTTACCCTTGATTAGATTGGAATTATTCTCATCTTGATAAAAACATGTTGTTTTGATAAATCATTTGCCTAAAGCAAGTATGGATTTAGGTATGTGGAATATTTTGTTAGTCTAGGGGGTTGTGGTAAGCTTATAACTTGTTGTGTGACTATCCTAAGAAGGTGATGAGACATTGTTTCTATTGTTCCATATATAAGGTTGTAAGGATGGTGTGATCCTTGGCATTTTTTTTATATATTAACTTTAACATTTTTTTCTCTTAACTACGAGTATAACAGAGGTGGGTTAAGTAGTGAAATTTGATACTAGTTATGTTTAGTTAATGGTATCTTAATAAAATTTCAGAATGATTGTATGATTTTTATTGTAATGTATGTTGGTACTTTTGGAATTATTTAACATATATCATTGCTTTATATGATATGTTAGTATGGATTTGCGATTTGTTGAACCTTGTGCACATTTTTGAGATTATTAGGTCATGGAGACCTAAGGGATGACTAATGAATTAGGAACATGAGTATTCAAATATGGAAGTGGACCCTAGTTAGTCTCACATTGACTTTGTAGTTACTAAGTTTGGATTCGACAAGGGGAGCTTGTCGAATCTAGGATTTAACAAGTGAGACTTGTCAAATTTAGTTGTATGGCCATACACATGTATACTATGGAGTGTTTATTCCTTTATTTTATATACATTAAAAATATATTATTTCTAATTCCTAGTTATTATCATACATTTTAGGAGCTACATGGAGTAGTGGTAGTATTGACATTTTATACTTATCAAGAGTTATGCAGAGTAACGATGGTATTAACTTATACACATCATTCTTACCATTTTCCCTAAAGGATTTTCTCTAGAATGATTAAAAACACTCTCTAGAATAGAGAGATGTGAAGAGGGATCAAGAGGTTTTGTGGAGCTCTCTCTAGCTCTCAATTTTTGGATTTTATAATGATTTCATGTTCTTTTAGTTGAACCCTAAATTTAGGAAGTCAATGAAACTTTCATCAAGATATGTGGGACCCTTTGAGGTATTAGAATTGGTTAGTCATATAGCATATAGGCTTGCCTTGCTAGTTATAGACCTTTGGGTGGTCATGATAGAACCATTCAGAGTAAGTGACACTCCAAACTTTGTCTTTGTAATAGGGAGATGTCATAGTGTAGGGTCTTGTAGGACCAATACTCAGAGGATAGTGCTACTTGGGAGAACTACGATGAGTTCTACATGTGATTTCCACATTTATTTACTTGATTTGATGTTTCATACTATGTTATTTTTCTACTAATTAATGTTTGTAATTTAGAACTTATGTTTGAATAAGTGTCACCTAGGATGTTGACAAGATTTACGGGGAAGGATGTTACATCCCAATATCTCGCTAAGTAAACTTACTTGATTGTTTATGAATTTTATATAGTTGATAATTTGATTTGATTATAATGAGCTAAGATGTAAGTCATATGAGGTTATGGGGTAGTTTTATCTTGCTTAAGTTTCATAATTTCATTGCTATGAGTTAGTTGTAATGTATATTATCTACATTGTGATCATATTGACTTGTTATTTAATAGTATTTTATGATTTACATGGCATGATGTTATGGACTAACTACCAGATTGTCATGAGTTGGACACAAGAGAGATTCATCCCTTAAAGCATCATGGAGGGAGAACATCATTAGAGAGGGTGACGTAGATGAAGTTTTTGTGGGATGACAGATAAATTGTCTAGAACCCTTTACATACCACATTAGTTAGTACATGATAAATGCATAATGAAATTGCTAGTGTAATGTGTTTTTAGATATTTTTTGCATTAGTCATTATTTACCTATTCTAATCTAGTAGCGGATGAACTAATTTTTTCATAATTAGTATATGTATTGTATTTAATTATAATTAGAAAATAAATAATGATATTAAGTTAATTATTTTAATGTTAGAAGCTATTTAAATAAGAAAAAAATCAAATAAAAACAAGGTAAGTGTTTTAAACAGATAAAATAGGAAAATAACAAAAATGAAAGTCATAAAAAAAGAGGAAATTGATTTTAAAATAAAAAATCAATACTTATTAGGAAAG